>VXAL01005387.1:377642-481111 GCA_013399475.1 Chauna torquata | reverse complement strand
ATATATAAAATGTTTGTGTGGAGGATCTCTTTGCAGAGTTTTTCCTTTCTGCTGATTTCTCTCAGTCCTTCCAGTTCTTGTGGACCATGCAGCTTTCTTTCCCACTGGGGGACAATGACTCAGCCTTCTGCAGGGCAAAGACTGCTCTGGTTTATCCCAGCCCACCCCCTAAATACATCATATATAAACACATAATTGGGGTGGCTCCTCATCCTTCTTCCATCTTTTTTTTTTTTTAAACCTTACTGTCTTTAATTTGAGAGTTTAATGTGGCCGTCAAGTAGGAACAAATGTACTCAGGGCACAATCTTAAAATGCTGCACAAGTGCTATAATGTGCTGGAAACTATTCTATGCTCTTAATATGAGACTAAAGACTGAAGTTAGTCTGTACTCTTGAAAAGGGGTCACCCAGAAGCCCCACATAGTGAGGCATGCTACGACTGTTCACTAGAACTGCAGGCAGTTTTCATGGCTCCTCAGACTGGGAAAATGATTATCTACCCTACAATCTATTAATGCTGATGTTACACATTCTACTTGAAGCAGCAGATTGCTCAGGCTTGAAAGTGTGCCAGAAGCATCTTCATTGCTTCCACAGTTGTACTCTCTTGAATGAAATCCAAAAGTTTTGAATTTGTATCAAATTGTGCTTTTTATGTAATTATGCTGTACAGTGAAGGGCACTGGCAGAGATGCCTACTTTCCTCTATTACATTTTCTTAAAAGCTAGAATTTCCTCCTCAAGCATTTGTGGAAATGTCAGTAAGATTTTGAATAGTATCAGTGGTGTGTACAGTGGCATTATTTTGTGTACTTTGAGGATAATTACCTTATTTCATCTATTCTATAGAGTACTGAGAAGTAAAAAGATGAATCATTGCACTGAGGTTCTTAAACCTCGTGTTTTGTTACCTAACCCTGTTGGGAGTGTCCAGGACTAGTGGTAACTTCTTCATTTTCAGTATGTTTCACTGTATTTTAGTGTGTCTGTCTCTCTTTAAGAACTTTTCTTAAATTTGAAATGTAAATGTTTAACAGAACATAGTACTTTAGTAGACAGTTTTGCAGATGGTATAGCAACTTGAGGATGTCTGTTTCTTGAGAACAACATTTGGTGAGGGTACAGGAAAATAAATAAAGCAGTATCAATATCTTGCATTATTAGAAGGACATCTATGAGCCTTTCAAACTTTGTAATACTTCTTGATGACACACCAAAACCAGAGTACATGTGCCTAACATTGTGAAGAGACTGCTTATGCTCAAAAATCAAGAATAAACCAGGAAAGCTTGTGTGTTTGACTAGTGCTTTGATTCTCATGGCCACGCAGAATCCCACCACACCCTCCGAGCTTTTTTGCAAGGGTGAAAACATCTCATGTCTTGATTAGGGCTCAGGCAACAGAACAAGATATCAGAAGGAGTAAAATTTTGCCAGAAAAAAATTTTGCTTTCAAGATGAGCTTTTCAAACACCACTGCATGTGAGAGGATAGGTGAAGAAAGTGGCATTTCCATTCACTGCAAGTAGTAGCTCCGCTAGTGAAGAACCTCAGTGGTCCTACTGATAGCATCCAATGAAAAAATGTCTGGGGAAAAGTTATTCTGGAAAAACATGACAATTCTATTGATAAAATATTTTTAATTATTGAAGGATAAACTATTAAAGAATTAGTTGTCCTGCTCAATAAATTTAGTTTTGAAATAGCATAATAACAGTTAAGAACCTTATTCAATTTGGGCTCTAAGCAAGCTGCTATGTAAGCTAAGGAAGAAGTATGATACTGAAAGCTCTTGCTGCAGGTATTTGTCAATAGATGATCTGATTTTTAGGAATACAGGTATTGTTACACTTTTGAAAACAAAGAACTCTGACCATGTATGTATTTCAGCCCTGTAGCAGTCATTCAAAGGATCTGTATGGTGTGGGTAGCTGCTCTGGCGGCAGGTACTGGGGGGATCTCTGGAGATCGCTACTCTCCAGTGATCTGAGGCTGGCATAGCTAAGAGCAGCCACTCTGGGACCAAGGATGGCAGCAGGTAGCCAGGGGTGAGGCTAGAGAGCATCACACATTTACAACTATATTTATTTAAAAAAAAAAAAAAAAAGTTTTTGCCTGTGAGCATACATAATCATTTCCCAGCAACCTGCTAGACTGCGCTGGATTACCATAGTAAAAGGGATCAACACAGGTGACCTGTGCCAAAAATCCTGAATGAAGCAATTCACTCTTTATAAGAATTACTGTCATTAGGAGCTGCTTGGAATTATGTAGTTTTCATTCAATTATGTTAGAGTAGTCATCTCCCGTTGCATTTTGCGAACTGCTTCTCATGGTGCTTTACAGTAAAATCGTTCAATGGGATCATTAGGTGAGAAAGCAACTCTATACAGAAATGAAATCTGTTCTAGTAACCCCCCAAGGTTTTACAAAGTTATTCTGCAAGTTAGAGTCTCACCAAACAAGAGCCACTGTCTTATGCTATAGACTTCTGATCTCACTGAGAGCACTAAGGCAAGCTCTTCCCTGCTTCACCACGTGTTCACCACTTTCTGCAGTTATTGGAAAGAACAGAGTGCAAGTGATAGCTTACTCTGTTTACTTCAAATCAAATACAGGATGTAAGAGCCCCCTGGGATCACTGAGTCTGGTATCGGAAGAAAGGACATGAGCTTCTTTTCAGAAATCGGTTATTCAATGTAAACTGAAGGAGTATAAGGAGGGGAAATACCTCCAGTGGTCACTAGAGTTTCAAAATAGAATCACTCTGTTCTGTGATAAAACTTCAGGGCATCTCCTGTACTGTGTTGCAGCGACATTTGAAAGACTCTGCTTGTCTCAAGAGATCAGTTATTTGCATTCAATATGGGAAAAACTCACAATTAAAAAGGGAAGCTGAGGAACATGAGCACATTGGTTTGTCAAAGCTGAAAAGATGCACGGTATTTCATAAATGCCATTATCTTCTGATCATGCAAAAAAGATTCAAAGCATGCAAAGACCTAAGAGGGCAAAATATAGTAATGAAAAGGGGGGTGGGGGGGCATATTTTATTTTCCTAAGGAGATGACAGTATTTTAATTGTTATCTGTTGAATTTCAGTTTTATCAGATTCCACTTAACTAGAGGGAATAAGATATGGTTGCAGAATATTGAATGAAGGTATCTTCATTCAATAGGTGAGAAGACAAATCGACTATTAGTATTTACTTACTATTCTTGCATCTTTAGGAATAACAGTGCATTGCCTAGTGTTTGAGTGCTGTGTTTCACATGGTTACGTTGACCATGTGAGCACAAATAGCAAATCATTGGACTGGAAGATCTGGTCTTTCTGGCCTTGTCTTCTTTTCAATGTTGCTTCCAAAGAGGGAGCTAACTAAATTCATTTGTTAACTGGTGCTGTGCCCTCTAGTCATAGCAAGGTCACCACGGTTTTAAAGCTGTATTTCTGTGGCTGATTGTCTTTGGCGCACATTTGGGGCCAAATTCAATGAGATTTTAGAAGCTGACTATCACAGATAAAGATGCAAATAACTCAGCACTTCACTTCAGATTGTCACAAACAGTATTTGCACACGTAAATGACGGTATTGGGTGCTCTGTTTTAGTGTGCAGTTCTGTGACCTCCTTCTGTAGGGGCGGTGGCTTGTTCGCTGGGCAGAAACGCTTACTCATCTGTTTTGTGCATATGAGCAAAGTTCTGCCCACTGGAAATTTCAAAAACTTTTTTTTTGCATATGCAGTGATCAGCCAGATCTTTCACATACTTTTAGTCCTAAAGTATATTGTGTTTTTTTTTTGGAAAAGTAAAAAGCAGAATGCGATAATGAAGTGGGAAATATTTAAGAAGTTTTATGAACTGATACACATGAAACCTTACAGGGTATAAAATGATTTTCATTATGAAACTGCTATCCTTGTATGAGTAGGCAACTGGAAGAAGACTTCAAACATTGGATTGAAAGTAATCCTTTCTCAAGAGCCTGGCTGGATTTGTATATCCTGGCTAATTTTTCATGAAAGAAAATTAGTATGTAGAAGAGTAACTAGAAAATTAGTGGTTTTTTGTTTGTTTGTTTTTAAATAATACCCCATAGATCTTTCATCTTTTTCTTTCAGTACGATTTCTTCTAAGTGCTGGTACCTATTATCATAAGGCTGACAACTTGTGTTAAGTGTTTCCAAGCCCCACCAAAGAAAGAGCATAATTGTCTCTTTCTAAACAATGCATTAAATTCTGGAAGTTTTTCCTCTGCTCTCCTGGAACAGCCCATCTAATAGCTACTTCCAGCAGCACTGGGGAAAATCTTTGGACAGCTTTTTTTTTTTTTTTTTGGTATAGCATCCTGAAGAAAACACTTGCAAAGGATGCAGCAGCATGAATTGTTTTAGGATGTTCCTGTGTAACGTGGGTTGTTCATTTAAACTAGGATTTTCTACCCACATAACTCACAAGACTTCAGTACAATTGCTTGTAACTTATAGCTTGCAGGCCATATGGATGTGATCTCCTGTTCAGAGGATCACTCAGTTAAATGGAAGAACTGAAAAGGTGCTGTGAGTGCAGCAGTTGGGAGCTGCAGATTCCCCAGGTTTGGATCTAATGACTGCTCCAGCCTATGAGTTCCCGAACCTGTCTGTGTGGAGCAATAGGAATACAATGCAGGTAGCTAGATGAAGTGAATTGACTTGGTTATTATGGACAAAGGAAATTAAGTAAGCAGTGTAATCCTTTACCTTAAAGCTTCTGGTCTGTAGGAAGAACTGGCGTTCACACTTGCTGAACTTGTTCCAAATTTTCAGCAGCCTCACCAGCTGCTATTCTGCTTAACTTGCGCTTAATGTAGTAGAGCGGCTGCCATACAACAGTTGGTGAGGTGCTTTTCAATGTTATGTTATCAAAATATTTTGTCCATTGCAAAACTTTATATTTTCATACACAAAAGTGATTAACAGATATCACTTTGTTGTGCAAGTAATCCCATCAGTCCTGTGAAGTCTCCTTCCTCTTCTCCTGCTGGAGATCCTTGCACAGATAATGTCTGTTATGACATTTTATCATCGTGTTTGAAGAAAATGCAGTATGTGATCAGTTTAATCCAGCAGTTTGCACAGAGTAAAAGGATGTATTTGAAACATGCCTCTAACCCTGCAGAATGCTGACTGAAGGGCACAGCTGAAGGTATACATACATTGCTGAATGTGATTTCATTTGCTAACTAAATGCAGCAGCACTTTAGGAGTGTCTGTTTTTGAAATCATTTTTGACATTCACAGCAATCACGAGAATGATCAGTGTGTTGATGATGCTTGGAGCAATGCCTGAACAAAACAACTGGTGAAGCTGATGCTTAATTGAAAAGTTACAGCTCTGTTATTGAGGAAGTAGGTTGTTATTTTTAGCTTTAAGCTTAAGTAAAAGCAAAGAAAAATATTGGCTTCCCAGGATTCTTGTTGTCATCACTGACTGTTTCTGATGATTTCCTTTTTCTTTTAGGGAATTATTATTTCAATCTGTAGTTATACCCCTAGCACTTCATTCATATCTAATCTGTATTGTGGGTCAGTTTTTTCTCTGAATTGCATAAACCTGGGCCTCTGAGATTTTACTGGGATTTAGTAGCTCATAAAATTTGCTGCTGAAGCATCTGTATCTATTTGCAGGGAGTAGGTGGGACACCATGGAGGTGTCCTGACTAAACTCAAAGTAAATTTTTCACACGAGTGTACAGTTTTGTAATAGACTAAACTTCACTGGGTCAATTCTAGTGCCAATTTAGCTTTAATTCCCTGCTGCCGTATCTCAGCTGGAGTTGCTTCATAAAGGATACTTGTGGCTTTATTTGAGCCAAGGGAAAACACAATTTTCACATATGCTTTTCCAAAACACTTTCTGGGGTGTGTGTATATATATTTATATATATCTGTATATAACATAAAAGCTGATGTACAGCCAGCAGACTCGAGGTACCCTGTTAAGTGAATACTTCCCGTGTGTCTGAAGGACTTAAGTGTCATTGTAAGTTGTTCTTCCTTGCTGCTGGAGGACATACGGCATTACACGCTGCTTCATTGCAATTCCATACTCTGCTGTACTTCTACTAACCTGACCACTCTGTCACCATCAGCTTTCAGTTGTGAACGATGACCAGGTTCAGTCACACGAGTTAGGGTTGGTTAGTTATGGGAAACGAGAACAGGAAAAGAATGCCTTCACTGTGGAAGTCCCAGTGCACACAGCGGTTGGTGCCGTTCATTGATTAGACCTAGCGCACGTGCAGTAGCAACACAGCTGGAAGAACTGCACGTTGTGACCCAGGGGATGAACAGAGCTGTGATGGTGGTTTAAAACTGGGTGGAGAGGGTCGTTGTTGCCTACAGGTGTGCACCCAGCCCTTGAAGTAGGGATGCCTGTTCTGAGCACAGGTCTGGCCCTGAAGCGCTGGTATCTAGCCCAAAGTGTTAGGGTTGCTGACTCCACCTGAGCTTGTCTTGCTACGCCAGGAAGCTGCAGGGGTTCAGGAGCTGGCTGCTCCAGGGCAGCCCTCCTTCAAGGGGGCTCCTGGCTGTAGGCAGGGGTGGCTTCACCTCGCAGCCTGAGCCAGCTGCCGCCCGTCTCTGCGTCCTTGGGCCGAAACCTGGCCCTTTGCTAGAGACTCGCGCTCTCCTGTGACTCATCCGTTTCATGCAGGAATGATTTAGAAAAGTGTATCTAGTAAAACATTTATTTATATAATAAGTTCATATGAATAGTGTGTATATATAGAAATTATAGGAAAAAAAATTAGTAGAATTCTCAGTTCCAACTAGGTGCTGTGCTAAGGCCTGGACTGTCTATTAGCAGAAGTGTAAATAACTTGCATAACCTGTATGCAGATATATATGTAAGATGAGTTATTGGAATGAGCGAATTGCATTTGTGGTGCTTTTCCTCAGCATGTTGGTCTTGTCAACCTGTAATGCTAGGCCTTAAATTTGAATTAATGGTCTCCAGCAGTTTGTTATGGTTTTGCCAGTCGGTGGTTTAAGGCATTTTATTTGCTAAGGTGACATTTCTGACTAGCAACAAACTGACTATTAGATTATGTCAACCTAGTGGGTGTTATCAACATCAATATTATTTTAATTTGAAACAAAACAGGATGGCAGCTTACAAGAGCGGGTTTTGCCCAGGGATGAATTGATTTTCTATCATTTCATGTCCTGCAAGACAGCTAGCTGGAAACAGTATTTGAATTTTCTCTTCTGCTATTAAACATGCTGAGTTTAGACTTCAGGTGCAGCAAAATCACTGCGCTGAAACAGCGTAAATCCACACTAGCGGAGAATGTTATCCACTGTGTAACAGAAGCCTTGCTTGAATTGAATTAGCTGCTTGATTGTTTTGACAAGATTAAGATGTCCTCAAAATTTTTTCAGTGCATTTGAAGCAGAGAGGCTGACTGAACTTCTTCTTGTTATAGTGCCATTACTCTTGACCAGCCATATTTTTAGGGAAAAAAAATGTTCATTTGTCTGTCATGCACCCTCCAGAGCCTGTTTTTAAAACGGATTAAATAGATAAAATATATTAGTCTTCTAAAAAAAAAAAGAAAAATTCTGAAGAAGTAAGATCTGGGCTTTATTCCTTCCACTACCACTCCTGGTGACACACGGAAGCACATGAAAGGGCCTTTATTGAGCCCTGTGCTTTTTGTGTACAATACGCAGTTAGTTTACCTGTCCTACACCCAGAACTTAGAACAAATTGAAGAAACACCCTCACACATCAAAAAACAATGAATGAATTTCCTCCAGTTTCGACCTCCTTTTCTCTAGTTTCTTGCCTTCAGTAAATAGAAGTTGATCTCTTCCCTTGCCTAATTTGACAGTTTTCGTATTAACTGCAGCAAGATCTGGGCTGTTTGCTCGCTGTCAGTTAACTGACATTTAATGTCCGCTCCTTTTTTAGAACTTCCCTTGAACCAACTTACAGAATGCTGCATGTGGGGCTGCAAGCAGGAGGGATGTGCCTTCAGCCAGGCTGGAGTCTGTTCTAGACAACTTAGATTAATGGAATATTCTTCCATGTATTTTATTTTATTCCTTTGCCCTTACAGCTGGAAGCCAGCGTCGTCTTAACAGGTTCATTTATAATATTGGGGAAAATAAATAATCAGAGTATATCTGTAATCTTATTAGAAATTGCATGGAGGAGAGTTTTGCTTTACCTTTGTACAGCCTACGCAAGTAGTGAAGTAACTCTGTAAACAAAGTTAAAAATAATAATCATAATTTGGGTCTGTCACTCTTTAACCCAAAATGAGTGATTAAAGTAGAGCAGCCATAAATTATGGTAATATACAACACATTGAGCTTGAAGGGTACAGAATATTTGGAGAGGTAATTCTTCAGGAAAGTTTGAAATTCCAGCATTATCACAGAATTCTGTGGCTGATCTTGCAATAGCTAAGGCTGAAATGAGTGGCTTAGGCTTTGTAGAATAATGTTTGAAATATCCCACATCAGTTTCTGTTCAGTATGGTGGTATAAGTACAATTTTTCTTATGAATATCAATTTGCATTTTTAACTAGTTTTTGCTACTTTAGAAGCGTCACAGGTGTATGTTCTAAAACACGAGTAGGTGAAAATAACCCGTGTACCATCACATCTGCGTGAAACTAACGGATACACTTATGAGCTTCTGACCAGGAACATCACGGTACAAGCACATTTATTTGATTGATTACAAAATGACCTAAGACACAATATAAGGTAAAGCTCAGGCACTGAGCTTTAAAAGCAGCTCCTGAGTGAGGGTGAGAAGCCCCAGGAAAGATTTTCACAGCTGCTTCTTACAAGGCTGCCCATCAGAGCTGCTCAAGATGGTCAGGGCCTGACAGCTCTAATCAGGAAAAGATTTTGGTAAAGCTCCAGCATAAAAAGGAAGGTTACTAACGCCTGGCTTTTATTACCTGTTAATGTTTGCTCTTGGTTCAGCACCCAGAGTAGGACTTTGCACTTTTACTACGTGTATTGCTAGGTACAGCTGAACTTTTTCTTTATAGGCAATTGTCTAGCTCTGTTCTTTAAAAAGCATTTTTTTCCAATTCAATTTCAAGCCGCTTCTAAGTGTACGTCTAGGCTGCAGCTGCCATATACACTCATGTTAGCTAAACTGCACATCTTTGACAAATAAAGCTTCAAAATTCATTAGGAGGGAGGAATGGTGCCTGCTTGAGTCAAAACAAAATGCTACCCAATACTTCGCAATCTCATACTCTACCATTTGAATAGTAGCCAAAATGGAAACTGTAAAATCTGGGTTAGAGTTGATATTTTCCTTGTTTTTAGGAAAGTAAAACAAATATGCTCCTGTCTGCAGTGCTTCATAGCAGAAGAATAGCTCATACTGTTTGTACAAATGCAGATACGCTGATTTTGTGTTACAGTTAGGTGGTCTAAGCTGCTGTGTAACTCGAACCATCTTTCTTTTTTGATGGACAATGCCAAGGCAACTTACTGAATAAAATACCATCTCCCACTGCTCCTACATTTATTATAGACATAGAATATGACCTAATGATATAATCTTATACAATAATTACATAAATTAAAGCTATGAAATACTTTTGAAGATTTATTTAGTTCCCTTTCTATGTGGAAGAAATTTATTGTAGGTTAAGGATTCTCTTCTAATTGATTCACATAAAATGTGGTAAGCTTTTGCGGTCATGCAATTTTTACAATAGAAATAAATATTTAATTACTTTCATTTATTAATCCTGTTGTTACATTTTATAATGGCAGAATTTTCAACAACTGGTAAGCACAGTGGCATTGAAAAAAAATTTTTTTAATGGTTTTAATCTCTTGTTATTAATTTGTTCATGATTATCTTGTGCTTTTAAGAAGAAGCACAAGGAATCTGTAACTTCTAATATGGTTATGATTCTCTCCAGCCTAAAAAGGGCTTGCAAATTTAAACATTAACAGGTAATAAAAGCCAGGTGTTAGTAACCTTCTTTTTCATGCTGGAGATTTACCAAAATCTTTTACCGAGCCTTTCGAAACTTGTACTGTCACTCTGATCTATGAGATATCTCCAGCCATAGCCTAAACCGTAATCCAGTTCTTAACCCAAGGCAAATGACCACCAAGGGGCCGCTCCAAAGTACACTCCTGGAAGACTACTGTCTATTGCTCAATTTCTAGACCCTAACCAGTGCCCCAGGTGAAAATTTGCCTGAGGCCAAAACTAGACAACAAGCTGCTGCCAAATAACTACTTCCCTGAACGCTATGGCAAAGACTTGCAAACACATGCTAAAGCACAGGCCAACTATTCACGGACCACAGACTACAGAAGCCTACCCCAACCTGTTTCTTGCCCTGGTTTAAACAGCTCCTTCCCCCTGCTCTTCTGGCAAAATGTAAGGTGTGGAGGAGAGTTCAATGAAAATCAGACTTTCAGAGATCTGATATTACTATGTGCTTAGCTAGGATTTTTTTTTATTGTTCCCAGTAATGTGATGTGCTAGCAGAAGATAAATGGTAGGCTTGCTGTCCCTTCCTCTCCTATCTCATGATTTTAGAGGATCCTCATTTAATGCAATGTGTCTAATTGTCCAGCTAAAATGTTAACAGTTTTCATACAATGAGAAACCAAGAACAGTAAATAATTCTTAAACCAGTTCAGGATAAAACTGAAATCTTCCTTTGCTCCTTTCTTATATCAAAATCTTCAGAGAAGACTGGTGCCAACAACAACAAAAAATAACAGAGCTGCTTCTTTGTCAGAAGTTTGTATGCAGTCTATTCTTCATAAGCTCATTTACTGTTTGAAGATCCAGATATTGAGAACTGAATTCTAATAATCCTATGGGCTAGATCCACAAAAATGGTAAGAGCATTTAAGTATGTGGTATATTCCAAATATAGCATGTTGAACCATTGCTCATTTGCTATATTGCATGTTGTTTAGTTTCAATTTCAATAAAAAATCAGAAAAAATGTTTTAGGTACCTAAGGATTTGGGGAGAGGCCTGGAATTGCTTTATTGACAGTGACAACTTGTTGGTCAGAGTTCATAGGTCAGGTGTCTCCTTTTGCATAAGTACAACTTCGTAGGTATTCACAGTATACACACTGTGAGTTAGTTTGTGGCATTGTAGGGTATGACTGGAAAACAACTGTTTAGTGAGTAGCTTAGTGATAGAGAATTCAGCCAGGATGGAGGTTCAGTTCCCCTTCAGTCCGAAGGGATCACCAGGCTGCCCAGTGGTGTCAGACCCTTGCTAAGTCAAGGAGAGTGAGCAGCTATAAGGATCGTGCTACAGTTTACAGCGTGAGCAGGGGAGAGTTTTGGTCCTTCTGCAGTAAACGCTCAGGAGTTTATTGAAATAAAGGCTGAAGGTCTGCGTATTACTATGCTAGTGGTTCCTCAGTAAATGGAGGATTTGAGGTTGTGAATCACTAATGGAGGTAACTAATCTGCAGAGATATAGGACTCAGAATGTGGTGGTTTGTTTTCTTGTTTTTATTTATTTGTTTGGTTTGGCTTGTTTTTATCAGTCCTGGTTAGCATATGAGGCTATTCTGTAGCATCCAGTTCTAATCCTGCATTGATTTGAGTCAGGGTGCATTGCTCAGGCAAGGCACTGGAGGCAATGCATTTTAGATGTTTCTCAGTGCTGTTATTCTGTCACAATTCTCTGTGGCTGGGTAAATGCTGGAGGACAGGATGCCATCTACAGGTGCACTTTATTCCTGCTCTCTGTCCAGAGAGCCAACTGTGATTTTCAGAAAGGACAAAATGGACCATATGATAACTATCACAGGCTTTGGTGCTCTTCCAGCTTTTTTTGGCTCTCTGCCCTTCTCTGCAGGATAAGGTGGACAGGGGGGTGATATGTTTGAAACTTTCAGCAATAAGCTGATAGAAGACATTCCTGGGAAGGAGTAAACCAGCAACCTTCAAAGAAAGGAGGAGCCTCTAACAAATCTTGGAAAGGCAAGAGGGTGGTTTGGAATATTTATTTGTAGAAGATCAAGGGAAGGTAGGAATAAGAACTACCAGCTGCAGTATTCACCAATATAATATATTGGGTGCTTATCACTCAGCACTTTGAGTGCTTAGGACCCTATAAGATTCCCAGGTTCAGCAAAATAGAACTATGGCTCCATTTGGAGAACCAAAGGATGCTTTGGGGAAACGTATTTTGTAGACAGTTCCTAGAATTACACCTAATTAATTAGTGGGAAAGACACAGCTATGGTATATGGAACATTCATTGCCATATCAATGACAAACTAGCACCTGCAATGCGTACTCTGCAAAACCCTAGTGTATTTAGAACTTACTGATTTTTCTCGTTTGAATGATTCCTTTCTAACTTCCTTGATCTCCCAGCTAATCCAACTGTTCATTATAGGCAAGGTCTAAAGCAGGACTGAGTAGATGAGTTTGGTGCATAAATTTGTACCTGCCTACCTACAGCAGGATGGTATGTTGTGAATGCAGTTGTTTCCTGTGTCAGCAGAAGCTTTACCGTCAAATCACCTGACAAACTAGAAACTATAGAAGCTCAATTGAAATTGAGAAAAAAAAAAAAAAAAGAAGAAGGGGAAGGGGGGAAGGAAAGGTTCTTATATCCAGAAGCTTCAGGTTTTGAGTTAAGTACCCCCAAAATTGTCATCCTTGTGATTTTGTTTACTTGCTTCTAGGTTGAGGATATTCTTCTGGAGCACAGTCCTGATGGACTGTGATTATCCTTGCAGAGTCTGAATACTTAGTGCAGCTCTCTTTTCTGTGTGAAATGAACTAAGCTGCCTGGGAAACAAACACGGTCAAGAAGAAGATATTGCTAACAGAAGTCACACTTTTTGTTTGAGATTTGGTGTTTTTATTTAAATGCCTCTGTTTATAATTTGGGGGGTGGAAGGGGAGGAATATTACTGTTATTTTTTTCCTCCTTTTCATGCATAAAAGAAGAAATTACGTTAAACTGCGGTGCAGTCCTGAAGGAGGCTTGTCAGTGGAGAGTGTTAAAGCAGCAGCACGCTAGTGAGTGTATTTGTGTTGGGGAACATACTATGTGCTGCATAGAGCAGTGCCCTGCATTGCTGGGACCTAGTCCTTGCCGTGCCTGTCGCTCTGCAGTTAAAATTGTCATCCATTTTGCTCCACAGGTTTCAATTCCTGAAAGTAGGATCTTGCTGTTACTTATCCCACTTTATTGCAGCAACGCCCAACAACTCAGTGAAAAAGAGCACACATCACCCCCACCCTTTGCTAAATACAGAACAGACAGATGGTCCTTGGCCTGAAGACCTTATAGTCTGTTTTCTAAACCTGGACTAGTATTTCCAAAACCCTTACATGACATACTTTGTCACACTATTCAGCAAGCGGTGTCTCCTGCCAGCAGCTCTGCCAGTTTCCCCTGTCCAGGGGGCAGGCAGCTGCGGTGGGCTTGCTCAGCCTGCCCAAATCTGCCTGGCTGGCTGGAGCCGTGCCACGAGGAGCAGCTGCCCCGGCTCTTCCTCGTGCTGTCAGCTGTGCCTCCCCGAGCTGCAGTGCTACAGGCACCCGGGGATGTCTCGTCTGCCTTGCGTCCCTCAGGGCAGAGTGGGGAGGAGGGCAGGGTCTGGCCTCAGTGCCTGGTTTCAGCACAGTCTGTGGGCCTTGGGAAGTCATTCAGCATCAGGGGTATTTAGGCTTTCCTATTCTAACTGATCCATAATATCAAAACAGGAAAGTGATGTCTCTGCTGTCCTCTATGCAATAAATACTAGAGGTCTATTTAAAATCACAGGGAAATAGACACCTTTGGAGCTGTTTCGGTTCATTACTCCAATGCCAAAAATAATAGGCGAGGGCAGCAGAGATTGCATTTTATCTCCTCTGCTCCAAACATTTTGTTTTCCTTTCTGTCTCTTAGCAGAAGATGAGGAGCATTTCAAAACACGTTGTTTTGTCATCATACAAAGAGTAACTTGTGTTTTCTTGTTTGTGGAAAAGTACTATCTGGGCTTGGGATACATGTCCACATCCTGTACTGTGTTTCCTACTCCACTGATGGGTGTTTCAGATGCTGCTAGACTCTTTAATTCCCCTGCTTTGCTTTTGCTTCCTAGAGGTCTGCTGTAGAGATGGTTAACTAAAATGTAAAACAACAGAAGCCTGAGAAGTGATGTTTTGCCAATGGATAGGACCGTTTGTTACTTGCTTAATTAGTTATGTTAAACAACTTGAGCTTTTGCATTATTAAAAAATTAATGTAATCATAGTAAATAATGAGGATTATAATAGAAATGTCTCTTGCAGAGATATCAAGTTGTTCCATGTTTGCTTCATACTTGCTAAATCAGTGCTGATCAATGACTGGCATTGGCCAGACATTATAATGTATTTGCACTTCTTAAAAACTTTGGAGAAAGGGAAGCCCGTTCAAACATGCTTTGAGGATCTGAGGAGGAAAGTGAACATTATCTCCTACAGGAAAGAGTGGAAGCTGGTTGCAAGTAGAGTTAGGAAAATGCCAGTATGTGTTGGTCATGCAAATGTATGGTGGCCAATAAAGATCATTTCTGATCCCAAATTGGTTACTTATACCATACCTTCAGGAGACTTAAGCTTAAGAGGAGTGGCGAGCATGTGGAACTGGAATCCATTGCTGCCATTTTCTAAAACTTGGTTACAAAGTCAAGACTGAAATAGAAGTAAAGAATTTCCAAAAGTCTTGGAAGAAGCCTGAATCTTCATCATGCAGTTGTACTAATGCCTGTGTATAGAGCATCAAGTATCACAAACTGATGATTTAGAAAGATACTGCCTGGTGGCCCAGCTATTCTAGGAGTACAGTAATGGCTTCACACCTTGCATCTTTTCTGCTAAAATGTCAGAGATAGCCTCCTGGAGGAAAGACAGACAGTCAAGTAATGGATTTCCTGTTTAAAGATCTAGTTGTATTAAATACGTGTACTCACAAGTCGCAAATAATATGTAGCCAAAATGGGGAAATACTGGCTTATAGGGGACCAGAATGTGTTTGCAAGTAGTTTGCATGAAAATACATACTGTTCATACTGTAATGCACACACTTGGCAAGTGATTGGTTGCAATTGCCCACCTTCCCTGTAAAACATTGCTATGATTTATATCAAAATAAAAGCCAAGTATGCCCATCTGTGGAGGAGGAAAAAGCAAAAAATGACTTTCAGGCAGCTGCTAATTGCAAGCTTCCTAAGTACTGCTTTGTGGGATGGAGCAGGACAGTGTAAGTTTCCCTTGCCTCAGACCTCCATGCTGAAGGACTATGCCCAGGGGGGAATGCAGAAGGGAAGTGTGGGAAACTGTCACCACCTGTGTCCATGAATGAAGACTGCTTAGAGCTGGGAGTCACCTCTTGTGTTTCCTCCTGGCCTTCAAATGAAGAACCTAAACCAGGAGCTAGCCCCTGCCACTGGAGGAGTAGCACTACCTCTGTGAGGAGTATTAGCTGTCCCGAATCCCTCGCTACAGTATCAAGCTGTATGAATCGTCCTACCTCTGCTATAATTCATTTGGAAAAATCATCTTCCTGTAGTAGAAGCTGGATCATGAAGGACATACCTAAATAAGCAGTCCTAGGTCTTGTACATTGTTTCCCTTCCACTAAAACACTGAGGTGGCTGCAGTAGACATCAATGGAGAAAGAGCAATGCCACCAAGAGATGTGAGCAGTAGGAGCAGTTATGGTTGAGCTCAGAGTTACAATTGCTTGGTTTAATTCAGAGCTCACCAAATTTTCCAGTTCTCCAATTATTAATATAACTTAAAGCATTAAAAATACAAACAAACAAAAAAAAAACACAAAAAAAATCTCGACCTTGGATGGCTTTGGCAGAATCTGCATAATAAGTGCTGCATCTGGGATAGTTATTTTGGGGAAGCAATGGAGACAGCTAGGCACTCTATAATCCTTTCTACCCAACCCTCTTTCTGAGAAAGCTGTTACAAAATGTTTCATGGAAGCGGTAGATGGGGCATGGTGGAGCTACTTCTAGTTTAGCAAAGTGCCTGAGGCAGAAATTTGTTTGCCTGCAGAAACTGAACACTAGAGAAAGAAGCTATAAGCCATCCACCAGCAATATATGATGCACTAGAAGTGAACATCAAACCTGACCTGTACTGTATATACAGCAGTACCTACAGTATCATTTTAGATACACTTGGTCTTGTCTATGATAGGAATAAACTTTTTGATGAGTACAGTAAGAGCCTGTGCAAAAGGAAAGGCTTCATATTACACAGGAAATGCAGCTACAAGAAATATAGCTAATTCTGCCTGGCGGGATTTAACAGCCCAAGACGCAATCAACAATCTTATGTCATTTGAACTGCTATCTGTACACATTAAATGTTCAGAAGCAATCCAGAACAGTGGCAGAAGTCAGTGGAAATGATTAAATGTTTCAGGTCTGAGCATAGGAGCCCTGATTTTATCCCAGGACCCCACAGTGGTAGGTTCTATATAAATGCAAAACCTAAAGGTAGTTTCTGGAGAGGAAAAAACAAAATACTATATTTCTATATTTCACAATATTTCATTTATTCATAATTTTTTATATTCACATTTTTGTATATATCATATTCACATTATTCACAATATTTCATATTGTGAAATAGAAGACAAATCCAGTTTGTAATGCAGTATCACTGCTTTTATGATTTATTTAGCATTTACACTGTGATCACAAACAGGCTGAGCCCCAGTTTTCCATGCAGTTTGAAAATGCAGAATGAGTGACAATTCCATACCAAGGAGCTTATGGTCTAAAAGGCATAGCAAGAAGGCAAACAAGATGGAGTAGACTGCAGAAAGAAACAGTGCAACCAGTTGAGAAGGATGTCCTGTTTGTGTGTCTTTAACAAAGGTTTGGACTGGATTCTGCACCCTTGATTTATTTGGGCAGTTTGCACAGACCAGCCGGTGAAAGCTGGGGTGAAACCGTAGCTTCCTATTCATAAATTGTTGTGACCCTTATATGGCGCCTAAAGGAAGGTGGTTGATGTCAACGTGAGCAGAACCAGGCATAAAACTCGGATCAGCTTCTTGTCAGTAGAAGCTGTAAGTGAATTATTAGAAAATTAATTAAAAGGAAAGCAAGAAGTCTGCAAACCCTATTATTGCTATAAAATAATTGCCTATAAAATCCCGAACTTCCCTCAGACAAGATATAAATAGTATCCATAAACAATTAGGATACATTAAATATACTCCTTTGGGTTTGCCTTAGATTACTGTATAATTAAGTAACATGCTTTCCTGAAACCAGTTTTAGGTTGTCCTAATGGTTTTGGCAACAAAATGAGATCACCAACTAAATGACTGTACAACCACAAGGAGCATTAATGATCTTTTAGGAAATGCCATGTTACCTTAGACTGAAAAATTTTGCTGCTGTACTATCTGGTGCACAGTAACATTTACATATAACACTGAACGTTCGTATTGCATAAAAATCATTACAATGAAATTCCACTTACAAATATTCATTTCTGTGTTGTCAATGCTACATGACAGCTTCAAGGACGATTTTTTTTTAAATTTATTTTTAATAACCTTGTTCAGCAACCTATTGAGAAGGTATTTGAGTCCCACTGAGGTGGGTGCTGAAGCTCCACAAATGAGATGTATATCAGCTGAGGATTTGTCCCAGTGAGATTTAAGAGAATATAGTCATGTGCTTTCCTGAATCAAGACTGCAGAGGTCCCACCATTCATCTCATTAAGGTGGTTAAGAGCACATAAAATATTTCCAGGGGGTTTATGTGGGGGTGGGGTTTGTAACGGTTGTTCTTAGTAATTTAGGAAAAAAAAAAGTATGCATAAATACAGAAATAGCCTTAGCCTTCAGAGATAAAACTCTTAATAATTAAATTTTACTAATGATCTCAGGTACCATCTGTGATAAATCTTTTGTCTCTAATTTTAATTCAGTGGTCTATAAAGCACTTACAATTCAGAATCATCATTTCATTTAATAGACTGTAGCATGTTGTTGGTTTTTATTCGTTGTGGACAGCGTATTTTTAATTAACCATGTAGTACGTTATTGGTTTTAGTTATTTATAACATAAAAGCTAGAGGTCACCAAATGTGTAGTCCACTCAATTGTAATGTGTTTACTTTTTAATATATACCTATCCTGACTTGTTTTCTTCACTAAAACTGAATCCTGACAGGAGCACATTTACAATTTTTTCCATTGTTGACTGAGTGGTTTTATACAGCAGATGATAATGTAGGAACTGTTGGAGAAGCTCCTTTACTGTTTTCTGGTTTTCAGCTTAAAACAGAAATGCTTCATTATTTTGTCAGTATTGGCAAGTATACTTTACTAGATCTTAATATTTCTGTGAAACTGGAGAAGTGAAAGCCTGTTTATAGAGTTGTCAGCAGAGGACTGTTTCTTGTTGCCTGTTTAGATTTAAGATGTGCTGAACCTGCTCTTGGAAGGATAACACGAGATGGCAAGGACTGCTATCCTGTCCTGTACGCCATCCCCACGCCCACGAAGTTAGCAACACTGATTTGAGCTAGGCTTATTTTGAGCTGCTGGGAGCTTTTGGCTAGCATCAACAGACCATGGGAAAAGCTGGATTTTAAAGCCTGACCTGTCATTTTTAGGAAGCAAATGGCATCCTGTATGTAGGAGACTTGCTGCAAGGTTTAAACTTACATGTAGAGGTTACTTCAGAAGTGACTTACAAATAACATTCAGCAGTTGAAGAAATTAGGAGCTTCCCTTTGGGGCTCCACGTTCTGAGGGTGTTGAGTTGCTGGAAAGAGCAGGAATATCAGCCAAGCATATGTGTCTTTATGATCCTGCTGACAAACTTTTTTTTTTTGGATAAGATCTGGGATTAATTGATTTTCAGTCTAAAATAATTTAACTTGTATTTAAATCACTGGCAGTGAAAATAATGCCTTTACTTTTACAGTCCTGTAAGAATTTGCTAACTATTCTTTGAGCAATATATTACTTTTCATGTCTGTTGAACAGATGCAGCAAAAGATGCCTGCGTGATTTATAGGCTACATGCCTGACAATCCTGGGATAGTTAGTTGGTTTTATACATTGTTGTCATAACTTTTCATGAATATTTTATCAATTGCTGAAGTCTCTGTTCTCTCCTTGGATTATAATGTTGTGAAGTTTCTGAAAGGATGAAGAGAGATAAGACATTGTCAAAAATGTCAAGCTGACATAGCTCTATTTTAAAAAACAGTTTAGCTTGGTAGGTGGTGGGAGACAAGTTTCCAAAATCAGCTTCCTAAACACCTAAATCATTCTTGATAAAGAGTTTAAAACTTCTGAGTTTTGAATGCACCCTTTTAAGTCCCCTTTTTACTGGTTTTAGTGTAAGTCTAGTTCTTTGAACAACTAATCTGTGTAAAGTGTCATTGACTCCAATAGAATTTATTTTCATGTGTAATTAGACATGTGAATAAACATTATGAAGAGCAAAGTCTAATGTGCCATGTGCAGCACAGCAATATTTTCTTTGGCTGTTAGGTTACCCTGTATGAATTTTCATACAGTTAACGTTTAATTATAGTTAGTATAAACACAATAATAATTTCTGAAGCACAGCATGTTTGCTGAGTTTGCTTCCAGTGAGGATAATAGGAGGTTTGATAATCCCACCCTATCCTTTCTAAGGAGATGAGGACCACTATTTGATACAAGTCAGTGCTTGTTTACCTGTGAATATTTGTGAATTGTGTGGCTGAAGAAGGAGTAGGAAATGATGGCAAGTACAAAGCTGCAGTGTTAATGGCTCAACAACTAAAATAGGGGTCAACAAATGTGTAAATTACCTTAGCTGGGCAGTGCTTTTAGCAACAAATATTTATTCAAAAGAGTTGTTTATACTCAGGTTGACTGAGTTAATGTATTTTTAAAGTATGTAATACAATTTTAAACTGCATTCAGTATTCAACAAATAGACTTTAAATTGCATATATCCTGAGTAGCATACGGAAGCGCACGGTTTGTTAGGTAGTGTAGCTGGGCACCCAGTCCTCGGTACTTAGTGCTTTGCAGTGCTCAGCTCCGGTGGCCCTGCGGTTACCTGTGCATCTGAAGGCAGCGCTGTGCTTTGCAGGGGCCCAGGGCTGCCCCCAGGGTGCACCACCCCGCGCCCTGGGTCGTGGCGGCTGCCGGAGGCCACGCGGCTCCGCCAGGCCGGGCTGGAGGGCTCGGCACCATGCTGGTAGAGTCCTCTGCTTGGGCAGCCACGCTGGCACTGGCTCTGCTCTGCCATGTGGCTGCCTGGCGTTGGCATCTCCCAAGCTGTGTTTGGTAAATGTCCTAATGGAAGAGTTTACTCTTGGAGTAAGCTATTGGAGTGTGTGCTGGAGGAGAAAGGGAGGGAAAGAAGAGAAAGGAAGAGACCATTTTTTAATTTTGGTAGGCACAACTCAAGGAAGACATTCAACATGAGATATATGCTTGTAATTATCAACAGTTTCCTTTTCATGTTTCTTTCCTTAGTTTTGGTGGTCACTAAGAAGGACTCTTAAGGAAGTAGTTTAGGATTTGGAGTAAAATCTGTGTGCTGTGCTATCTCTCTGATTTTAGAAAGCAAGAACAGTTTTTGCCATCCCTCTTACCCCCTTATTGAGGCGTGAGGCTGAAGAGCTGTCCCAAACAGTCTTCTGCTGGGATCTGTGTGACAGAGATGCCTCAAAAATCCTTTCTCCCCAGCAGCTATGTTATAAACTCTATTGGGAAGGAAAACATGAAACTGAGTAACAAATCCGAGTCTTTCCTATGTTCACAAGTGACCTGAATGAGGCAGAGCTTCACAAACAGCTATGAGTTTGCAGCAGATGAAACTTCCCTGACAGCAAGCAGAGCATGCTGTTTAATCTCTTCTGAAATACCCAAAGCAAACTAATCCATTTCTCTTATGTTCATGTAGGTGATCCAGTTGAGATCCAGTTAGACATATCAGCACATCTCTCAGCTGACTTGAGAATGCAAGGTGTTGGTTTATTGATAGAACTGCAGTTAGACAATTTGAGGAGGAAAGCATTGACTATGAGAAATTTCACAGCTTTTTTTTTATTTTTGAGTTTTTAACAGTTTTTTCTGCAATTTGGGTAGTGCAATAAAATAGATAATACTGTATGTTATTTGAGATATGTTCTGCCTATGTTGAATGTAGGTGGTTCAGAAATGTTGGGAGACTGTTGTGCAAATGAATGAGAGTGAGCTCAGTGCCCAGCTAGGGGTTCAAAAAGATCCTGGAGGAACAGCCACAAGTGGCACCTTCTCTGTGGCTTGTTGTTGCTGTAGCATTCATCTCTCCTTGCTGCTGTTAATGTGTCCGTACCAGGCGGTAATAAGGAAAGCATTGTCGTGGTTGTATAGCACAGTACTTAAAATGTTATTGCTGAAAAGATAAAACTGGGCTAATGCCTGCTGTTAAACCTCAATCTTACCTTTAAACCTTTCAGCTGATGTCAAACCTTGTGACGATTCAATATAATTTAAAAAGAAAATATGCTACACAAGTGTTTTAAAGGAAAAAACATCAAAACTTTTTTTTTTTCCCATTGAGAATGAAAATGGGAGCATGCTTTCCATACTGCAGTCTGCTGCAAATTGCTAAAACAAGCATTTCACTCTCAGGCAGTGCAAGGGGGGCACATTTTAACAGGTAAGAACTCAGGTTCATATTTAAGAGAAAGCCAGTCAGCTCATCATCATATAAAGCTACACAGAGCAGGACCTTCATTTTGACCTAAGGATGGCCTTGTTTAAGGGAATAAAATGGACAATACCCTATATTCTGTCCTGGCTAACATCAGTTTGGTAAGTGTGCATACTACATTTTCTGAGTGTTTTCCTGCTCCCTTGAGAAGGAACTGAAGTCTTGAGCTAACCTTATTTCATATATATACACCTATATTATCACAGATTATTCCAATTTAAAAGACAAGTCTACATTTTCTGATTCACAGAAAAAAACAGCTTTTCATCTTCAGTATCTGGAAGATGCAGTCAGGTCAAAATGCTGTCAGATGTAGGAAAAACAAAAATTATCTAAAATTATTTATACTTTTCTTCCAAAAAAAAAGTTATTCTCGCTATTAATTCCATTGTCATTCCTCGAAACATTATAACTCATTGTGTAGTGAGCATAAGTCACATACCATGTTTGTGTCTTCCTACTATTTCCCATGCAATAATTTACCCCGATGAATTTTTAAGTGATGCTATTGTTAGAAGTTGACATTTAGAGAATACTTAAAAGTTTGTTTTTCAAAGTGTTTTTGCTCAAGGTCTCAAATGGTCACAGGGAGGAAGAAGTAAAGGTCATGAATACATCTTAACAAAAAAAAATTTGCTTTTGAATCTTTGTCAATGCTTGCGGTGAAGGCTTTCCTCTTCTTGTGAAGTTCTGCCTGTGGGTAAGTCAGCAGGAGCCGTGTCCTGCGGCCCGGCCACTCGCCTGCCCTCTTGTCAGGGCTGCGTGTGCGGTGGAGCGCCCTTAATGGGACTGGATTGATGCCATGCGTGCTGGTCTGAGTCTGTCAAGATCAAATGAAGGGATCTGAAGAAAGGCAATTGGCACAAAACGCTTGCCAAGGGAATGGCACCAAGGCTGAGTCTATTGTATTTTCTAAAGGAATTCCCTAATGTGAGAGCAGTGGGGTTTTTTGGACAAAGTGACATTCAAGAAAGAAAGAAAGAGAGAGGCAAAGATGGTCACCCTTGATGGACCATTCTGTCTAACAGTATACGGAAGCTTTTTACATCCCTGATGTAAAATTACACCTATGTGTTGAGATGCAGGAGAGAGTAATACCTTTGCAGAGAATCACTGGAGGAAGCAGGACAAAGCAAGTTGGAGACTTGCTACCATGTAAAA
Source organism: Chauna torquata (assembly GCA_013399475.1). NCBI lineage: Eukaryota > Metazoa > Chordata > Aves > Anseriformes > Anhimidae > Chauna > Chauna torquata. Next base: position 458,193 of record VXAL01005387.1, on the reverse strand, counting down.
TAGTCCAGATTTGAAGAGGCTGATTCACTTCCTTCCTTACCTTAAAAGTGAAATTGTTCTTTGGGTTCACTTTAGTCTCCCTTTGTGCACACTGCAAGGCCATTCTGCAGTTCTGAGGAGCTGGCAGCCCCACGCAGGGGCCCTGTCAAAGTAGCAGGGGTGTGAGAAGCCAGGATTGTGTGGTCTCTTGGGCAAGGCTGTCGTGTGGTACGCTACTGTGTGGGTTACGGTTCAGACTTGTTCCTAACACTGCAGGTCCTTGTATTTCTGTAGAAGAAAATGTTTTTAGACCCTGAGCCCTAACCCTCAGTGATCTTTTGAAGTATTGGTGAGGGACTGTGGAGGAAGTCTTGTCTGGCAGGGTTCCTGGCAGAGAAAGGAGGTGCATGTGAGGGAAAGCCTAGAAGGCTTACGTTCACTCACCCTGGGACAAAGAGAGAGTAGTGCTGGGCTATGTAGATGCCCACCGGTTCCTAAGGCCCAGGACGCTGTTCTGCAGGAGAGCCCTAAGAACTGAAGCCGGCTGAAAGGGATTGTATGGACGGGGCTTTAATACAGTTCGGACCCAAGCTCTGGTGCAGTGAGGTTAGCTTGCCAGACAGTGCTTTTGCAGAACGCCGATGAGCAACCTGTGCTGCTGCTGCTGCTGCAAAAAAGCAGCATGCAGTAAATGGCCAAACTGTGAGCTACCACTGCCTTAAGATAGTTTTAAATTGATTTTGCACTTCTGTTTTAAAAGGCTGAGATTTGGGCTGTTTTAAATATTAACAGATTGTATTTTTCTAGGCCCCCTTGTTACTTCCAGTTGGTGCAGTCTCTAAAGCTGCAAATAGAATGAGAGCTGCTCTGGGCTTGAGTGTTTTTGTTTTGTTTTATGATGGTTTTTTTTCAAGTAGGTGTACTCAAACTCGAGTGTGAGTGAGTACAAACAGAATGCCGCTTTCAGCTAGTTCTCGTTACCAGTTGGTAAAACCCGTTTTCCCCTTTAAAATTGTTTCTATCCTGCAAGGAAATCCCATAAAATAATATAAGGAGCTTGCAAGGAAGCAGTTCTTTCTCCAAGACAGGCATGTATTTACCAGAGCAAACTGGGAGGGCAATGGGAGCCTCAGGGAAATCACAGCTCCATGAGTAGAGACTTAAGGAAAAAAGCACATGGGCACAAGCTACATCCTTTATTTTGCTGTAACATGATTGACATTTCACTCCAGCACTGTCAGGCCTGATCTGATGGCTCAGAGGGGATCTCCAGGCAAGACATGAGACCACTGTGACTTTTTCTGTACTTAATCTTTCTCTAACCCAAAAACGAACTACTCAAATTTGATTGAAGTGTAAAGTGTTCTGGCCAGCCTTTATCTCATTTCAGGCATTTATTTCCTGTATTCCCAACTGTAGTTTAGGTGTCTAGAAAGGATTGACTGGTGAGCTCAGGGACTCTTCAGACCTAATAGGACTAAGATTAATCATCTATAACTAACTATTTGAAGAGAACGAGTTGTTAAATTGCTGTATCGTATCATGTTAAGTAAAAGGTATTATTTTGAGCAGAATGGTTGCAGTTCTCAGAGCAGTTAGTTTGAGACCACAGAAAAGTTTTCCAAAGCTATAAAATTAGACATAAAGCAAGGGACTGACTTAAAACTAAAAGATATGGGTAGAAAATATGAGCAAGACGTGAGCTGAATGTTGAAAACAGAATGGCTGTTTGATGATCTGAGGTAAATTTAATGTTTCTGAACAAAAAAATCTAAGTTGTCTGAATATTGTTGTGGTCAAGTAAAGATTGGTAGCTATACAAGACTGTTATTGAGTCTGCTATTTTAACAGACATAGAAAATCAGTAGGCAAAGGAAAACAGAAAGCATGACTGGAGTTTCAAAGGAATGTTTTTGAATGTGCTATTTGTACGAATGAAATGTGAATTTAGAGTCCTGTGAAAGCCCAGTAAGTATGTTCAGCAGCTCCAGTGTATGTTCAGTGCCATGGCAGAATCATGCTGAGTGATGGATCACTCTCAAACCTGTCAATATTGCCTTTCTTCTGAGACATTATACCCAATACGTTTTCTCCCCCAAATCTCCAAGCCCAGCTCCTCGGTTTCAGCTGCTGTTTCTTTCTGTTTAAAAATCATCCATCCCTAAGCCTCTTAAAATAGGTTTTATTGAGGTCAGTGGGATTTACTCAGTGCATGAGATCTTTATCTTGTAAAATGCTGTCGGAATCATGCCTATGTTTACTCTTGCCCTCGGTGTATTGAGCAGTATGTAATTGTGTCCTTGAGGCTGTCCATGAGGGTGCTGACAGTGAAAAAATGTTGGAGTAATAATGGGAAGATGTGGCTGAGGTTGCCTTGGAAGTGAACTGGTCTTGCTGTCAGCTACAGGAGCTATGGAAAGTCTGTCTCAATGGCATCATTCCTACATTTAACATTTCACTGAGCACTGCAAATATAGTGAGATACAGTTGTCTGTAATTTTTGAAAGTTTAAGTCAGCCAGGTTCTGCCTTCCAACATACAGGTGACAATCTCTATGGTATTGGGTTTAGCCTGTTCTGAAATGTAGCAGAAAAATAGAATTTTTGTGTGAATACTGACTGCCAGATCTCCTCTGTCAGAATACCACCCCCATATCAGTGTGTGTGTTGTTTTTATTATTTTGTTTGTTTCCTTCGAGCTTTGCTCGCTTTAGTTTTAGACATTACTTGAATCATAAAAGCAAGGTATTCGGTTTGCATTCTCTCCTTGTTCATCATCACCAACAGCCACTCTAGTTTGGAAAAGCACATTAAACATATTGACAGTATTCCTTTTTACTGTGCTTGATGTGCCTAATGATAAATGCTGCTTCACTCTGTCTAGATTAAATAGATTAATGGTCTTTGTTACTTCTCATACATACTAAAAGAAGAAATGAGTAGGTGATAAACAATAAAGGCTAGCAAACGAGGAAGCTGAGATGACTTGCCAAACTATTCTAAGTTGTAACCTTTCAGGTATTGTGAACTTAAGGAAAGGATAATAGAAAAAGGATGTCCTGTTCTGAAATCTTTCCAGACCTAGGAAGGGAGGTTATTTTCAAAACCAAATATGATTTGTGCTGTGTGATTCCAGAGATCAGAGTTCAGCATCCTTTAATAGCCAAATTTTCCATTGACCTCAAAGAGAGCTTTGTAGGAGAAAGGACTGTGGAACTCAGCTCACAGTGATTTCTCTTCTTTTTTAATAAGGAAAAGTCTTGGCTGGCTAACACTGCATTCTGCTGAAATACTGGTTCATCATTTACAGAGTAAATGTACTGTTTAATATTAAAGAAATGATTCAGTCTTTTAGTAGCAAAGTTCTTTCAGGTTATTAAGCTAGCATTATAATTTCTGTTCTACTGGTGCCACAAATGAAGTTCTGGAGGATGGTCGTGACCAATTAGTAGGAGGTTGAGCCTTGGAAAGGCTCATTTTAATCACTTCTTACTATCCAGCTTTTGTTTTTGCAGTGCTGAAGGAAGGTTTGGCACTCAGCAGATTATCAAATTACTGAGCATTTTTCAGCCTTTTTTAAAACACTGCGTAGCTGGATTTTTATCAGTAGTAAGGTCTCCAAGACTGTCCTTCTTCCTTAATTTAATGTTTGTATCTTACATATAATATCTTTTCTCACTGGTGTGTGATACATAGTGATACACGGTGACTCCAGCTGCAAGGGAACCCAGTAACATTTGGGAAAGGCACTCTTCTTATAACAAGACTGCAGTCTAGGTAGACAGGCAGGCCTAAGAATGTCTGTGCATGCTGGAAGGTGAATCAACTGAAAAGAAGGCGGGATTTAATCATGACAAATTCGTAGTGCTGTGTTTTAGTATCTCCCCCCCAACACTTTGCAATGCTAGTTACTTTTCTACATATTTACATCATCGTTACTAGCAAATGCAGTGGCACATGTCATCCTAAACATATAACATCAGAATAGGAATAGAAAAACAGAGAGGAGGTACCTGTCATATTTCAAAATACTGTTTTAGTTCAAAAGAAAGGGCTTGACTGATGTTAAGGGGTGTTTGCAGGGTGAGAAAGGCTATTCATCTTGGCTTCTGAATCTAGAAATTAGCCAGGCTACGTCCTCTTACAGCTGTGACGAATGTTTCTTAGCGCAATGCTAGTGGGAATAACCTATTTTCAGATAATGTGAAAAATGAAACAAGATAAATCACTTTTTGATAGCAGAGCTAGAGAAATTTTCAGCCAAAAGTGAAAATGGTTATTTACAGTGGTTCCAAGGAAGCTTTTAATAGCTCCATTCCATTTTTTTCCTCTATCTAGTATACACGATGCTGTAAAAACATTTTGTTTTCTTGATGTCATTCAGAATTAAGAGATTTCTGTGTTTTTTAGCAAAATCATATGAATGGTTATACAGCTGGCCAGGGGCTGCATTCCCTAACGCCTTCATCCTTTGGGTGATGTGCCTCATTGTTTTACATGCCATGTGTCTGATCTCCTGATCAATCTCCTGAAGATTGATACAATATAAATCTTCCTATTGATATTGTATTTGTCTCTCCTTTATAGGCTTAATAAATATGTTACAAATATGATATTAAGCATTTTTTTAAAGTATTAAATTAAATATTACCATAAACATTGTCCTAGAACACAACATTTTTTTAATGGAGGCTAGTTAAAATTTACCTTGCTTCAGTCTGTAGCCTTGGCTGTCTCCCTCTCGGAGGTGTGGTAACAGCCTCCTGCTTCTGGTCTGGCCTGGGACAGCTGCATCTGAAACTTCCATGAAAGCATTAAACAGACCAAGGGTACAACTGTTTGGGCTGTCACTTCCACTAAACATTTTTCCTATTTTCCTGTTGGTTTTGCTATGGTAGGTTGTCTGTAATGCTTCACTCTGAATCTGGTCCTTTAGCCAAAATAAAAGCCGAAGGTGCATCAAAGGACTTGCTCAGAGGATGACCAAATACTACATCTAACTAAAGTACAGAGAAATATTTCTTCTGAAACCATAGACAGGGTATGGAAAACATTGTGTATGGGAAGAGAGATCTGGAAAACCTGAGAAGTTGCTTCTATTGGACAAGAACATGTATGTGGTCACAAAGGTTAAAAAAGGGCATCTTGGCAGCAATGTGCTGCAGAAAGACCTTCAGCCATGAAAAGAGATGAATAGAAAAGATGACCATTGCACAAGGAAGTGGCATTTATATTGTGACTAATATAAAAACAAACCAAAACAAAATGGCATTGACAAAGTTTGAGAAATGCAAGCAAGAGATGACTTCATAGAACTTGACCAAGAACCAACTTGAATTCAGAGCAGTGACCAAGTCCTGAGGGAGTTTGTGTGACAGCAACCCAAAGGAAAATCAAATGGGCAAATGATCTGTTGGCCTGTTAAACTTCATTTGGTGTTTCAGTCTCTCCTGTGACTTCTCTGCTGTGGGACCTGGGCAGTGCTGGGAGCTGGCAGGGCACAGTGTACCTGCCTCAGCCTGGGAGAGGCTTTGGAGTACTGGATGTAGTCAGCTGAGAATGTGGCTGCATCAAGGGAAAGCAGCGTGAAGAACAGGAGCTTGATATTGTGTGTTTCCCAGAAATAACTGCAGCAATTTCATCTAGAAGCAAAAGTGGACATAACCTGTCCAGGAGAATTGAGGAGGGGATTCTTAAGAGATTAAAAGCTGAAACAGAAATAGAAATACAGGCTTTCTGAGGAATTTTCTGTTGTGTGACATTCTCATTGACTGTGACACTCAACACTGTATTATATTGAAGAGTCCTTCAAGGGGGAGGGGGCAATGGAATATAATATATTTGCAGTCCTCATCTCCATCATTACAAAAATAAATTTCCAGTACCCTGTCCAAGAAGTCTGGCTGGTTCTAAGGCAGTATTATTCAGGGTAGCTGTAGGAGACGATGTTTCAGAGGTTCTGGTGTAAGCCAACACTTGAGCTGTACACTGGCCTGTTTTGTTCAGCACTGCTAAGTTGGTGTCAGGTGGCAAACTGGGATCTGTCAGACTTTTTAGCTCTGAGAGATTACTGAGCAACATGGGAGCTTGGAAAAAATTGTGGGTCAAAATGCTGAACAAGAGACGAATCTCACATCTCTGCTGACGTAATTGGAGTTTTCAGCAAGCTCAGGATCTGTCCCTTCAAAAGTAGGTATGACTTACATCTCTCTAAAATGCTAAAAAATAAATCTGCCCACTGACAAGATTGTCTCCTCTTGATTTGTGTCTTTATTGAGCTGCCTGCCACTTACTCTTGTAATTTGTCTCCGTCTGTGTACAAAATACTACACCAGATTGAACTGTTCACTGCAAACAAATTGTCAGGCAAATGTGCATGAGAAGCAAATATGAAAGTCTGTGAACATCAGTCTTGACTCTTAACTGACTTAAATATTTGTGAATCACTTTTTCTAATTATATTCCCGTTCCAGTAGAAATATAAAAGGCTCCTAGAGATACTCAGAAGATAGCCTTAGGTATCTACAGACTATGCCTGTACCTTTTCTGTTATTCATCCATCTGGTTGTAAAAATTGCTCTTCTCTGTCCAGATTTTTTCAAATGTTTCCATTTCATGTCTAAATTTAGTGTTTACTTTTGTCTCTCCTCTGGAGAGTACAGAACCCCTGTTATCTTAACAAACTGGCACATTTTAATATCTGAAGGTGTAACATTTTTCAGCAGTATTAACAGCAGCGTATTAACATCGCTGTGGGGGATTTAGCACTACATGGCACTACAATACAGAGAAATAATCTTCCCAAAGATATGGAGACTTGTTTTTGTGTAGGATGCTGTCTTTCATATTGAGCTGCTACTACTGAACCCTAGAATAAGCAGCTCTTACCCATTAACATATGTCTTCAGACTGTTTAGTTATTAGGTTAAGTTGAAGTGCAACTATACTTATAAATAAATTGTGAATATTAATATTAATATTTCTTTGGGGGCAGTTTTTAAACAAGATAATCGAAAAATATTTTTTCTCTTAATTTACTATTCAACATGTGCTATGAATCCAATTCTGTGCTCTAGCCACAGGGCACACAGGTTTGTTACAGTCCTTAAGGCTGCAGATTTAATTTGCTGCTTGATAGACCTGCGTTTTGCTCTTTGTCAAGATGGAGGCTATTGCCTTGAAGCAGTATCTTCATTTGGAGAAATGACCCAGGTTCCTTGCTCAGCTTCTGGCTTCCTGGGGGAGCACAGGAACAATTACTTATATTCCAAATAGAGAAGATATTTAGGCATATTATGATATGGATGGACACTGATGTGATTCTCAAAAGTACCCAAGTTTGTCACTCTAATTTAAAGGACTGCCTGAATTTTTTATTTTTTATTTGTTTTTGGGCCTGCATTTCCATCTGTAAACCGGGCAGGTGACCCTCTCATGCCTCACAGGAATGTTGCAGAGGAAAATGCAATCATATCTCTATATGATTGTATATATCAAATAATTCTTCCACAGAAGCTTTGTAATTTTTCAGTTTGAAATTTCTCCCTGGGAAAATGTTACTGACGTTACTTACAGTAAGGAATATTTTTGTGTACAAGGTTAGGAGAAAATTTTTTTGTTTGAGTACAAGATCATTTTTATCATGTATGAGATCATTTTTATTAATGATCTGGATGCAGGAGTAGAGCACATCCTCCACAAGTTTGCTGGTGATATTAAACTGGGAGGTGTTGTTGACTCCCTGGAGGGATGAGAGGCCTTGCAGAAGGATCCATGTACATTGGAGCACTGGGCAATCAGCAGTGGCATGAAGTTCAGCAACGGAAAATGCCGGGTGCTGCGCCTGGGACGGGGCAATGCCAGACACAGGCACAGACTGGGAGGCGAGTGGCTGGAGAGCAGCTCAGCAGAAAGGGACCTGGGGGTGCTGGGGACAGCAGGCTCAGTGTGAGCCAGCAGTGTGCCCTGGCAGCTAAGAGGGCAAACTGCGTTTTGGGGTGCTTTAAACACAGCATAGCTGGCTGGTCAAAGGAGGTGATTCTCCTGCTATATTTAGCATTGGCATGGCCTCACCTCAAATATCACATGCAGTTCTGGGCTCCACAATATAAAAAGGATGTTAAGGTCCTTGAAAGCATTCAGAGGAGGGCAAGAAAATTGGTAAAAGGGGTGGATGGCATGTCCTGAGAGGAGAGGCTGAGGACACTCGGGTTGTCTGGTCGGGGGAAGAGAAGGCTGAGAGGCGACCTCGATGCTCTCCACAACTTGCTGAGGAAGGGAAGCACAGACGGAGGTGCCGGTCTCTGCTCCCTGGGAACCGAGGACAGGACGTGTGGGGACAGCACAAAGCTGTGCCAGGGAAGGGTCAGACTGGGCATTAGGAAAAATTTCTTTATTGTGAGGGTGGTCAAACACTGGAACAGGTTTCCTAGCGAGGTGGTTGATGCCCCATGCCTGTCAGTGTTCGAGAGGCATTTGGATAATGCCCTCAATAATGTGCTTTAACTTCTGGTTAGCCCTGAAGAGGTCAGGCAGTTGGACTAGGTGATCTTTGAAGGTCCCTTCCAACTGAACTGTTCTATCCTATTCTACATAGATTACAGAGCTTCGTAGGTCAATTCTTGAAAATTATTCCAGGGCATTCTAGATTAAGAAGAAAATATGAAGACTTAAATTACTTCTGAGAACAGCTCTTTCCTAGAACACAGCAGTGCTGACCCGAGCAGAGGGCCTGTTCTGTTTGGCTCATGGTGAGCATGAGCATTTCTCTGCGCAGCAGTTTGCTGAGTGCAATTCCCATTTGCTTATGAAATTCTACTGCGAGACCTTGATTTTCCAGATTTAAATGTATGGCTAAGCAGGCTGCTCTGATTAAATAATAATTTTTCCTGCGGGTATTTCAGTTTGGTACTTTAAGAAGGATTTAAATGTGTCTAACCTGCTAATAATGCACATGTGGTATCATCGTGTTTAAAAACCCATGTTAACAAATCTGTGGTGGCTGGAGGTTAGGGTTTTTTAGTCAGCTGTCAAGTGTTTTGGGATTTCTTTCATGACTCACTTGTGGGTTTGCAACTCAGATTACTCAGTATCTCAAAGGTGTGCTGTGAATTTTAATTCCATTTTGTTCTTTTCTGTTATGGGTGTGGAAGGAGGAGCAGAGCAGGGAAATAGCATAAGATGCACCATTGTACAACAACATGCTTCTGAGTAATTTAGATGTATAATTGGTACACATTTTGCAAGATAAATCTTTGTGAAAGTGTTTTCAAAAGCTGTAGAGATTTACATTTTTCTTTTCACCTTTGTATTTCACTTCTCTGTCATGTTTTCATATGCATCTGTGTACCCACTCAAGTGCATTCGTCAGTTGTCATTTTCTTAGGCTTCAACAGGATGATCAGTACAATAAATTACTATACTCTTGTTAAATTTCATAGGCCATTGAATTTTACCTTTTGATCTTCAGTCCTTCAGTTAGTTTATCCCCAGTCTTCCTTGTTGGATTTTAACAAGTTAAGTGACCTTTTCAGCTGGTCTGTTTGTAGCCACGTTCACCCAAGCAGTAAAGGACTGCTGCTTTCAAGTAGTACAGGTCCTTGTGGACAGAGATGCAAGTTTTCATGTGAACACAACACTCCAGGGGATATGCTCCGATGTTGCTCCAATACAAGTGAGGACAGGGAATGACTAAGAATCTCTGTTGCCAGCATGCAGGTATGCAAACACACACGTCTACATATAAAATTTGGTGGGAGCCTGGAATGTGTTGCTGAAAGCAGAGGAAAAGGCCTATGGCAGTGGCAGAAGGGGCTCTGTTTGCACAGGAACATAATACCTTATGGCTTCTTCACTGCTCTAGATTTGTTTTCTGAGGAAAGACAGGAAACAAAGCTATTACTGAGTTTATCAGTGTGCTCCTCCATGAAGTTAATGTGTCCTGCCTCGTGGTGTGGATACGTCAGTGTGAGAGTCAGCATCTGCCTTGCACCTCCCTCCCCAATTCCCATTGCCACCTGGTGAAGCTGCAGGATGCAGCCTCTGCCCGTTCCTCTCCCAGTCTGAGCTCCCCCGAACTGAGCACCACTGCTGGCAGCACTGGCACTTTGAGTCCCTGCAAGGGAGGGAAAGGCTATGCCACAAACCCGGGGTCTGAAAGAAAAATTTGACAAGGGCAATTTTACTGAATGATTATTGGTTCACAGTCTTCCCCCCTTTACTTAAAACCACATCAAATGAATTATAATGTGGAATTATTGCAGCCCTAATTGAGCACTGTTGCAAACATTTGCCATCTTTTGTTCTTTCTAATCCATTTATCTAATGAGGTAAATGGTGATTTTAAACTGGGGTTAGGAGTTTCCATTAGGAAAAAAAGGTGAAAGGTATTTTATGTATTAAGGTGTTTTAGCCAGCTGATCCAAGGACTTCTGTAGACCTATATCTTCCATAAACTGAGCCCAGAAAAGGGACCTATGAGATTCCACAAAAATGAATTATTAATCACATTGGACACTTGTCTAGCACAAAATTACATTGTATTTATAAATTAGAAATTACTGTAGAGTACGTATTCAGTCTCCTCAAAATGTATTATATGCATAATCTTTTCTGGCTAGTCCTGAATGAATAATTGTTACAGATGTTGTCTCAAAAATCTGACTAATTCTCAGTACCTTTTCATTTTCCTAATCTTAATTAAATCAGTGACTGAAGAGGACACATGATGAGAATGGAAAAAAAAATCACCTCGTATAAATCAAAAGCAGTGATATGAAATCAAACTGATCAGGATAAAAGTGTGTTTTGTATATAAGCCATTAAGGCCCTTTTGTTTTTTTTCTCCCCCCCACCCCCTTTTTTTTTTAATATATCCAAAGGACAGAATCACTGTTCAGCGCCTGAGGCAAACAGAGAGGTGGATTCTACAGCTTGTACAGAGGCCTCTTGTGCAGCGAGAGCTGCACTGCATCTGGTTTTCTGAGAAGTGCACTGTGCTTCCAAAAAGCTTAGAGTTGTTTTTCTTTCCATCCAGCCTAGCTAAACCGCTCTGCCTCCCTCGAAAACTGTCCAATACAAAAAAAAAAAACAACCCTGCTTTATGGCTGAAAATAACATTCACAGAAATCAGTTACCTGAACCAGCTCGCAACCTCCCAGGTGATTGTCAGAACAAGTGAAGAGGCAACACAACAGGTGCAGAGGTTGGGGGAAAAATAATCAGGGGAGGGAAGCATGAAACCACCCCAAATCAGTCCTGCTGTCAGCCTCTTTGTGTGGTGCACAGCAACCGTGCAAAACTGCTGCAGTACCGAGATGCTAGCTCAAGCCCTGGAAGCATGGCAGCACTCCACCCGATTAAATAAAGCTCTCTTAATTAGCTCAAGTGCAGTATCTAATTGACAAAGTTATGTTTATTTATGGCAGTAGCTATGGATTTGTTATGTGGCACTGTATTGTTTACGGGAGAAATCGCACATAAATAACCAATTCCCATGGATTAGGCTCATGTGAACCTGGGCTAGAATAAGAGAGCGTGAGAGTTTGCAGAAGCTGCTTTTCTTAATTTGACAATGTCTTTAGATGAACGGATGCAACTTTTCTGCATGCTCAGAGCTGTCTGTTGATATAAATCAGGCACAACTTCATTACTTGAGCCTGAAACCCTCCATGAAGGAGGAGAGTTGGACTCAGTTCTGGGGTTTTGCCAAGTTTTGGGGATTAGGCTAGGAAGTGGTTTATTTTAAATCAATTTGGCTATATGTTGTAAATAACAAGCAAAGTATGCTTAATACACATTTAAGTATCAGAACAGCAAACTCATAAAATGAGATGGGAGGTTTTAGAATTTTTTTGTAGGTATATATTTTAAAAAACCTCATATTCAGTCAAAATACCAAATTAAACAACCTAGTTTCCTGCCCAGACCCTTTAAAATAGAAGGAGATTTAGACCTTGAGGCAGTTTGAGTAATAAGAAGTTGATTTAATTTCAGTTTTTGAGGGTTTGGCTTTTAAAAAAATAAATGTTCAGATCTGCTGATTTTTAGCTTATTCACTATTCAAAGCTTGTTTTACAGATTTACTGTAGGCTGCTTTTGGCATAATTGGATTGATAAACAAGACATACTGGATCGCCTTGTGAAATGAGAAAAACAAAATACACCTTCTGGTAACATCCAATGCTGGCAAAATACTTTTTTTCTTGGGTGGCTGACTGAAGGTAAATTTTCCCTTGAAGAACTTCAGATTGCCTGTGTGGTACCTGGCAAATATTTTGATTCCAGGTGCAGCTTCCATGCACCCAGGGGAAGACTAATTCTTTTTGATTTTGAAGTACCAGAGCTATGCTAACTTTGTCCTTGCAGATCCCCTCTATACAACCATGTAACATATCTCTGAATTTTTGTTTATTCAAAGTCAGTCTCTTGCTGACAGGTGTGTGGAGTTCTTGTTGAATAAAGCAGAGATTGTCAGGAACCACTAACAGAGCAGGGTGTGGGCTCAGCATCAGGAACAAGGAGCAAACGGGCTCTTTGCCCCAGTGTCTCCCAGCTCCTAAGGAGCAGGCAGGTGATAATGGCTTCTGATAAATGTATTGGAAAGTGAATTGCACAAAGCTTCATAGCAATACCAGATCCAAAAGTAGTCTAAGGAGAAAGATCTCAAAGTAATTTAGCTTCTAGGGGGGAAATTTAATTTTAAACAGGGACTGTAATGAGAAATAAAATGACCATCAGATACGTATCATTTTATAATCAGTGTCAGCTTTGCTGCTGCAGATTAACGGCTATTACCTACTTGCTTAGATTCAGGATTGAAAAGGCTTGTTGTTGCCCAGCTGACTTCCAAAAAAGTGTTGCTGTAGTTAGAATACATCGTGTATACGTACTGTACATGGTGTATTTGCGCTGCTGCTGTATATCTATGTGTACATAAGTGCCTGAAGGCTGTCATAATGCAATACCTGCCAGAGTAGTGCAATCTCTTAAGTGCTCTTTAGTTTGGGAATAATAAATTGTTAATAAATGGCCTAATGTGAACTTGCTAACGAAATTTCAAGATAGACTTTTCTGGGTAGATTCATTTTGAGCCAGGTTTTCCTTTCTAATCACTTTTGATTTTATGGAAGTTGTTAACACTGGTGAATGAAGATCTGTATTTATAGTGAAAATGGTAAAGTGCATGTTGCCATGCCACCAAAATTTATCTTTGCAGCATGCTCAGTTACTGTCCTGCAAAAGGATTATTTTTCAATGGTGAGAAAATGGTTTATTTATTAGGATCATGCATTTCCAGTCTTGCTGGACTACTTTGGTGATTGTCCTCACTAGTGAGCAGAGTAAGAGTCTACAAAGGGGCTTAAGAGAATTTTGAGGCAGTTGAATCGTTCCAGCATGAAACTATTGAGAAGCCGTAACCAAGCGCTCACCAAAGATGGATTTGAACCCAATGGCTTTATGTTTGATAGTTTGATATGAGCCGTTTTCTGATGGATTTACTTTTAACCTAATGTTTCATCTATTTTGTAGTATATGCTGTATAGATAATGAAAGACACAAAAAACAGCTTTTAAGCTGTGAACAACGTAAAATCAAACACTGTCTGTGGTCTGTTTCCACACTGTGGTAGTGTCTGCACTTCAGCAAGTTTTTTTTTTTTTCCTCAAAACCTTTGAAGGATTCGGTCTTGTAAAATTTATGCCCAATGTTGTCTTCAAAGGAGAAGTTTTGAAATCAAGATGGCTAATCTTGGGACTGAGAATTGGTCCAAAGAGTAAGATTCTTCATAAAGCAACCCCCCAGAAAAGTCATAGTAACTCAAGAAAGCTTTAATATAATCCTGAAGTGGGCAGAGAAGTACATTTTTCCACCTGAGCTGCTGTTATAAACAATAGCTTTCTACCTTTGTACTTTAAAAAACATCAGCTGACATATGTATCATTCCGTGTTGTAGTTTCTTCATTGATTTTTCTGGACTTGTGGCATTGTAGGCTTTATATTCCATATTTTCCCTCAGCTCTGTTACAGAGCAGATATCCTTTGCTTTGGCAGAACTGTGATTTTCTTTGTTATAATCCAGTGGTAGCAGAAACATGAAAATTTGTTATGGTTTGCTTGTATTTTTTATTCTGCTGTAGAACTTAAGATATTTGATGAGAACTTGAACTAAAATGTATTTTACAGGTATACAAGGTCACCAAAGTTGTGCATACTTTCCTTGATACTGTAAATGGGAAATTTAGGAGTCAAAGTACTATTTGTACGTGTATCTGTTGGAGAAATTTCATGCTATGAGCAGAAGCTCTGAACAGGGCTGTTAAAGGATTATTGAATTGGTGGTAACATTCCACCATAGAAGATTTTTTGCTGTTGAAAGTCATCTTCTGGGTTTATTAATACTTTCTTGTTTTCTTGCATTGAGGGAAAACAGTTTTTTCTCCAGAATTATGTTCACTAACAGCATATTTACTCACTTAATAGACTCTAAATAATGTAAGAAAAAGAGTAGTAGAAGAGGAAATACTGAAGGGAAGAGACTTGTTTGCTTCTTTTATTGACTGTAGTTATATCTGTATAATAATTTCTGGTTTAAAAAATAAATGCATCAGAAACTCTGCAAGCCCAGATCCAGCCTACAGAGTGCAAAGTGCAATGCAGCAGAACAGTCTTACCAAGTATTTGTCCAACATCTCCCAGGCAAATATCTGTGAATGCACAACACCTTGTGATAGTAAATTCAATATAGCAATCAGTCTGCACCTGGGCCGTATTCTGCAAGGTTTTGAAGAAACAAGTGTTGGTCCAGTAACTTCTCTTTATGAACTAGACACTGTTTCATTGTGAACTTCACATAAGACCATGCTCTGAGGTCATGAGGAGCAGAAGTTCTAGAAGTCCTGGATAAATGTAGAAAATCTTAATGTTTTTTTCCCAGAAACTTATCTAACAAGAAAGAGGGTAACTGGGACCACAGGATTTGTTACCAAGAACATCTGAATTGAACATGCTCCTGGGTTAAGGATTAGTGACGTGAGCTGTATCAACATTTTCAGCAGCTGATGAATCTAAGAAACATTATGCTTTGAAAGCTCTCAACTTTTGGCCTCCCTAAAGCATGAAACATACAGAATTTCCTGTATGAAATAAGCTTTAAAATAAATGGATGTAGTTCTGAATTGGACTGAGACCAAATTTTGAAGTGTTGAGATTTCCTATGAACCAAGAATTCTGGCCAGTTTCTTCTCTAGGCAAACTCATTCAGAGCTGAAATTGCACACCTCTGCCCTGTTTCCATTACCATCTGGAGTGATTAACATTTATAGATGCTTCAACTAAAGAATAAAAAGCCTAAACATTTTAATTTTGGAAGAACAGAGCATTACATTCAGTCGAAAAAAGTTCATCTGTACTGTGTGCTCTGTAAGCGCTAGTAAGCAATGTGGTTTTGTAAAATTAAAGATTTTATTTTGCAAACAGTTGAACTTTTAGTGAAGAGAAGTATACTGAAGTTATGTAGATGAACAACTTAATGAGGAAAACACAGTTGATTCATCTCTGGAAGCAGAGAACTCTGAGGCCATCACTCAGCTAAACCAACTGCTAAACAAAATACATCATTCAAATCTTTGGGAAAACTGGCAAATTTCAGGGTAAAATAATAATGGACTTGAGATAATCTGTGAAAAACTCTACTTAGTGTCAAATCCTGAAATTGGAATAGAATCACAGAATGGTTTGGGTTGGAAGGGATCTTAAAGCTCATCTAGTTCCAACTAGATGGGCAGGGACACCTCCCACCAGACCAGGCTGCCCAAAGCCCCATCCAGCCTGGCCTTGAGCACTTCCAGGGATGGGGCAACCACAGCCTCTCTGGGCAACCTGTTCCAGTGCCTCACCACCCTCACAGTGAAGAATTCCTTCCTAATACCTAATCTAAATCTCCCCTCTTTCAATTTAAAGCCTTTACCCCTTGTCCTATCACTACACTCCCTGACAAAGAGTCCCTCTCCAAATTGAATACATCATAGAAGTAAGATGGTAACAGTTATAAAGCTGTATGCTTCTGTAATCAAAAACATTCCATATGAAAGCGGTCACTGATGGCATTTCTTCAACAGAGCCAGACTGCAGCTGAGTTTTTTTTTAATTATTATTTTATTATTTTTTTTAGTTTTAAGGTTTCTGGTTTTCCACTTCAGCAAAGATGTAAGTGGCTGGATAGGTGTACCCGACAATAACCGCTACGCTGCAATGAATCACACCACAGGTTTAGGTAACAGCTGTACAGAGCTCTGCTTCCAGTTATGAAAGGTTAGTTCTAGGAGTTAGTGAACTGGTGAAATTGTATTTGATAGACATGGGAGCATGCAAAGGTGTGCTATGCTAATGTCAGAGCCTGATCATTTGGACAGGTTCTGAAAGACTGCAAATTTCCAGTAATAAAGAATGAAAAATTAACTTTTAGAAGTAAACAGACATAGATTTCTAGGCTTGCAAGAACCTTTATTTTTACTTTGTATGCTACCAAGGTAGGTGGGTTAGGGGTAGGGCAGAGCCACCTGAGTTCTCCTTCAGCAATGGAGATCCTTCAAGTGTTCAGTTAGGGGAAAAGGGGAGCTCTGAAAAGGTAGGGAATCATAAATGACCCTTCCTATTGTAGGTAAACTATAAAATAAGAAAACAAAATTCCAAAATGAAATATTTAAACCAGAAATAAGACAATCTTGCAAAAATTTTAGCTTTCTTTTTAATTTTTTCAACCTTCTAAATCCGAATAAAACATTCAAACAAAAAAAACCCTGGTTTGAGGCATTATCTCCCCTAGACAGAGAATCCCAGAGGGTTTTTCTAATTTCTTGGTTCTTGTGAGATAGAAAACAAAAGTGCACTGGCAAAAATAGATGCTAAAGGACCTGAGGAAGCAAGACTTGTGACTACATAATGCTGTACTGGGCTACAAGTTGTTTTGGGGGAGGAATATTTCACACCTTTTTAAACCTTGAAAACCATAAAAGGTGCTATTAAAGGGGGAAGCTTCAGATACAGGAATTTATTATGGTTTCAGAAGTTGTGAATTTGTAGTAATTAATACATTAAAAAAATTACTTTGACATTTTTGGGACCAAATTAAATAAAATTAGTGTATGGTATGTTAATTTGAGCTCCTAAAAGGCTAATTTGAATATGTAATTTAGATCAATTAGAAGTCTCTTCTCAACTTTAAACAGTAATAATAGAAATGTAAAAAAAAGCTGCGTAGCTGTTAGGATTAATTAAGAGTGATACATCTGGGAAAATCAAATTAGTGTCATATTTTTAAATGCAAATTAGGTTTAAAATTTGAAGATAATATGCATATATAAATGTGCAATATGTGCAAAAAAAAGTCATAATTCATTAAAAAAATTGTGTTCTATAAATAGTGANCTCCCCTCTTTCAATTTAAAGCCTTTACCCCTTGTCCTATCACTACACTCCCTGACAAAGAGTCCCTCTCCAAATTGAATACATCATAGAAGTAAGATGGTAACAGTTATAAAGCTGTATGCTTCTGTAATCAAAAACATTCCATATGAAAGCGGTCACTGATGGCATTTCTTCAACAGAGCCAGACTGCAGCTGAGTTTTTTTTTAATTATTATTTTATTATTTTTTTTAGTTTTAAGGTTTCTGGTTTTCCACTTCAGCAAAGATGTAAGTGGCTGGATAGGTGTACCCGACAATAACCGCTACGCTGCAATGAATCACACCACAGGTTTAGGTAACAGCTGTACAGAGCTCTGCTTCCAGTTATGAAAGGTTAGTTCTAGGAGTTAGTGAACTGGTGAAATTGTATTTGATAGACATGGGAGCATGCAAAGGTGTGCTATGCTAATGTCAGAGCCTGATCATTTGGACAGGTTCTGAAAGACTGCAAATTTCCAGTAATAAAGAATGAAAAATTAACTTTTAGAAGTAAACAGACATAGATTTCTAGGCTTGCAAGAACCTTTATTTTTACTTTGTATGCTACCAAGGTAGGTGGGTTAGGGGTAGGGCAGAGCCACCTGAGTTCTCCTTCAGCAATGGAGATCCTTCAAGTGTTCAGTTAGGGGAAAAGGGGAGCTCTGAAAAGGTAGGGAATCATAAATGACCCTTCCTATTGTAGGTAAACTATAAAATAAGAAAACAAAATTCCAAAATGAAATATTTAAACCAGAAATAAGACAATCTTGCAAAAATTTTAGCTTTCTTTTTAATTTTTTCAACCTTCTAAATCCGAATAAAACATTCAAACAAAAAAAACCCTGGTTTGAGGCATTATCTCCCCTAGACAGAGAATCCCAGAGGGTTTTTCTAATTTCTTGGTTCTTGTGAGATAGAAAACAAAAGTGCACTGGCAAAAATAGATGCTAAAGGACCTGAGGAAGCAAGACTTGTGACTACATAATGCTGTACTGGGCTACAAGTTGTTTTGGGGGAGGAATATTTCACACCTTTTTAAACCTTGAAAACCATAAAAGCTGCTATTAAAGGGGGAAGCTTCAGATACAGGAATTGATTATGGTTTCAGAGGTTGTGAATTTGTAGTAATTAATACATTAAAAAAATTACTTTGACATTTTTGGGACCAAATTAAATAAAATTAGTGTATGGTATGTTAATTTGAGCTCCTAAAAGGCTAATTTGAATATGTAATTTAGATCAATTAGAAGTCTCTTCTCAACTTTAAACAGTAATAATAGAAATGTAAAAAAAAGCTGCGTAGCTGTTAGGATTAATTAAGAGTGATACATCTGGGAAAATCAAATTAGTGTCATATTTTTAAATGCAAATTAGGTTTAAAATTTGAAGATAATATGCATATATAAATGTGCAATATGTGCAAAAAAAAGTCATAATTCATTAAAAAAATTGTGTTCTATAAATAGTGAATTTTTTATGATTAGTCTGTAGTTCTGCCTGCAAAATAGGCAGACAATAGTACCATTTTTCCTTCCACAGGAAATTTGGTTTATGTGAGAGCTTCCACACTTAAAAGTTGCATTTATTTTCTCCAAAAACTTAGAGTAAAAACTGCAGGCTAATTTTAGTCCTTATGAACTGCCACAGTGAAGTTACACTGGATCTAAATCAGGGCAAATGAGATCAAAATTTGCCCCTGAGGTTTTTGTAATATTTACAGTATATGTAATAGATTTCCTTAGGAAAAGCAACATACTTATCTTGAGGAAAAAAGAAATTGAGGATGAAGACTGGTTGGTTATGGATTTTGAGAATCCTCGTTTTGTTTTTGGGATGGGCTCTAGGTGAGTTTTAGGAGAGGATTTTATTACAAATAATTCTTGAATTATTTTCTGCGTAACCGATGCACGGGTGTTACTGTATCATGTGGTCATCACTGCCTCTCCAGTGACAGACTTTATGCATCAGGCAGGATTTAAAATGTGATTGTCTCTTCTGTACGCTCACGATATTCAGTGTGGTGGCACGACTGACGTTTCACAGCCGTGTCTGTGCGAACCGAATCTCTAGTGCAGTTAGGAGCAAACAGAGCCAACATGGGGCACAGCCAGGAATGACCGAAATGCTTAAGATCTCCTTAAATTTAACATACCCTTAGATGTCTGGTATTTTCAGGGTCTCTCTATAAAACTCTCAAATAAATGTCTTTGCGTGGCGCTGGAACTGTGGTTGCAGCATGGGCCCAGCGCAGCCTTGCTGGCTCCTCGCCTCCTGTCCTCAGGTCCCTGTAAACACCTGCCTGGGACGGGCCAGGAAAAGCAGCTGGCAGGCAGCTGTCTGGATACTGTTCAAGTCCGCAGCAAAGTGACTACCTTGCCGCTTTTGCTACTGGTAGCAGTTGTAGGTTGGAAAATTTAGCTGAGGTACGCTTACATAGTCTTTAAGCATGTTTTCAGGGTCGGCACATGCATGCCCTACTGAGATGCATTTGTTTAAATGACATATTCTTGCAGTGTCTTGGAGGGGTGCCTGTTGCCTACTTTTACTTTGAGAAGTGGCTGAATTTCTTTTCTGGACAGCAGTCCAGAATTTCAAGACTTCGGGCTGCTCATGGAGCAGTTGTCTCCTACATATGTGGCTGGACAGAGTTCTGGAAGATGCCTGCTTCAGAGGAAAAAAAAGGCGGACAGAATGTATTTTCTTACTCTCCACTGAAATGTAAAATCTCAAGTTGTAAATGCCATTAATGAAAACCCAAGGGTGTATTAGGAACTAGAGCATTTTGCATAGCAGCTTTATGCACTGCTGCTATGCCACTGGGCTTATTAAAATATATTTTTAAGAAAATTATTACAATGGGGTGGAAAACCTACAGAGTTCATTTGAGAGGAGACAGGAATAATTAAAAAACACAGATTATCATCAATGGAATTTGGCTCCAGTTAATTTAAATCCACACTGGGTTGTTCTTACATACTGCTTTTGAGAGACTACAGAAAAAAACCTAATCTTTATGCTGCAGGAAAACATGATTAAGATCACCCTACCTGAGAAGTTTGTCTTAAACTAAATTGCTGCATGTTTATGAGGACAAAAATGTTTGCAGTCTATAACATGTGCATTAAGTGTAGCTATGACTTCAGTTGGCTTCCTGCCCTCAATTTAAAATAACTTCCTTCTAAACCACACATTACACCAATTCAAACATATATTAAAACTACCCATACAATATTGAAATGACTTTTACTGGTGCAGATCCACAGCAAATGGCGTGTACTCAGATCTCATTGCATAAGCCATATGCTATAGAAAAGATGATACTGAAAACAGAAAATAGCTTTTCTCCTATTGCAGTGGATTTGTAAAGATTCCTGGTTTTCAAAAAGCTGCAAATCACAAAACTGTTTCTGCAGGCATCCCATCAGCGGCAAACTTCTGCCACGGCACAGCAGGGGCAGCGCTGGCAAAGGCCCCGCTGGCAAACCCATGTGCGTGCGTGCAGCTGCTGCGCGGGGGCGCGCCTCGCCGCACCCTGCAGCGTGGCTTCCGTGCCTTCGTTTGTTCAAAAAACTCTGTGGAGGCATGTAATATCAAATAACTACGACAGATTTTTAGAAGTGCTGTATTAACTCCACAGGTGATTTTGCCATAGCTAAAAATCAGAAGTGATTTAGAAAAGTTTGGGCATCTCTTTGGCAGCAGCCGAAGCGCTGATGGACTGGGCCAGCTCGGTGCCAGCGCCGGAGCTGGGGGCCGGTGCCCGGGGACAGAAGGGGCTTTGCAGCCGGCATGGGACTGTGCCAGCAGCGGGAGCGCGCTCACTGCCACTGCCGTGTCGGCAGGGCTTTGTGGCAGGGAGCTCTGGGGTCAGGAATGGCGGCCCCACAGCGCTCCCGCACCCGCTGGCCTTTCTCCCGTGCCGGTCACGGCAAGTCGAGTCACTGAACGTGCACTGGTGCCTTCGCGGGCCTCGTGTCCAACGGGATCAGCTAAACTGCAGCATTCACAGAAAAGAGTGTCCTTGCTACACTGCTTTGAAATAGCTGTTTTATAAAAATTAATTCTAACTTCACAAGCAGAAACATAACTAAAGCTCAAGAAAGGGAAAAAAAAATCTTTTAAGCAAAACTAGGTTTGTCTTCTACAGAAGAAGTTCTTACTTAGCACACATTTTATAAGCTATTCTGTGCAGAAGCTAGCTTCAAATATTAGCCTTGATTGTCAACATGTAGCACATTTACTTGTGTGTAGTAGATTTTGATGTAACGTCCTTTTGCCTTTTTCCTTTCTTTAACAACTGTGATTTTGCATTACTTCAAATATTCCAAAAGTCACTTTACTCATCAGCACAACAACAGGATTAATATATCCCATGAAGATTAATATATCCCAAACAACAACAACAAAACATTTTCCCAGATATTTATTTCTGAATAGAAAAATGCATGGCAAAATGGGATTTGGCCTGTAGTGGGCATAACAAAATCTCCGTTTTCGGTAGCGAAAATATGTCCTGACATCCTTTAGAATTTCCAATGGAGTCTGAGATGACATGCATGGAGAAAGGCTTTAGAGGATCACATAGGACTGGCATCTTGGATCATCATTATAATTTGAACTGGTCAAATCCAGTCCATAATTGTAGATTTTCACCAGCTACCTTTGTTTTGCTGCTCCTTGCCAAAGCCTGTCCAGCATGTAGCTAAACGTGCTTGAAGCTCAGCTTGCTGTAACTATTTCAGTCTTTTGACGGCCTCCCCCACACCCAGTTGTAACTGGGGTTAAGGTGTTATGATGAACTGAAGCATCCCTAGGCATTTCCTCTGTCCCTCAGATCAACTGTAAATTGTCCCAGCACACTTCTTGCCACGGGGGCGTCTGGCAGAGGTGTAGTTCCACGTGGGCTTCTGCATTGCGCACACTGGTGCACGGTTTTGATGACTGTCGGTCCTTCCTAAGGCTTCTAGCTGATTTCCGTCCTCTTTTTCTCACCATGATCACTATCCTGCCAGGTAACGTTTGCCCAAGGTAAAGTGTCCCTTCGAAAATTTGTTTAAAGCTTTTCCGTGCGTTAAGTTATTCTCTTAATCATGTAAGCTGGCATATGTATACTATTAGGTTTTTACCTGCTCACCTTCTCTTGAAACTTTTTCTACTTAAAGGTCGATTGCTATTGTTAGATACAAACATATACATGTCTCATTGAGTTAAATACTTGTGTTAATGTCTAAGGGAAGAATTTAGTCAAAATTCAAAATTTCATTTGGAAAAGAAGACACATCCATGCTGTTTCTTAAACCATTCCTGTTTATTTGTGTTGGGTCATTGCTTGTCCCCAGAATTTACCAATGTCCTGTGAATAATCGGTGGAGAATGTAAGCTGAATTGCTTCCTTCTGTCTTACTAACATTTCTCTTCACTGTAAAATCCAAATTCCATCTGTGTTGTTTGTATTCAGAATTTATCTGGTATAATTCAACTTTTTGATCATGCAGGCCCTCTCAGTTTGGTTTTGTTATATTAAATCTACCACTAATGGTTCATAAAGCCAGGCAGTCTGTTTTTCAGTGAATTGTAATGTAATGATTCTTCTTTGTGCCTATGCAGACCTTCCTTGTTTCTGAGGAGAATCACCACTAAAATGCTTTTAAACAAATAGTAAGGAAAGAATGCCTAATACTGCATGTAAGATGTTGACAAGGCTGTTGGCCATTTTCATTGTGTCCCAAATTCCTTCTTTCCTTCTCAGCTGTCTTTCTTAAAAATGAAAAATGAGATAAACCCACCAAATTAATTTCTACCTGTTAGCTAAAAATAGGATTTCTTTTTATGTTTTTGGGACCATGCAGTATGCCATGGCTATAGTTTTTTTGAGAGTTTCTGGTTGTCTATATGGATGGCGTCAGTGTCAATAATCAAAGGCAGGAGCCCCTAAATACACACCTTGTGCCGTATGGTTTAGGTTTTGATAAACGATACAAATCCTTTCTGTTGCATACACGGTAATAACCACGACTGTGTAATTAATGAGAAATACTAAACTGCTATTAAAATAAAATTTTTTTTAAAAAAGCAGTTCTAGTATTATGCAACTGTAAAACAGTAACAGTGACTTTAGCATTTATATATGCTGGCAAGTTTTGCTGGCTGTTTTTCTAAAACGTGTGCATGGATGATTTTGCCTAGGATCTCACCTATGGGTTACCCTGGGCTGCTGAAAGAACGTAGGGAGTTTTTTCCATGCTTACATACAGTCATCGTTTAAGATACCTTGCACACATCCTTTTGGATTGTAGGAATCATATTAGTCTCACTATCTGCTGTTTTCTTTGGGAACTACCATTCTGACGCAATGACTGTCAGGCTTTTTTTTTTTTTTTTCTCCTCTCTCCAGATCATGTAGGCTTCTCCGAGTACCTTCCTTTATTCTTGTGTGAGCCCAACAACATCAGTAAATGCTTTAATGGCTAGTGATATTATGGCCTGGATTTTGTTTGAAAACACTTATGATTCAAATCAAGCAGCCTTTGAGAACAGTTGGAATATTGATGTTAGTAAGAGTTGGACTAGAACATTTAAAAACTATTTAATTTTAAAATGACTGCTTAAAAATTAATTGATTTTATACACGTGCTAAATAGAACACTTAATTCAGGATGATATAGGTGGTCTTATGTGTGCTGATTTTTAATTCCTGGTAGTACTTCTTAACCATTTCTAACTAAAATTTATACTTTGCTTGAAATTACATTCGTGTACTAGAAGCTGATTGCTAGTGAAACGTGGCATACTTCATTCACGTACCATTCTACAAATCACTTACAGCAGTCTGCAGTCATTATAAGCTAAATATAGACCTCCTAGCATCCTATCTTGCTAGTCAGTGTAGCCACTAGCATGATCCATGGCAGAGGAGATGGGATATGAAGTATTGCTGCCTGCTTTAAGGAAAACAAATTCATGTAACCATTCATCTATAAAAGGTATATTTAAACCTAGTTTTATGGCCAAACTTTCAAGACAAATTACTGCTGGAAGAACAAGTTACATACTCAGAATAAAAAAAAAAAAGGTAATCATGACCCATGATGCAATAATATTATGAAGCTCAGCTGATAACAAGAGAGAATGATGCATTTTATTACTTAGTCTCATTTGTCCATTCACCTCTATATCAATTTAATTCAGTGGAGGGAACTTTCCTGGGCTTAGTATGTTGCTCAGGCATAATAACGAATGCAGGTTTTTAACAGATAATATGATCTAATTTACTCTAAAGCTCTACTGTCTGTCAACTGCTTCGTTGACGTTTCCTTGATGTCTGAAAACATGCTGTCCTCTGACAGGCCTGTAGTGGGACTCCTGTCAGGGAAGCAGTAAATGCACGGAGATCCTTCTATGGACCTAGGCATGGGCTGTCAGGTTGACAGCCCTTATGCATTGGTGGGAACTCGTGGACCCTCTGTTAGGGTGCCCCTGTGACCACCCTGGGACAATACAGCAGTATCATGTTTCCATTTCCCCTCTGCTTGTGAACCGTCTGAGAATGGGGGGGGGGGAATATTTTAGCCCCGTAATGACCCCAGCAGCACAAAAGGACTGATCTTTGTTCTACTGTTTCCTGTATTCACCCATTAAGAGGTAGTACTAATACAAGTGTAAAGTTGTATATACCCTGTTAGAGGAGTAAACAGACTTTACAGAAAAGTAACACATTTCCTAGTTCTGATGTCCTCATCCAAAACATAGAGTTGGTGAGATTCTTTTCATCTTCATTTTAAATGCATCTCACTTTCTCAAAAGCAATTAAAATTCATGGGTTTAATTCACAGTTTTCCCTTAAATAAATCAGAAAAAGTCCAGAACATTTTTATTTTATTATGCAACTATTCAGAAGTAAGTTCTGATAATTTCATGCATCAACATAAATCTTTTATATGCAGTCCTTCTGCATGATGCATTTTGAAGTTATGATCTGTAGAGTTTGGAAGAAAATCTGAGTAAAATCTGAACGAATCCTGTCTGGGCCAGTCACATCAGTGTGTGGTATGGTCTGAAGAGCCGTTTCCCCAAAGATTACGCCAACATGGAGAGATGTTGCAATATCTGCATGAAAGGAAGGGTAAAATCTGGAAATATGTACACGAGCCTCACAGTTGCAGTTGTCTAGCACTGTGACTAGGCAACAGTGTCCTAATTGCTTAGCAGAGATGTTGATGAGCTCAACAAGCATCAAACATCTGGCCAGAAAGTTATGCTATAAAAAGTCAGGAGGCTGAATATTTGGTGGGGAGTTTGGATCAGAGGACAGTGAACAGGTTTTTTTTAACCCGTGCACTAGGTTAGGAACACCCTTTGATGTTGAGTTACTGAATGAGCTACATTGCCACCTTAAAATACTTATCTTTACAGGATCTTTTCTTTCTACCTCTAGGGCTCCAGAAGCCTGTCACACAGCGTATACCTCTATCTTTAGATAAAAAGGCTTTTTCAACTCAGCAAGTTGTGGTTGGTTGAGATAATGCAAGGTTTTGATAGCAGTAAAATAGCCTTAGTACAAATGAAAGAGATTTTTGCCAAGAATCTTCATCAAAAGTTAGTTTCCAGATTTGCCTCCAAGTGTAATACTTTAAAGAAGCCCAGGTTAGGATTAAGACTAGTTGGATGTAGGTTAAAACTGAATTGTGTCTCTTCTCAGCGTGGAGCTGCCTAAGATTGGAACCAGAAATCCATACTCTATATAAAGGCAGTATTAAAATGCTACCAAGAGCTATTGATCTGGTGATCTGAGTATTCCTAAATTAATAGCAAGAGCTATAGAGGTCTGAAGCATAAATGCTTAATATAGTTTGTTATAGATTAGAGGGTCAGATGAAACTCCTGAGGTATAGTCTGGTTCTTCTTTGTTCTTTGTCTGCCTGTGGGTCAATAACATTTCTCCAAAAACTCTGACATCTCAAGAAGCTAACTCAATACTCTGAAAATGCTGGCACTGTCGTTGCCTTCTGAAGCAATTAGTGCTTGGAAAGGGCAAAGGTGTTACAGTGGATAAGTGTGCTCACCTCGGTAAGCCAGTTCCTCTGCTACGGCCAGATTCAGAGTCTGCTGGTGACATTGGGAGACTCCAATAAAAAAATAAAATGCGAACCACTACACTGTTTGATCAATAATTTCAATCAATTTTCATTGCTGAAGAAGGCAGTTTAGAAACCCAACTACGAATCATATCTCAAGTCAATTTTAGTACTTTGGCATGAAACGAGGAATTTTAACCTGATGATCTTCTAAAATGATAAAGGTAGATTTAATCATTGCACAAATGTATTCGAACATCAAATTATAATCAATAGTTAGTTCATGGATTTTACCAATGGAAGTATATTGAAGATGAATGCCTTTTAATGGCAAGGGTTTAGATCCATTACTGCAGAACAATATCTTAGAGATCAGTAAATTATGTGTGTTGTTAGTTCTCTTTCCTATCTATGCCAAATAATGAATTGCCTTTTATGATTTAACCTTGGATGCAAAAAAATTCCTTGGCAGAGAGTGCGTACAAAGGGGAAAGCAATGCAGTACCTCAACCTCTAGTGAGGAGTGAGTGTTTTAATAGTTCTTATGCAATACAACATCACAGCCTGTCATTAAACAGAAGCAATACGGATCAAATCATGTTAAGTCAAATGAATCAAAAGCCAGAATTCTTTTTTCTTTTTTCTTTTTTTTTTTTTTTAAATGTATGAGAGTGTTAAATCTCTCTATATTCATTGTATACTTAAACTTCTGGAGTGATTGAGAATTATCTGGATCTGCAGTTCCCATATCATTGCATTAGCTGTATACTTTCAAAGATTTGTAGCATAAACTCCTTCTGGGCTCTATGTATTGGATGATGAAATGCAATACAAACTTTAAGAGAGGTTGTCTGAAATTTGTTCACCTCCATTTTCTGAGGCTGATGCCTAAACTGACTAGTCATACATGACCTGAGGAAGCAGAATTGCATCTTACATTTCTTTGGGTTTATAGAGTTCAAAAGGTTGATTACATGTTTTCAATAGCAATTTTCCAGCCCAATAGTTTACTGTATCAATCACTGTGCAGCAGTTCCTACTGTAGAGATGCACAGCAGGTACAGTATAATATAACAGTTTCAGGACTACCTTTTTTTTTTTTTTTTTTGCTTCATCTCGTTTTTCAATCTTCTGTACCAAGCATCTGTGCTGTTACGTCAGATATGTTGATCACTAATTTGGGTTTTCTTATATAAGCAATAAAGCAATGAGCACACGATACTAAGATACTTGAGAAGCGTATATTGAAGTGAAGTGCTAGTCAGCTGCAGCATACATTAATGTGAAATGATTTTCAGAGGTAGCAAATCTGGTAAATGATTTAAAACACAGAACATCATCTAGAATTCCTTGGAAATGGTCCTTCCCTGAGGCAAACCTGCAAGGCTGTAGGGAATGAAACAAATCAAGATGCTGAGATCTATAATGGTAAAAATCCAGAATATAGGCGCATAGGATTTATATAATCTGATCCATTTCTTCACAGGAAATGGGCAAAAGAGCCTTAGCTCTAAAGAGTGTACATAATACCTACTCTAGATCTCACCGTACACTGCCACCCACAAAGCCACCTCGCAGCGCTAGAACAAACCTAAAACTTCTGGGAAAAGACCAAAAGCCAAATTGTGTGCCACAGGAGGAGAACAGTCTACAATCCTATGTTCTCTCCTGAAATGGTTGGGGATAATGCTAAATAAAACCACAGATGATCTTAAGAAGATGACCGTGCCCCAGAGCAAAAGCACAGTTCTGAACAATGAAGTGACCAGATAGATACATAAAAGCAGATGTGAGATAATGGGAAGAAAATTCTGCTTCCTCTTTATGCAGAGGACTTTCTGCACTCTGCTGCTTATCAACCTAGATGGATGGAAGCCTTAATCTTGAGAAAAGCAGGGAAACAACTCATAGAAAAATTTGGTATCTCCGTGTCATCCTCTTACTCCCCCAACCTTTTTCTCCATCCATTATCTGCAAGTAGACTGAATCTAAATTTTGCTGCTTGTTCTGGGTAACTACTGTAAGATAGTTACCCATCTGCACAACTAAAAGTTCAGTCCTCAGACCTTTATTGTCTCAGATCCTGTAGCTTCCTTTTAGCTTGATGAATCTTGTTTAACAACCCTCTCCCCATAGCTCTTCAGAATGCTACACATGTATAGTGAGTGATAATGAAAAGAAGCATAGTGTTTGCTTTTGTAATATATGCCATAATTTACATGAACTTGTCATTTTCTGAGCATAAAGGATATGTAGAAAAGTTTTGTGCTGTTCTGTCCTTTACTCAGTAATTAAGAGTGCACTGATACAGATGCATTGTAGGCAGATATTATCCAAGTCCTGACAAAGAACCACAATTATTCATATAATTTATCATCATGACCATCGTGAATACTAACTAGAACACTTCTTGATCAGAATTGTCAAAAGGCACTTCCACTGCTTTTCTCCCAGGGAACATCTTTTCTGGCAGATGCTGCCTTTCATATTAACTACAGAGAATCTCGCCTGCTTCATTTTGCATTTTTCTGGCTATGAAGAAGCATAGCACTGTAAATGTGTCTGTTTTTTCTTCCTCCCTTTCTCTCCTAAATAGATTTTTATAGAAAACTCTTTCATGACTTTAGGCTAACATGGTGTTCTTGTCAATTTAATTCTTAAGTCTAACTTTTTTTTTTCAGATGCATACAATTCTATTAGTCCTTCACTTCTACCCACATGGTAGAGAGCCTAGATTGGAGGTCCTAACTCTGTTCTTCGCATTTAGAGTTTTGGTTACACTGACTTCAAAGGAGTTTATTCTGATTTATGCTGTGGATATAATAGCAGACTCGGGCTTTATGATAATAGACAATAATGTAGTGTTTTTTATGTAGGTTAAAACTCAGTTCCACTGCAGGATGCATGTGCAAGTTCCCATTGACATTGCACACACAGTGTGTTATCTGGTGGGAGAGGGGATTTGACCCTGAACTGGAGAAATGATTCAGGCTACCACAACTACTTTTCTCTTTTATGGGAAATTTATCACACCCAAGGGGTATGTAGCTTGTCATTTGGGAGCTGTGTGCTTTGTAACCTCAGTGAGAGACAAGAATTTATAAACTTGGCAAGAGTTTCCAGTACTTCTGCCAACCCTCGTTCGTTATTCAGGGGGCAGGATCTGTTGCATATTTCAGGAGTACTTGCAAAGTGATCTACTTGGGGCTCAATTAGTTGGTCTTAAATTCCTGTAGTCCTGCTCTAATCCCTGGTGATAATTCATTTGTTAATATAGTGTTTTGTTTCTACATTAGATTTTCATAAATTAGTGCTCAAGTTGTAGTATTGATTTAGAAAATACAGTAAGTGTGAATCTTCCTGACTCTCTTGGATTTTGAATAAGCATCTTTGGGGAAAATTTCAATGGATGGCTTTTCAAGTATATATATGTTGGTATACTGCTGTATGTAGCTCTGGGGTCCCTTTAAAAATATGCTAGAAAATTCCAGCCTTGCAGAAAGTACTGGGCAGTATCTTGTGCAACCTTCAGAGGCAAAAACTGGAGAATAAACATTTTAGGTCAGTGGAGCTGGACAGAAAAAAAAATGCACTATACGTGATAAAGCACAGGATCTCCTACTTGTACAGTTGGTAACTGTGGCGAGCTGCATTTGCACTCTCACCCCTTTTCATACGGACAGACACACAGGGCTGTAACACAGAATGTCCCCAGGCTCACAGGCACTGGGTTATGCTGGGTACTTGCCCTTACACAACCCATACCTGGAGAGCTGACCATATGAACCAAAAAACTTTGCTGTGTGACTTCCTTTGGTTATGGGGCTGTCCATTTGCTCCAAGATGCATCAAATATGCTGTATTTAAACAAATAAACCAAGTAGGAATGAACGATTAAAAGGGGATTAACCTATGAGTTATTGTGGTGGAGAACAGAAACTAGAAACTAGTTACCTAAGAAGAAACAAGAAACCAAATGGGGAAGCTGGAATCCTGCTCCGCATTCAGATGATAGGATGTCTACACAGTATACTTGTTTATATTTCCACAGTGCACAGTAACTGTGTGAAAGTATATGCTTAAATTATGAGTAAGACCATAATTAAACTTTAATAGCATATCCAGCCCTGATGGAACGCGAACTTATTTAGTCCCTAGAGAGTACCATGAAAGCATAGTGTAGCATTTAAGCATTCAATTGTAATTGAATATCCATAAATTCTACAACTGCTTCATACAAACTCTTCATACGAATTTGAAAAAAGCAAACATAATTGATTGTTCTTACTTGCTGAGTGACGCCTTACTGTATTTATTTTAGTAAAGCTTGCTGCCTGTATCACTCGTTGTTAGCACCACTACGGCTGCTCAGGACTGGCAGGCTGGGGATGCTGCGTGTTAGGCTGTGCTGTCGGCAGTCAGGTTGCTCGTGTTCTGGCTCCCACAGGTGATAAAATGCTTCTGTGCCAATGTTGGCAACAGGTTGAGGATCAAACCATTTCCTGTTTTCTGGGAAGCCCAAAAGAATACCTTGGTGAGGGGAATGTCTGTTGAAGAGCCAGAATCTGGGAGAGAAATTAAGTTACTTTGTTGGACCTTGTTAAAATATAAGCATGATATTTCTTTATTCGTTGTCTTTGAGTGGGCATCTATAGCTGCTTATGTTTTCTCTATTATTTTTTTTTATGTTCTGTTATGTCGTGAGACTAGAAACTGACTGGAGAACACTTCTGAAAGGCTTTTACTGGTTGCATCACCAGTTAAAGGCAGAGGGATGGTTACTTTCCTGCTATTCTTGGTGCTGCTTTTAACACCTCTGACACGTTTAGTAGTCTTCTCTATGCTGGCAAGATTTTAGGGGTGCACCACTGAACGAGTGACAGAGAAAATAACAGCACAACATTCTTGTGTGGGATAGAAATTTTCTACGGTACCTTTCACTAAAGAAATGAGTGGGGAAGAAATGTTTATTCTTTCCTGCTTTTAAAGAGAACAATGATACTTTTATGATGTGAAAATATATTTAAAAAACCAAAACAACTTTATAATACTGAATCCTAAATGACAAGGAAGTTAATAATTATATTCACACTTGAAAGCATTTCTTTCTGAGTGGATTAAGTATATCATGTGCCTTGTGCCAGATCTGTGCCATGTGCTTGACGGCCGTGTGTTGTCTGGAAATCTACTCTTGAAAGTGTCATCTGATTTATATTGACCACAGCTCTTGCCCTCCCAAGAGCTAACAATTGCATGTGAAATGCATAGTAACAGTAGTGGACGCGCTTGCTGGCATCTTGTATTTATAGATGAAGAAACTGAGTTCTAGGTGGGTTATGACACTAGACCAGTGCTCCCAGTGCAGCCCCCAGGCAGGAGCAGTGCAGTCTCTGGCTCCTGACTCACAGCAGTCACCCTGCCCCGCACAGCTCTGCCAGCCCCTCTCTCCTCTGGTTTCCTCATACCTCTAGCTCATGCAGACAAGCTGCCCTACTCTACCCAGGCCACCTCTTTGTCCCCGTCTCACAGCTGGGGTCTGTCAGGAGGCTTCATGAACTCCCCTCCTCTTGCCTCCCCAGCCACCTTACCCCTCAGGAACCACAGGAGGAATTGCAGAGAAAGTCATGCATGGGCTCTGGGGTAAGACTGGAGTATTGAGCTCTAAAGACTATACTAATTGCTGCTGTGAAGGTACAAACTAAAGATTCAGAGGCTTATAATTCGGCCGTGTTTCCGAGAATTTCTGAGTGACAAATGAACTGCCCAGAAACCAGGATATCACTTGTAGCCAAAATTCAAGGTACATTAGCACATCTCAAATGAAAGGCGTAAGCATTTTTACCATAAATAATGTATTTCTTTCCTAAATTCACTTCAGAAAAAATTTTCAAAAAACTCATACCTGAAAATTTCTAAAAAGCTAAGACTGGCAAATACCCATGGTGGAAAACTTCAGCCTACCAAAGTTATCACATTGGGTCACACATTGCAGTGAGTCAGGCTCCTTACATTCCAGGTAGCTACCATCTCTATATAAAGTTAATATAAAAATGATTCCTGTCTTATAAGTAAATACTGTTGTATTTAAACCAGGTATTTACAGGTATGCTTTTAATAACATAGCTAAAAGTTTGAACACCTTTTACTCTATCAGGCATATCATTCTGGGATGACAGTCTGAGGCGCCAGATGTTAAACTAACGGGGACGCTTTCCCATCAAAGGCATCTGGGCTCACTTGCCAACTCTTCAGGCAGTTAATGCTGGCAGCATGAATTTGCCTCCAGGTCATTAGTGTGGATAGGTTGCTAATAAGCTTTCTGGGCTGCGTTATTCTCCTGACACTGTTTTTAACTTATTTTGCACTCTGAAGAAGCAATGCCTTTTAATTCTGTGTGTGTATTAAGTCCTGCATAAATTCATTGATGAGATTTCTTCATAGATTTTCTCCTTGATTCTAAAAGCACCATTGGTCTTGTTGTGAGTTATATTTTCAGAATACTAAATACGTTTGGAGTAATGCACACCTTGTAAAGTACCCCCAAGATCTATTGTACTATTCTTTGGAATTCAAAGAAACAGGCATAGACAGAGATTTTCATTTATAACAGTACGTTTTGATGTGTAAATCTTTCACTGTAGTTAGTTCAAAAAATTTAAGTGCTGCATATGAAAAATATATTTACTGTCTTTTTTTTTTAACCTCTTTTGCTTTTCTTTTCCTTATTCTTTGGGTTGCATTTTGTTTGGAGCCTGTCAACAACTCCATTCTCTAGTCTTACAATTTTTAACCTTCTATATTTAAATTGCTCTGTGTAGATATTCAAAGAGAGTTTTGGAGAGACATTGTAGATGTACTGAGTGTGTCAATGCCTCAAGACCTTCCCTCTTGCTGCCATTCATATTTAGCCTTTCCTCTACCTGTATAGTGGCTACCTTTGTAATTTCTCAAGAGGGATGAAAGCTGATTTCTCTTCCAGCACTGCACAGGGCAGTGTCTTAGCTAAGGGTATTGATAGATTGCCTCCAAATTGCTCTGAGCTTTTTTCTTCCCAGGTATTAGTGGCAAGACTTGATCTAAGAACATAGTTCTCCTGCACGTGTTTGCTCAAGACCAGTGAGAGCATCGATTGCTGAGTAAAATGAAGAAGTGGGAGTAAAAACTCTTTTGGTTTGACATTAGTTGTGACCTTTAAGAGTTGTTTTTTTGGATGACCAGTGGGGACATCTAGCAGGAAATAAGTCTGTGAAAAAGAAATCAAGCGTCTTGGAGATCCAGTGTATCCACTGAAAACTACAGACAACATCCTTAAATGATTTTCTGCAGACAGAGGCCAACAGTTGCTTTGAGTTGCATTGTAACTAATCCAGTCACTTAAGTCTTGGTTAAAACTTCTTCATAACATGCTTTCAATGATTAAAGAAAAATCTGGGCAATTCTGTATGAAAAGAAGTGGAGCTCTAGTAAGAGAGCAATGAAACATTCGCAAACATGTTTTCTAACCATATTTCTCTTTCAGCCAGATGGTAGTACTTTTAAAAATAACTCAAAGACAACTTTTACTCCCCTCTGTTGCCTTGGTAGAATAAAAATGAATAATATCTGAGACTTCTCAGGATTAAGTCCCCAAAATATTTGATTTTCATTAAATCTATAATTGGTTCATCCAGATAACTCCTTTCTCCTCTGCTTACCAGCTAGCTAAAATGTGTAAATCCTCGATACGTATTATGTTGAATTTATTTCAACTAATGAGTACGTATGTTCTTTTATTCTATGAGTATCTGTAAATCTAGTTTAAATTTTTGTTTTGTTCTGCTATTTGTCTTTTTATTTAATCTCATTTTTAAATCCTCGTGTGTTCAGAAGTCAAGTCCTAACAATGACATAATGGTGTCTTGACACCTTGTGAGAGTTTTAAGATGTAGAATATAGTGCCAACCAACATCCCCTGTGGTTTGGGATAATGCTGTTCTGCCGATGGTGCTTTACTGTAACACATTTTTATGGTCTGTGCAATTCTTGTAAGGGTTTGAAAATACCAATCAAATATTAATGACAAAATCCTGGCATTACTTTAAATAGATAAATCAATAAGAGTGATGTTACGGTGTTCTGGAAAGGCTTCAATTCAGCAGAAGGGTGATTTTCTTTTTGCTGTGAACAGTTGTGTGTGAGTGATGCCAGACACGAGGCTGCTGGGGAAGGGAGGGACGGTGGCACGAGCACGGCCGAGGCACTGGGGAGGGTGGGCGCTGCGGCACGACGGGCGCTTCTGGCACTTCCAGCAGTCACTAATCCTGCTGTGTGCACGGAGCAGCTGCCAGAGCCCACGGCCTATGTCACGTCCCTACTTACCTCAACTTCGGCCTCACTTTCACTGTAATTTAAGGCCAGAGTTTCACGAAGGCTTTCAGTTACTATTGGTGCCCAAAGAGGCAGAGGGGTCCACTGTCCCCTTTCTTCGACCAGTGAGGGTTTGAGCAGCTGTAAGGAGACCTGGGCTGCTGGGCTGAGCCAGGTTTGCAGTAAGCTGGCAAGAAAATTAATTAATGGTGCATGATCTGAGTCCTCCCTACTGGATGCGTTCCTGGTGTGTATCCATGATTCCTGTGTACCCAGGAAAACTGACTTTGGTAATTCAATAATTTCAAATTCAATTTTGAAACCATTGTTTAAAGCTGCTGCTCAGCAGGGTATAGCAGAGGAGCTCCACATAAACAACACACAGCGTCACTATTTCTCATTCCATCTCTGCGTGAGATATTTACTGCTGTGCTTGTTTTAGTACGTGAAATAAAACCTGATGAAAAGTAATTTCTCATTTTCAGAAGGGGTGCTTCTTGGTCTAGTTAGGGCAAGAATAATAATCTATTCTGAAAGAAATACCAGTAGGCAATGCAGCTGGTCGCATGACAGGTCTGTATGACGGCTTCTGGTTTGTGCATAGGAACCAGCACTGGGAGATGTGTTTTAAAGCCTGGTGTTATTCTTTTCTTCAGTGTTGGAGAAGGAATGTGTTAAAGAAAATCTTGATAAAGTGTTTTTTTATTAGAAAATGCCATTTCTTTGATATGAAAATTATCTTTAAAAAGTGGTGACTGATTTTTTTTTAAATAACTTTAAAGGAATTTTGAAAAGCTCCATATTTGATTCGTAATTTTAAAATATTACTGCATATTATGTGACATAATTTACAATATACAAGGAGAGGAATGCAACATCAGAACAAAATATTTAGGGTATCATCATTTTATACAGAAAGCAATTTTTTGTTTAGAAATTTTATCTTTGTAAGACATGTCCCCAAGCTGGTTCGTTTTAAAATTTTCTGTGCAATGGGAAGTGCAGACTTTGACCACATCTAGCAGGAAGGCTCAGTTCCTTAAGCCTTCAGTAAGCAATCTGGGATTCACAGAGGGAAGAGCAAACCATGCATCATTACCGTATGGGGAGCATTAGTATTAACAGGATTTTTACACTGCAAAATATTTGGATTTGATTCTTAGATTTTGAGCGGGAATTAAAATGAACAGTCCCTTACTGGGAGCTGCCACAGTGAGTCGGTGAGTGTGCACCTTGGTTTGTATTCACCTCTCCATCAGAAGGTGGGGGTTTCAGCTCCCTTCACCCACGATGCAAGTTGTTTACGAGGCTGCTGGCTGGCGGGCAGTTGTTGGCAGTATTCTTTGCCTTGGTTGTCTGACTTTCCATGGGTACGGGAGCTAGCGTTTAATCTTCAGTGCTTCCAGCAGAACATAAACTGGCAAAAGCTGTTCTGAGAAACATTTCTTGTTTCTCTATCATACTGCCTTGACTACAAGTCACTCACTGAGGAAAGCAGGAAGGCTTTGCATTCCTCTCTGTCTTTCAGAGTTTGACCCTGCTTAGGAAATCAGATTAAAAAGACATTGACAGAACTTGTGAATTTGCTGTATAAGAATTCGTGCAATGAGAAATTGGGTAACATCTGCAAAAAGCAGTATCTATAATTAAAGAATAGGAAATGCTTATGTTCTTTTCGTAGACCTTTAATTAGAATAAACATGTATTCTACACAGCTCGTTAGGAGAGAGCGTGGGAGTCACCTGATACATGTGGAAAGGGAGAGTTTTCTTTAAAAACAAAGTGATGAGTGTAGTGCACTACTGGTGTAATGCTTAAGTACTCAGGAGCGCAGGGAGGCATGACTGAACTGTAATAGCTTGGGTGCTGCAGAATAAAAGAAGTGGAATGAGTGACTGGTGAGTAGTAATGGTAGTCCTTTTCCTTGATTCTCCTTTTCCCTTTCTTTTCCCTTGCAAATCATGAATATTCACAAGTCTGCATGAACTGCATGTTCAGCATTCCTGCTGTGCGCTGCCATGCTTAACACTTTTGCTTTTGTTGTCCTATTGATACTAAAAGGCCTTACTCAAATGTATTCAAAGAGTGAGTTCACTTTTTCTTTCACATACTACTCAGCTGACTTTATTTAAATAATGCCCCAGTTGCTGGTTCAGCTGCTGTAATTTCCATTGTACTCCCAAACATACTCCCGTGCTCTCAAGGTTAGTGTGAGGCTGTATCAGTCATTAGCTGAAGCTTTGGTTTTTTGTCACTTCAGTTTTCCTGGATTATAATTTACCAGATCCCATGGCTTTAGATTCCCATTTCAGTTTAGATAGTTATTATGGTGATGTTATTATTGGCAAAATTACTCATTTGTGTAATTTGTGCTGCAAAGGATGGATTCAGAATTTATGGCAGGAAGGCAAGGAGGGGAGTTGCCCTATGTGTGGGAGAGCAGCTGGAGTGCATGGAGCTCTGCCAGGGGAAGGTGATGAGCCAGCTGAGAGCTTTTGGGTCAGGCTTAGGGGGCAGACCAACATGGGCGGCATTGTGGTGGTTGCATGCTACATAGCAACTGATCAGGAAAAAGATGTACC
The DNA here is from genome assembly GCA_013399475.1 of Chauna torquata. NCBI lineage: Eukaryota > Metazoa > Chordata > Aves > Anseriformes > Anhimidae > Chauna > Chauna torquata. The sequence goes on along the minus strand of VXAL01005387.1, from coordinate 420,768 downwards.
TGAAGCCTTCTTCAGACAACTGGAAGAAGCCTCATGTTGGCAGACCCTGCTCCTCATGGTGTACTTTCACCACCCCAGTATCTGCTGGAAGGGCAACACAGCAGGGCACCTGCAAGCCAGGAGGTTTTTGGAGTGCATCAGTGATAACTGCCTAACACAGGTGGTTGAGGAACCAATGAAAAGAGACTTTGTGCTGGACCTGATATCTACAAACACGGGAGAACTGGTTGGGGGCAGCCTTGGCTGCAGCAACCATGAGTTGGTCCAGATCTGAATCCGTGCAGGAGGCTGCACAGATGAGCAAGGAGATCCTGAAGAAAAAAAAGAAGAAGAAAAAAGAAAACCAACATAAAAACAACCATAGAAAGGCAGCCTGCAAGCAGTTAAGCGGGATCGAGTGACCTGGGAGGAATGCAGACACAGAGTTTGAGCATGTGTGGGTGGGCTTAGGCAAGCCACGCAAACCTCCTGCCGCACCTGCTTTGCTGCGCTGCCTCCTGCACTGGGCTGATGAAGTATTTGAGCTGGGCTTTTGACATAGCCATAAATATGCTTTAAGGCTCAGCACTGTCAAGTTACCAAAGTGTGGAATTATGAAGCCAGCTGAGAGTGCAAAGATCTTGGTTGTGATAGCTGGAACTGGATCCAGTAAACATCCAGTGCACTGATGATATTTGGCTGGAAGATGGAATAATTAAGAAAGTTTACATATTTGCTAGTTCTTCAGAGACAAATCTAAGTGTATTTAGAAGTTACTTTAAAATGCTGACACTGCAAATCTCACTTGGCTGCCTTTATAATGACTTTATTTTTCATTACTGGAATTATGAAAAGGTTCTAACACACGTATCTGTCAGGTTTTGAATTGTACGCGACTTAAAGAGAAGAGCATATCTCTGGGCTCAGATAAAGCCACAATCTTATTAGACTTGTCTAGGAATAGCTTATCTGCTGTTCTTAACTACTACCTGCAGACAATGTAAAAATAATTGCACTGCTCTTGAAGGTGTCCATGATCTAATTACCTATCCTAATTTATTAGGGATACCATAGCTATATTAATCTGATACTGTATTTTGCAAATAATACATTTTCAAAAAGAAAAAGTAACATCTGTAATATTTGACACCTTTTTCCTTTGTGTATGTAGTTGCTATTGTAATTTATTTGCCATGACTTTGTGCACTTTGAGGGGGGAAAAGCTACCCACAAAGCTCTGTATTAGGTCATGAACACTTGCCTCAGATGGGAATACCTTGTAAAAACAAAAACAAAACAAACATTTAGGATAAAAAGGAGGTGGGAAAAAAAAACAGTGAAACAGAAACAAAAGGATGTGCCTTCTTGTTGCACTCTTGTCCTTTTCTTGTGAAGGTGTGTGGATTCTTCATGAGACTTGTGTGTCTGTAGCGATGTTATCCAGGTAATCCAGCAGTTGTGTGCCGTCTGCAAGATCTCATTGCATTTGGCCTTGTTTTAGATTTTTGGAAATCTTTTTTTAAATTAACTTCTATTGCTTAACTTATTTAGATACTAGCCTGAGGCCATGTAAGTGTGAACTTTTTTGTAGACCTATCTGAAATACATATCTGGTATACTACGTGCTGACTGTGACATGGGAAAAAATACTAAGGCCTTTCTAGTCTTCTATTAATTATACACACCCCTTGGGCTCCAGACCTGATTGCATAGTGTTTTTGCTGATAAACATCGTTATTCCTGCGAGTCATGTCACTTTCTTCATGGATGCTAAACCACTCCAAAGCAGTAGTTAGGTGGGGGGAAGAAAAAAAAAAAGATTCTCATATTTCCAGCACAGAGGAGAACATTTCTGGAGGTGTTAGAGGAAATTCAGAACTTGTCTCATGAAGCTGGATGATGCACATTATCCAGTCTCAGCCTGATAATTTTCTTCCAGTGGGTTAGAGTTGGAAACAATATATGTTGCAGTAAAGAGTGATGCCCTGCTCATTCAGTTTTAGGTGGTATTCAGCTCCATAAAAATGAAGGAATTGGTCACACCCAGTTGTTTAATAGCAAAGTATCTTGAAAATCATTGCCATTCTGCTTCCAAACTCCAGTGCTTTGGGATATTGCAGGATTTCTTTTTGCAGCATCTTTCCTGTTTTAGCTAATAGCAAACAGCAGATAATGCTAATGATAGCGCTGAATTTTAATTACTTTCCAGGTGAGTGATGATTTGCTGGCATTGCCAAATAGTCTCAGTGGATTAGGTCGCACAGTGGGGGCTGTATATCACAGATAAAAATCTGAAGGAAAACTTCAAATCATTTTGTCTCTTGCCTGCTGGCTTGGAATTTTGCTACCTCTTCCTGTGAGTGGGTTCAGCTAGGTTTGAAATCAGTCTTCTGTTCAGGTCACATTCATCTTTTCTGTTCAAAAAAAAAAAAAAGACTACTGGGATATGTTGAAAAATTTATATCGTTTAGCTAGGATTAACCTGAATAAACCATTTTTTCTCATCTTTAGATTTTGCCTGACTGTTTTGTCATGTAAATTATGATGAATGCTCCTGTATAGCCTTGTGTTTAATTCATTAGCATGGTTTGACTGTAACTGCTGTCTATAACCCTGAGTACCTATCCAACACTGAAGACTTGATGGATGTGATAGTCAGAAGTCTTGGCAAGTGCCTTGACAGCAAATACAGAGCTTTGGTATCCTCCTTAGAAATAGAAATAATCTTTCCTTTGGCAACTGTGTTGTGATTTGTTATCATTTACAGAAGCAAGCAATACATTCCAAATAGACATAGCTCATTTTGAACAGCAAACAAAATGACATTGAAAAGTCTGTTTCACACAAAGGACTGCCTTTGTCAGTAGAAGAAAGCCCCTTTCAAAGGTCTTTCTATGCTGAGCAGGTTTTGATGTGATTTATTCCCAGGCAAACCCAAATGAAACTTGGGGAGTAGGATGGTTTAAGTCTATCATTTGAGCTCAAAATTCTGTGAATTTTGATCTTTTTTCCTCTTTTCAACTTGGAGCAAATTAAAATGTAAATATGAAACTGCTCCTGAATTTAACTATCTTAGTCCAGATGTATCATCTATAGCTCACGTATTCAAGCAGCCATGATTCCCAGTTTATGAATTCTAATACAAAGTATGTTTGTAAATTGTTTTATTATCAGTTTAATCAACTGAAGCAAAATTCAAGATTTTGATGCTGTAGTAAGCAGAGAGATCTACAGACTTGTCCTTATAGACATTGGGAATTGGTCTGTGGATGCTAAGAGAAGGAAAAAGGTTCTAATATGAACTTGCCAAACAACCTGGCCATCCGGAGTACTTAACCCTTCTATTTCTTGGTGGGTGAGAGAGTGTGAGAGGCTAAGAGTTGGCATTAAAGGCAATATGAAAATGTCTGATGTTTTTGTTGTCTCGCCTCCCTGTTTGCCAGGTTCAGAGGCAAAGACTTCCCCATTGTGAATAAGGTCCTTGAGTCCAATCGACATGTATTGGAATTTGAAACTGGAATCAATGTCCAACTTGCATGCTTTGATTTGTGACGTACATTTTTGTTATTCAGACACTTAATGACATTTTACCGCATTACTTACAACAGTCCCTGCATTCATGCTGTCCATTTGAAACTGTTTCTAGGGTAACACACACATTTTTAAACTGAATTGCTAGATCATAAGATTTAGGGAACTGCTGTTTTAAACAAAAGAAAAATTTAATGGTGAAAGAAATATGGCATTTTGAAAATGTGAAAGTAAACATCCTGTAGACTCTGGATATGAAGTTGTTGAGAGCAGTTTATGAAAGCAGCTTTGTCACTGAAGAAGTAAAGCCTAATAATTTTTTAATAGGTCTATAAATCTCTCTTATGATATGCAGCTACTGTAAACACTTCTTCCATATTTTTCCAAGTATTTATGCAGTGTCGTTAAGTGTTGTTAAAGAGACATGATTGCCACAGCTAACGCTTTCCCTCTGAAGGAGTTACCAGCTTACGGGAGGGTGGCTAGAGGGAGTGGAGAGTGGACAGGGCAGGGGAAGAAAAGTAAATTCCCAAAGGAAGGTAGCCTATGGATATTTTAATGATATCTATAGGTAGTCCCACAGTTATATATGCTTTTTATATACGTGGAGTTTGTGACTCCACATGAAGAACTGAGAGGGTTGAGAGCAGAGCAGAAGGGATGGAAATGCTGCCATATCTCAGCTGATTTCCAGAGGGATTCCGAAGCCAGTGGCTTTCTGAGCAGAGCCAGCCCCTACCTTCCAAAGGGTTTGAGAAAGCCAAGTAAAGAACAAGATCTAGGCACAGATGGAAAAGCCTGCTCTGATTTCTCCAGCTGTCAGGTGGCCCCACAAGTAGAAGGTAACAGTTTCTGGAAAAACAAAGTGGCCATGCTAGCACTGCTCCAAAGGGATGCAGAAGTGCTGAGCTGAGGCTGGAGGGTTGTGCTGAGTCCTGGCAAAGCTGTAGCATGCTTCCTGTGCAAGGGTGGAGAAGAGAGACCGACAACGTGGGGTTTGGTAGCTGGCCAGACAGGGGCCTCATAGGGGGTGCAGTCACTGTGAGATTTGGTAGGAGATGCAAAGGGAGACAGTGGATTAAATGAATTGGTAAACCCAGACTGTTTGATATATACGTTGCTCACTGTCCTGATCCTGAGAGAGAATCTGGGTAGTCTAGAGGTGCTGCACAGCATAGCATTCCTTCCACCCATTCCCCTTCTGCTGCTTAGCACGAGTCCAGCTTAGCTACTCAGTGCTGAATCTTGCAGGAATGCTGAGCCTGGGACAGAAATGCTGCTAAACACAAGGCCAGGTGCAGAATCTGCTCTTTCCTTCCCTAGAGATCAAATAGATTTAGTACTTTGGGAAATGGGGATTCCCAGTTTTGAAAGGATTGGGCCCTGTATTGCTACTCATCATGGCATGCTGTCCTGTTGGTCTGTCTTTGCTTATTCAGAAGATTCATGTATTTTGTAGATATGCTAACTTTCTTGTGATTGTCCCAAAGGTTTTCTCTTCTTTTCTGTGATGCAGAGTGGAGGATGCGAAAAGGAGAATTTCCAAGGAAGTCCCAGGGAACCGTAGGCACAGCCACCAGTGTGTCCTGCAAGGCTGTGCACTACTGGAATGGGATGGAGAGTGCCCCTGAGGCTACTCATTCATACTGTGGCCATATCCGGCCAAATAAACAAATTCCTATTTTGCCTAAGCTGTACTGCCACTATATAACTATAAAGGAATGAAGTATGTAACTCAGATTTGTAGCAGAGTCCTGTACTGGAGAACTTACTCTGAATGCGTCATAGCTTTGGTGGGATTCTGGGTCCTGAGCAAAATTGTTATACTTCCTTATAATGAGAAAATTCAAAGCCTAGCTCACTGCTATGATTCCCCTTTCAGGCTTCGATTGGTGGATGTAATAATCTTGATTCACTAAAGACGTGAGTTCCATAAAATATGACAGCCCTCAGCCCTAGCATAATGTATTGTCTCTCAGGGATGCATGTTCTGAATATTTTCAGGTAATGATCAAATGGATATACCTGTCGTAAGTGAGAAACTTTTCTTTATGCCTGCAGAAAGGCTCAGACAGTTCATGTTTCAGTGCATCAACTATTCTGGTGCTATTTAGATTTCCAGGTCTTTGGAATTAGATAGAAAACAAGGAACAGGATAGTTCAAAGGACTTCTACATTGGATTTTTCTTTTTTAAAAAAATGCTTTTGTCAAAAAGGATATACTAGGCCATACAGACCCAAGTAGAAGTCCTATATCCTGGAATTATTTGTATTACATTTTAAATGTGAAACTATGAAAAAATAATTTACTCAAGTTGCCATATTGCTTTGTACACAGCATACACAAAGGAGTCACTTTAACTACTGTTCGAGTATAGCTGTCCCTTGTGTGAAGAATGAAAGTGAAGTAGAAAATCGGCCCACGCATATAGTGTGGGTTGAGATGGATTTTGAACGAATGGCATTAAGCAGTGATATATATCAGGAGTTGCATACTGAGGTACTGCCTTGGAAAAAATGGTTGATGGAAATACAAGGTCTTGGCCCCATTTTGCGTGTAAGAGTCTCAGTGAAGGTCCTTGACATCAGGCTGAATTTCATGGTTGGGGCTTAGCAATGCCTGGATCTGTTTGCAGAGGAGAGAACTGCCATTTGAAAGAGAGAACATGCTCATTTGAAAGAGTCTGAACTGAAGACTGAGAGTATGTATCATTTTCTGAGTATCTGTAAACAATCTCATGATTTATGTTAAGATAAAGTTGTGGAGTAGCACTGTGTTATGTCGTGCATGTTGCTTTCTGGCAGAGTGGTTGCCAAACCAGTTAATCAGACCCAGTGGACAAGACCCAGCTGTGAAAGGTGAAGATTTGCTCTATTTTTTTCTAAATGTGCTTTAAGCTCTCCTTGCCAGACACATTTTTTAGAGAGCTGTGAATTGATGATGATGGTGGTGGCGAGTATGAACTGTGCAGACCCACTCTGGAGAAAAATGACATCACCTGTACAAAAGTCGTCCTATATGCTTTCCAAGCAACACATAATGCTGGTGTTTTTGGAATGAAACACAAGTAATGCAAGCCAGGCCCCAGATGTCTGAAATGTTAATGGATTGTTTTCCAGACAATAAATGATCTAAGGTGAAGCCTTGGTAAGCATATAAAAATAATAAACTGTTTAAAGATGACATTTTTTTCTTGGTGAAAAATACGGTAGGATTCCACTTTTATATTTGTATTACTTTGTGAAGAAATCAGCCCACTCTAATGCTCTCCACATCCTGACATGTTATAGCAATTTGAAACAAATGATGTATATTATTTGATTTTTGTATGCAGAAGTGAAACTGTGGCCCTATCCTAAGGCAGTGACTTTTTTTCACCAGAGAGTTTTGTATTTTCTAAAGGCTGCATTGCTGACAACCTAGAATTAAATGCTTTAACTTGAACTGCTGCTTTTGAGGACTTATCCTGCATGGGCTTTAAACTTCATATCCAGAATTAGAAAAGTTATATAATTAAGTACCACTTAGCAAAAAAGATAACCAGTTTCTAAATATGAAAAACAAATCTTCAATTCTCCATAAAACATATGTACTTTTCCACATTTTTTTAGCCACTCAGCTCTATCTAAGCTGCTGCCAAGATTATTTCTCTCTTATTTAGGGTTTTATTTTATACTCAGTTGTTCTCTATTGTAGTTTTCATTGGCCTTTGGGGTACAATAAAAACATTGCATCTGTCTGCTGAAAAACTAGCTGCATCTGCATTTCATCCGGCAAGACCCATGTCTTTGTTAATTGAATAACAGAGTTTTCTGGTGCAAAGGGAAAGGAATCTCAACCCAGGCACATAAGGAATATCTGAATCAAGTAAGAAATAATTCCCTTTTTCAGTTCATTTTTTACACAAAGCAATTTTCTGTGTGTTTTGTGGTGGTGGTGGTTTGGTTTTTTTTTTTGGTTTTTTTTTTTTTGTTTTTTGTTTTTGGTAAGCTAGTGCTGCCACGTGCCTGCAGGATGCAGGCAGGGGGAGCTTAAGGATCACGATCCAGTTCTGCTTGTTGCATCACTTCACTTTTCCAGTGTTGCATTAGGTGGAGTCTGGGGCTGCTGCTGTTATCAGCGAGTCACACAAGTAGTTATTAAGTACAGCTGTGACCCAGTTCTTTGTAGTGCCATTGCATATAATTCCCTAACATGTAGAAGAGAAGCCAATCCTTCAAGTGCACTGGAGGCCAGCAGGGATGCTGACATTGGGGTGACTTGCCTGGTGCGTCACAGGCTGGGAACAGGCAGCGTTTCAGCTCTCTGCACAGCACGCATCCAGCCCATCCGCTGAACTCACAGCAGTGGACATTTGTGCCATACCCCAGGTGCTCCCTAGGAATGGCAGCTTCCTTCTACCCTTCTCTCCATGGCAGAGCTGAAAGCAGTGCTCTGAGGTGGCTGTCGGGAGGCCATCCCCCTGCCCCGGCAGGCGAGGCAGCCCCTTGACACCGTCCGCAGGCGTTAGTCAAAGCAGGATGAACCCCCACCACACTCTGCGTCCCTGCTGGGTGTGTGTGTGTTGGTGAAGTCTTTGGCTGGAGGCTCCTCTTTTGGCTTCTGTCTGGTTTTCTGATGGTTTGATAAAACAGCTATGGGTTGAGAAAACCTGCTTTTTTTCCCTGTTAAAGTAGTTGATAATTGTGCTGTTTTATAACATGAACTAGCTATGCATCTGCTACTTTCAGCCCCCAAACAGGCACTGCTTATGTTATAAGCAAATGCATTTGTAGCATACACAGGGATCGTGGGGCTTCCTCTGGGTTTCATTCTGCCAAGGTATGTTTGTAAGAGAGAGCACAAATGGAAGGGAGTTGGGTGAGCTGGAGGCACAGTGATGGAGCATGCGTGGACCCCAGGAAAGGAACTGCGGAAGTGCCATGGGGAAGGCTATGGGCTTGAGAGGAAGGGACAGGGCATCTGTCACCTCCATAGCTAAATGACAGTTAATTATGGAAGTATTTGGCATTGTCACCGTTCGTCTTCCAAATGGAAGCAATCTCTGAATTTCTTTGTCCCCAGTGGCCCGAAAGACATAATGCAAGTTAAACCTGTTTCAGGCACTTTGGCTAAGATCATGATTGCCAGACTTCTTTATTAATAATTTATGCTGAAATTTAATTCCTAAAGTAACGGTAATAATAATTCATATGGTGACAGACTCTTAATTAAAGTCACTGTAGAAGACTTAAGCTTTTAGCTGCATCGTTCTTCCTACTATCAATGTATATTGAAGGGCAACAGTTTGCTAAGATAAAGTTAAAGCAGCCTGGTGGCAGCTATGAGAACTGAAAGCACTCTGAATCTCCCAGGGGGCTAACTAGGAAAACAGCAAGCATTTCTATCAGGTTTTTGCCTTGAATTTCACTGATTTTAAGGACAGTATCGGAACAACTAAATAACCACCAAAAATTCACAGTAAGCAACTCGATATCCTGGAAGATTAACTTCTATACCAGTTTTCAGACTAGTACTGAAAACAACAATGAAAGAATATTGAGTGGAAGGAGAAGCTGGCAAGCATGAAAGTCTTCAAAAGGGACTACAGTTGGCTCTTAGCCAAAGTCATAATAGTTACCAACACAATTTAACCCTAGACTTCCTTCTGGAAGAGATGTAAACTCTCACACTTAGTTGGAAGCAGCCTCTCAGTTGAAGGGTGGGATAGAAAGGAAACCTGCCTCTTTAAATGGTTACCCACCACTTTTTTTTTTTTTTTCCTCCTTTCTAGGGCACAGTAAGGAAAAGAATGAGATGGACCATTAGGTTGACCCACATGGCAATTCCCCTTTGTCCTCTGTAAATCAGGAGTTGAAGCAGTTGTGAACAATTTCAGTCCACTGATGTAGCAAGTTCCTTGTTGCTTTATTTCACTCTGAAATTCATTTCAGCCAGTAGCAGATGCTAAACAGATGATGAAAATTGAGTTAATCCAAGTAAGCTTTGGGGCTGCATCTATCACAGTGGGTATAAAAACAAATGCACACAAATCCCCTCCCATATCAGGGTGGATTATCTAATTGCTGTCAACCTTCTGAGGCATCTGTTTACTTAGATCTGCTAGGTGGGATTTCTTGTTATGGGAAAGTCACTTTCATTAACCTCTTAGACTGAGATTTGAAGCAATATAGCACAGGAAGAGTGTTATATGAGAATATACACCCTAAGAAGTAGGAATCCCTTTTTAAACTGATGGAAATACTGAATAAAAGAGGTGTTTTCTCAAGCATGTAAAAATATATACTTTGTTATAATCCAAGAGTGAATGCTAATTTAGATTAAAGATGGATGTCCTGTGTGACCCTGTCTTCGGTTCATGATAAAGATATTCTCATATCAAAGCCGTGCTTATTTACTGCTTTCTAGGTTAGTCAACCAAGGTCAAAATAAAAGTTAAACAATTTGGGAGGGAAGGATCTTTTCATTCCCTGTATTTTCCCTTCTTTAGGAATAGTCTCAATATAAACTTTAAATAGAAATCTGGAGGAGCAAAATCTCTTCTGGTGCTAGACATCCATTAGTGACCTTAGTAATCACCATGCTCAAGGTCTTCTCCATCCGCCACTTGGGAAAAATTTGGCCCATTCCTCTGGTGTCAGGCATGTGTTGTTCATTGATAATAGCAAAGATAACAAAGATGTAAAATATATCTTATTTCATAGATATCAATGGCATCTCTCCCTTTCTTCACTATATGTTAGTCCACATTATACGTGCAATTTAAGTTTCCCTGGGATTCAGAAAAAAATGTATGTTAAAGTACTAACATTTTTGCAAAATGGACATTCTGATTTTCAAAAAATTCTGCAGTTAGTAAGAAGGAAGACAATACTACCTGCAATATATATTCTAATATCTTCATACCCTTTACCAATGGTACTTAATGTGTTTTCCTCAGGTACTTGTGTTATAACAGAGAAGCAAGTCTAGCTATGTAAGGCCTTTTTTTGCAATTTAGACTGGGATAGTGTTTCTAGGTAACTTTTAGCTCACTGATATGCAAACAGGCAAAAAATTTTTCAAGCTGACATCAAAGCTTACACTAGATCAAAAACATTTAATGAAAAAACTCATGGGTAAGCTATTAAAAATGCAACAAAATGGTCAGTAAGTGTCTGGCAAAGTTAAAGGATAGATAATAACATTCATATGCTAATGGAAAGCTGTTTACTTGAGGAAATATAAACCTATCAAATTATCTGAAGTTGCTATTAAAGTTCATGAATTTTTCTCTAAGATGAGAGACATTCTTATTTGGATGTAGGTAAATATTCATACAAGGACTTCATTTGGGAGGAGAAATTTGCCCTTAATATCGTTATGTCTGTTCAAGATATAACAGCTGCTACTTGTATATTGCAATAAGGGTGGTTTCCTTCATGTGAGGAAATGAATATTCATAAGTGTCTTTAAAGACTGTTTGCACAGTGTATTTCCCTCAACACCTGAACAAAGACATATATCTAGACTAAAGGATTTCATTTTTTTTTCCTATCTGAATGGAGTTATTTTCCATTTCTTAAAGGAAAAAGAAAGTTTTCGCTGAACAGATGCATTTATCTAATACCTCAAGGTTTATGGGAAAAAATCAGAACAAGAAGGAAAAATGCACTGAAAGTTTATATCCAGATCAGGTCAATGATGTCTCATGTGACAAGGGAGAAGCAAGAAAAAGAGAACACATGAACATACAGATCTGGCAGAGGAAAGTTCTAGTTTACTGATCTTAATTGCTGATGTTTTTTACATTGATCATACATAGTTTTTACATTATCTTTTTCAAATAGATCTTCAAATAAACCTGTTTTCATTCTTTATTTGGTTGGCAGAAGTAGCTGTACAGTTAAATTACAGTTGATATCTACTGACTTAGCATTGCACAGTATTCCAATTAAACAGGTGGTTTGGTGTACAGTCAAGCCAGTGCAGCCTGCCTTGTGAATCTGTCTCGAGTTTGATCCCTTGTGTGATTTCGTTCCAGAGCCATGCTTTTCATTTAGAGGTTTTCTAAAATTGCTTTTTTTTATGGCTGATTTTCTTGAAATTGTAGGATCGTGACGTGTTTCAGATCTCTAGCACTACAAGATATCTGTACAGTTGGTCAATAATTTGAAAAAGGGTTGAAGAAATGGACTGAGATACACAGAGTGATAGCTTTAGCTTTGATTTCTTAGGGAAAACTAGCCCTGTGGAACATTGTTAAAACAAGTGGCATTGCTTTAAGAACTGCCAAAGCCTTAGGTCATGAAAAACATTTGTCAATGAGGAATCAAAGAGCGGGTGTTTTAGTGAGTTAGTATCAAAACTAATGCCATTCAGCATTTTTACAGATAATCTAGAAGTAGATATAAAATGGTCAATGATAAAATTTGCAGGTGACCCAACATCAATGTACATGAGGAAGAGGACAGAACACTCATTGATGCTGCTTGCTGGCTTGGCCAGTTCCCTTGGGCTTTAGCACAGCCAAATTCAAGATCACACACCTAGGAGCAAGCAGCATGGTTTTATCTGTACAACAGGGATGGTATTCCGGAAAGCTCTGACTCTGAAATGAGATAAGGGTCTCTTCAGCTCCAGGAATCTGTCTGTAACATGTTTAGAGATTGGGTGGTGGGGGGATGTAGCTGGCCTGCGTCTGGCAATCCCTGTTTGCTTGCCTGGCTGTCCTCGCCGGGAGGAGAGAGCTGGAAGGCTCTCTCTCCGAGTGCCAGGACCCCTCTGCAGGACAGTATGTTCAGGGAGAGGGATCTCATCAAGCCAGAGCTGTCAGTCTTCCATGCTTCTCCTCAATTAGATTCCTCATGCCCAAGGATTGTGTTGCTCTGAGGGTTTCTGATCCATTCCTGGGTAAATCAAAGGAGGAGGAGCACTCTGGTGTTTTCATTCTCAAGTAGGATTGAGTCCTAAGTTTTTATCACAGATACACAGTTACTAGGCTACTTCTGCACCAGTACTATTTCCAAAGAGCTGAAAGAAATAGAAACATATATATTGCAGGAGCAGGTAAAAGATGCCTAATGGGTAGAATGGGGGTGATTTCCTCTAATCAGATAGAGAAAAGAGCTGGATCAGTACGCTTGCAGTTGAATAGCAGTTGAATACTGCGCACAGATTTCATTGGATTCCCTCCAGGCTTTTTGATGAGGGACTATACAGTAATGGCAAATGCTGGGATTGTGCTCTCAAAGGAGCAGCACAACAGAATTCACATTTTATGGTTCTGTAACAAATTACTAACTTTTAGCAGCCAGTGTGTTAAATGTATTATCTCATATTCAGAGCCAAAATACTGAGCGGATGTTACAGATGGTGATATGCTTGCTTTTGGAAAGATGATGAATGCCTTCAGCCCTAGCTGCAAATGGCTAACTAATTAATTATTGTACAGTGAGTTCTTGATTATGAGACAGTGGAAATTTACAGAGTTAGCATTGGTGAATGTTTTTATTCCAGAAACAATAGCTTTTAAGCATAGTATTTATTCACTGAAGGAAATTTACCTGCAGAATGATCACAGAGTCTGTGTACCCTGTAAGCTGCCTTCAAAGTAGTGGTTAAATACTGAAGGGAGATCACAGGTGATACCATCTGCATGTGGACAGTTCAGAAATTCACTCTTAAGATGAAGTTCTCCGTGGGCCTGTGCACGCAGTTGCAAAGTCGCCAGCCCCACTGCTGTGGCCAGGTGGGCTCTGCACCAAGCCAGACCATTCTGCAGGTGACAAAATGTGTGGTAGAGAAGGAATGGCTTTGTTCTTTGGGCAGGTGAAGTATCCAGAGAGAAGAGAGAAAGGTCAGAGGAATAATTTAAATTCTTCTTTGCTTAGCAATATATATGTGGGGAAAAAAAAAATTGACATAGGCAAATCATTGACCAGAGCCATAAGGTTAGAGTATAAACTGCATCAATATTAACTGCTGTTAATGGAAATGCAGGTTGCTGGGGAAAAGAAGCAGAAGATGCACAGGCAGGCAGTGGGGCCAAGGAGAGAGGCAGCAAGGGGGAGGGAGGGTTATGAGCATTGTGCTGGCCAGAATGGGGCTGGGAAACAGGACTCAGTGCAATTGCCCTGTAAATAAGAAAAAATTGCACTGAGGAAATACAGCATTACCACTACCTGTTTCTCCTTACTGGAACAGTCCACAAGATCTCACATTTTGGATCCCTGTTGAGGCAAAAAGAATCCTAGCAATAATAGCAATGACTAAAACAGAATCCAGAGAACCCGTGCTGCAAGCTAATCTGGAGATCAACCCGCTGCGTTTGTTCATGGTGAAGGATATATAGGCTGCTTTCTGAAATACCAAGTTTGCCTCCTCCTGAGAAAGTGTGTTGGCTTTTCATATATCATTACAGACACTGAGGGCTTGTTTGCATTTGCTGGAACTATATTTTATTAGCTTGGTTGATTTTCTTAATGGAAACAAATATTTTGAAGTGGTTAATTTACAAGAATAAATATTATTCAGCAGGTTCCTAAAGTCCCCAAGGTAAATAATACAGACATGGTAAAGGCCAGATCTGTTGTATTAATAATTGATGTTTGGCTTCCTCCTAGCTCAGCTGTAATCTATTCATTCTGCTTTGTAAAAGTGCAATTAGAGCTGAATTATAGTAATCAATACAGCAGCAGCATTTAGAACCAGGGAACATAAATAGAGGGAAATTTTGCACATAGGAAGTTTTTTGAGGCATATTGCAAAACTAACTTAATTGGATGGAATTTTAAATGATCGCAAAGGAGATTAAATTATAATTGATATAGACATTTTCAGAGATTCTCTTTTTAACCAAAACCAAGCCCTAACAATCTGAATGAAACCATTTCCCTTCCTTTTACTTCTGTTGTGTTTCTCAGTCAGCCCATACATTAATGATGTGACTAGGAAAATGCTATTTTCTTCTTCTTGTCCAAATATCTATGTAATTTGTGTGCAAGAAAAAGGAACAGAGGGGGATGTGATGGGAAGCAGGTCCTTCATTTGGAAAACCAAGTGGCAGATGTGGGAGGCTGTGAAAATGAAGTGTTAATGGACAACTTGAAGAGGTACAGAGGAAAACTTGCATACGCTACAGCCAAAGGAAATGCAGAATTTGGTAGGAAAAAAAAATAAGATTCCATAAGAAGGTTTTGGTTAACCATCCCAAATATAGAGTCTATTACAGAGGGAAATCTTGATAGTGCCCAGACTTTGGTGTAGGAATAAGCAATAGAGCAGGAAAGGCAGTGGAAGCACGGTTTCAGATAACGAAAATAAAGCAGTTACCGTACTGAGACAAGATGGCCCACAACAAGACTACAGTGCTGTCCTGTACAGCACAGGGCTTGTTTACATCTTGAAACTCATGCTGAAATATTTCTTTGAGAATCTTTGTGGTTTGGCTAGACCCTGTGTGGGTTTTTTGAGCATGTAGGATTTACATGTCTTAAACAAAAACTGGATCACGTTCTCCATGCTTTGTCTTTTCCAAGTATCCTGTTTGCTTTCATGTCGGTTTGGAATAGCCTTTTTCAGTGTTCGGCAAAAATGTTCTGGACCCCATGTATTTTGCGGGGCTGGCAAGAACAGTTCGCACGAGGTGTATTTCTGCATTTCAGTGTTCAGTCTGGTTGAATCAGGCACAAGACCTGTGGTACATCTTCCCCTAGTACTTCACTTACTCAAGATTAAGGACTCTCTGGAGCCAAGGCCTGGCTCTGGTGCTGGGTCTTGCCAAAATCCAGCCTGTGCTCATGTGGTTGGAGAGAAACTGCTTTGGCAATGCAGGGCACAGACATTCCTCTGCAAGGGGCTCCGCAGGGGGCCAAGCTGCCAGCAGGGTTTAAGCTGCACTGTGTGGTGAACTGGGTCCAGAGCTGGTTGGGGTCACTGGGAGGCTGTCAGTGTAAAAGCATAACACCAAGTGATTGTTAATATTGATAATTATCATCACATTCACCTCCTTTAGAGCACTGTGACATTTGAGGTGAAACTAAGTGCTTTCAGTCATTTAGGAAGCGCGTAACGGCTCAATAACATATTCCCCACTGTGTCTTTTGGACTTTATGCAATGATGATAAAAGTATAAAATGTGTTTAATTAAAGGCAGAGGCTGATTTTATTGAACAAAAGTGCCAAATAAATAAAGCAGGACTATGAAAATATTGGTCCAGATTTTTAAGCACAGTTTTAATTTTACTGTAGGAATTTAAAAACAAAACATCTGATAATCAATGCAAATAATTTTTGACTAATGCAATTAGTTTTTATTTTTGCAAAGGCAATAGGGTATTAAATAGGGGCTACCAAATGAACTAGGTAGGAGAAAGGTGCTCTTTAAACTGCTCTGGAAGGAGATGCTTTCTTGGTTAGAGTTTCGCACACTCGAACAAAGAAATTAAATAAATAAAGCTCTGTTTAAAACAACCTATTCACCTGGGAAGCATTAGCTTGTTGCTGTGTAATGCAAGCCTCACTCTGCATGTGCATTGTTTTAATAATGCTTCCATCTTCCTCCTGAGGCGTATTGTCTTCTAATGCAACCTACTCTAATAAGCCTATCTTGACGGTTGTCATGAAGTACTGATTAGTTTTGGTGAGTAGCATATACTGTAATTATTTCCCTTTCCTATCATGCCATAATATACCTCTGATGCTCTGTACATAGAAATGCACCTTCATAGAGTATTATAATGTGCATTGATTTTTTTTTAATTTTTTATCAGCATAATGAAATGATCCCCTTTCATATCATAGAGTAGCATAATGCTTATTGATTTATTGGTGTACCTATTTACATTGGCTTATCAGAAAGGTGCTTCCAATATATTAAGCAAACCCCTGAGGTGCTTCTAGTAATAGCAAAAAGTGCATGGGTAGCTGAAAATATAGGAAAGAAGGTTTACAGGTTTGGGGTTTTTTTGTTTGTTTTTTCGTTTTTATAAAACTTACATGCAGCAGCAAATTCCACTTACACTAAAATCACAGCCTGCTCAGCCAGGCAATCATAGAGCTAACCTCTGCAGGACAACTGCTTGCAGGAGAATTTAGTTTCTCTTTGGCCCTGGTCTGCTGCCTTCAGCAGCGTTTCCCAAATGTAGGCAGCAGTGCCTTCATTTCCTCACTTTGTTTGCCCTACAAAGAAGCAATTTCTGCTCATGTGAAAAGGCAGAAGCTGCTAGAAATTAATTCTACCCTGCAAAAGGAAAATTAGACACTGTAGTTGAGCATCAGTTTAAAGACTTTCCCAGAAGCGACATCAATTTAGGATTAGGAAACCATCAAAATGTTGTAGTGCACCTACTCACCTCCATGCGTGTCCAGGGCTGGGCCGGGGGGCAAGCAAATCAACAAACAAGTCATTCCTACAATAAATCTCTTCTGATTGAACTTGAGCACAGCACAGTATGCTACAGAAGAATGAATAAACCGATGATAATAACAGAAGCTGATTACATTGTGATGGGCAATAACAGCAAATAGGCCTTATCTTGCACTGTGAAATAGAAACTCATGGCCAAACAAATAAGTCTAGATTCCCAGAGAGAGTGTTTTCAGCAATTTATGGGCAATGACCCTCAAAATTGTGTATTCAGAAAAAATAATTATTTTCAGAAGTGCAGCCTTGGACCTTAGTGCAGCTGAGAATAAGGTATTTGTGTTGCTCAATTGCACATGCAACCTATCATCAAATTTTAATCCCATTCAGAAATGCTGGTGTTCACAACTGGATGCTGATCAGGACCTGCTCACGTATTAGCATGTGTACTTTCCTGCTCTTGCTTTGACCATCTACTCTTCCCTCTTTCTCTTCATTTAGATAAACGATGACTTTTTATAATCAAGAGAAAAGAATTTTAAAGCACTGAAAATGGACTGGGGACCTAACCCTTTAAGGACTCATCTGAATAAGCTGCACTCCTGTAGGTGGAAGAACAAACTGGTTTTGCTTTTTCAAAAATCTCCAAATTTTAAGCATGTGTGCACACATTTCTACCACTGGAAAGAGAAATATTTTGACAAATACTTGTTTATTTGTGTACAAGTACAAATATTTGTGTAAAAAAGTCAAGTTGATATCAGCTGGGATCTCCCCATACACATTATTTCAGCCTGAGTCAATGAAGCACTTAGGCAGGTACTTCATTTTCAGCAATGTCTAGATTATACTGAATAGTTAGTTACTGTCTGCTTGGATTTGGTGAGCTCTAGTACTCTTGGATTTAAAGAGGCTTAAGTCTGTGCTTAAAAACAAGCACGTTTTGATTCTTTTTCGTAAGGGATTGCTATCTGTGATAATGTTGATTATATTTGTTCCTGAAAGAGCTTAAAAACTTAACTTTTTTGTGTATCCTATTAAGAAGTCTAAAATGTCTTTGCTCTGTTCTTTTCCTGTCCTTTAACAAAGTTCACTGAACTTTCACAAATGCAACTGGCATGAATGCTTTGTTTTATTAATGTAAGACAATTAGTCACGAAACTCATTGCTCTTTTTAATATACCTGAAAATGCCCAAAACAAAGCATGTAGATCATGCTTCAGTAAGTTTGTGATCCATCAAGTAGGCGTTCCCTGCATGTTTTAGTGCAGTAAAAATCCTTAGAGCACAATAAATGTCATATAGAAAAGCAAAGTAAAATGGATAATTTTAGTATATTAGCTACTAGGAGGCTGGTGGACTGTGGGAGAGCAAAGACATCATAAATCTCAGGAGGATGATGAGATTTTGGCTTCCCTCCTCCTTGTGCTCCTGCCCAGGTGCCTTGTACATATCCACACCTGGGTTGAAACTGGTCTAACTGGCAACAAATGCTGTGGCAAGATCAGCTGGGTATGGATAGGCAAGAAAGGGAAGCTGTCCTTGACCTTATATCTACTAAGAATCAATCTGGCAACAGATCAGCATCAATTTCTTTCCAAAGCCTGAAAAATAATTCCATAAATATAAGAAAGTATTGCCCATGTTTCTTACAGAGGTTTCACTGGAAATATTTCAGCTCCAAAACTATGAAATAATTCATTTTCTAATTAAAAACGTGCCATCAATATCCATACAACAGTTCGACTTGGGTGTTCCTTCCCCAGTTTGTTGTACAAGCTGAAAAACTATCTTAAATGAGAAGATTGTTATTCGTTGGTAACTGAAGAAATGAAATAATTTATTCTAGCTGAGCATGAGTCTAATTTTCTTGAAAAGACAGAAAAAAAGATTGAAATAAGTCCCAAGAATGTTTTACAACCCTATCAGAAGAAAACATCAAAGAGCCCTAATTCCAACATTATGCTTGCATAAATCAGTGTGAAATATTAGTCTTTCAATATGTTTTTGTATCCTTTAAAAATAACATGAAATATTACAAAGAAATAAAGTAAAATATGCATCCAGCCATATTGTTACAGCAACAATTATGGTGATGGCTGTCAGAGTACCTTATGGTTCACAAATCTCAAGGCAAATCTTTCTCTTACTTACGAGTCTTAGTAAATAATTGTTGCTGGATTGCCAGCTTATTTTGTACGAGTAAAGCTCATTGAAATTTCCCTCTTGTTAAAGATGCTGCATTAGTTACTGTTTAGCAGTGTGTACTTATCTTTCTAACCACAGCATTAGTAAGGGCTGTTTTTGTTTACCCAGTGATAAATGTTCAAAGGAGCACTTGGGTGATCAGTCATGAAATAACCACATGGAGTGTCTTAGGAATCTTAAAACTGGGAACAGGGGTTCTGTTACGTTTTGATTTGATTTTGTGCATGTAAAGGTGACCATTTTCTGAAACTCAAACTCCAAAATCAGTTGAACTAGTTTCCAAATAATTATATTTCATGTGATGCAGTTTTGGAGTGCACCTTTACATTTAGTTAAGGGGAGAAAAAGGAGGAGTGCTCTCATGAAATCTGATGTAGAGTATCAGGGTTCAGTTCTGAGTCTTGTCTGTCTTGATCTCACGCAGTTGCATTTTGTAACTTTAGTTCTCATTGGTAAAGGGCTGATCGTTATCCTTCAGTTTTACCCACGAATATGTTTAGAACTGACTTCTCCTATGAAAAACCCTTCTGTTATTTATTCATATTTTAGGAAAGTACAGGATACAAAATGACTTTCAAAGAGGAAGTTATGTCTGATAAGCACATGGAGATACTGGTTCCTTAAATACATCTTATTGCGTATAGCAGCTAAATCTTTATAAATTTAAATCTCTCTGGAGACATACAGAAATATATGGAGTTCTAGAATGTAAAGCTACATGAAAAAATTATAAGTAGTACGTACTTATCACAAACCAATTAAATATCTTGGTTTGTTTATTCCAAAATTAACTTGGCACATTAATTTAACATGAAAAGAGTGATTTAATGAAGTCTTCAGAGAATTAGTATCTGCCCTTCGAATAAGTTATCTAAAATGCCATTTTATTATGCAAAGCTATGTAAAATAACTTGCATTCAAGCAGTGGTTCAGAAAGTAGCTTATCGTAACCCAATGTTCGTAAAGAAATGACATAAAAGATCTGGGGATCACTGCTTTGCTTTCAAGATGGGAAAAATTAAGCAGAAATAGCCTTTCATTTGAAAATAGCTAATTTGACATGGAGATAATTATCTTGGTACTTTGAAATGTGATTAACTCTAATTATAGCCAGAAAAAAAAACTACAGGGAACAATGAAAACAAAATCTAAATGTGGAAGTGTGAGTGCGGACTGTTGTGTGTGATTCGTGTGACGTAGCAGGTCTCATTTTCTCCTCTGGTAAAAATATGCAACCATGTCCACAAACTAGAAATTTCTGTTTGCATCCATATTTATCCCTCAGTATGAGAGCCACGTGAGCATTGCTTAGGGTAAGTGACTCACTTCTCTAATGTATGGATGCATGTGCATGAACAGACACACGCACGTACACACAAACTGTAACTGGCACCCAACTTAATGTAAATCCCAGATATTCCTGTTTTGTCTGTGGATAATCACATCACCCTGTATTTCTAGCAAGGTCAGAGTGTTGGTTCCAATAAAGGAGTGCAGAAAGGCTACCCAAGCACCTGGCTCCTACAATAGGAAATACTATTACTCAGTGGACCTTTTTTCTTTTTCTAAATTAAAAACAAACAAACAAACAAAACCACTATTCTCCCAATTTCAGTTGGTAATGTGTTTGAAATATGATGAATAATAGCATTAGATAGCTATCATTATTCTAAATGGATGGAAGTCTTACTCAGTGTTTGGCTTCCTTTTAACTAAACTTAATAAACTGCTCCCTTCACTACTGTTTTCTGACAGTGATAACCACAAGCAATTCCTGTATTGTGTTGTTTTGGTTTTGCTTTATTTTTTAAGCATTTTTCTGGTACTTGTCATAAATCATAGATTTCAGCCAGGGATTGTTCTCCTCAGGTGCAGTGACAGATGCAAAAGTACATGCAGAGAAGGGAAATCATCATGGATTATTTGGTGTTTATCACACCAAAGGCAGTTCCCAGAAACTGTTCAGGGGGAGGATATCTAGAAGTCTGGCTGTCATTACCCACTTGCGCATAGCTCACAAAGATATACATGGCTTTTCATTTAAGCAAGTACTCTCATGCTCTTGTTTTATGGAAAATAGAAAATAGGATTATGGTTTTATAGTTACACACATTGTGCAAAGTTCTGTACCTTTTTCCCAAAGGATCTGACAGTTCTAACTGTTCCTGAGGGAATACTGGACAATAAATGCATTATTAGTCTTTTGTAGTTTTTATCTGCATCCCTATCAGTCTGGCTTTTGAACAGGCAATGGTGTGCTTTCTGTTGCATTTTAGCCCATTATTTCAAAATTGCACGCGGAGATTGGTTTGGTTGAATAATTGCATTCCTTAACTTTATCAAATATTTTAAAATAAAGTTGTCTTTTTTGAGTTTGTTTCATTTACATTCGGAATTTATTGGCTGATGTGTTTGCACATACTAATGTAGAATACGGCTTCTAGGCTCTTGCCAGCTTGGCCAGAGGTGTTTTAGTACTGCACTCCAACGCAATCTGCTGGAGCCAGGAAGCTTGAACCATTGCGCTGGGAACCAAACTATAACTCTAAGTTTGCATTCAAGGCTCCCAGCGTCGTGATGATGGATGCCTTAATATTTGCAGCTTAAACCAAGTTCTCAGGGGAACTTGGCTTTCTAGTACCAGGCTTCCAGATATCTGACACGCCCAGCTTTATATTCAGCAGTTTAGAAACACCAACTGATCCTCCATATTTTTAGGAATTTGTAAAAGCTGGTATGTTCATGTGCAATTTCCCATTTAGATGAAAAGCCATTTGTTTCAAAGGAAAATCCAGCAATAGACTGGAGCTCCTGAAATGTAGTCCTGCCAGCTCTCCCCTTTTGCTCTGTCACACACTGCGCATTACCTGAAGCTTTGCGATGCAGCCCTAAGCAGGCAGCACTGAAAAAGGGTCTGGAAGGGACCGCATCATCACAGGAGTGAAGGGAGATGAAAGCAGAAGGAGAAAGAAAACTCTGTAAGCCCTTTGTGATGAGATCAAGATCACAGGGGAAAAAAAAAAAAAAAACAGCAGAGGGATGAATAGGAAGGATGAAGCCACGGGCCCAGGAAGAGGACTTTTACAGAGGTGTGCTGCTGGACTGAACAAGGGAAAGGATAAAGTACTCAGGGACCAAATTAGACTCATTGCCAGAGTCAGCTTAGTTACACAAAGGCAGATGAAAAACAGAGTGCTAAATACTGAGTTGCCCTCTGTAAGCTGGGGTATTAAATCCAAATCTTTGGTCATTCCCATTAACTGTTGAGAAAATCATCAATAGTTCCACAGCAGTTTTGTAATGAATGGGGAAACAAACAAACAAACAAACAAAAAAACAAAACAAAAAATTGAAGGCTGGGAGTAGTGTTTCTTCTCTAGTAAAACTATTTCTGTTGTTTAGTCTAGGGGAGGTGCTGCTGGGTATAGATAAAAGACAATTTCTCTAGACCACCTCTGCAGGATGAAGATGCTTCATAATGCGTTAACTGCGAAAAGCACTATAAACAAACAAACAAAAACACTAATGTTTTTCTCTTTTATCGAACCAATATTATTGTATCTGAAGACGTATGCAAGGAAAACAAATGTGATTTTAAAACTAGTTTATTTACAACTATGGTAAATGCAGATGAATTAGGTAGAGGCTGTTACCTGACTTTATATTCCTCTTTAATTTTGTGTGGTTGTACTAAACCGAGAGATCTATATCAAAACTGCCAGTTTATCTGACTCAGCTTGTCATTTCCATGGTCTCATTAAAGCACTGGAACGATCTCATTTGTCTTTTTTTTTTTTTTTTTTTTTAAATAATACAAGCAACATCCTTTCTAATTTATTTTTAGTTTTAGTCAGAAAAGGAAAAAATCTGGTAATGTAGAAGTTGATATTGCAATAGCTGGGAATTAAATGCACACTGTAAAAGGTGCAAAGCAAAAGATCTGTACTTAAATACCAGGGAAGATCTGAGTATGTAGATAGAAGAGGGGTATCCAAGTGACACCAGCAGTTTTTCTGGTGCTGAAGCATTAAGAAGAAGCTTGAGCAGCTCAGAAGCCAGCCTGGTACCCTCCTGCCCTTGGGCTGCCAGTTCTCTGGTTTGTGCAGAATTGCCTTGAGTGTGCATGACTAATGTGCTCATACAGCAATGGCCTTTCACCTTTTTATTATGTCGTTGTCGGTGTCACTTGTACCTTCTGACATATCCCACACTGACAACTTTTTGAAGTTTCCTATGAGAACCCTGTTGAGGTTTAGCAAAGGTTGTGAATCGCCCTTCACCCTGACACTGGGGAGCTGCACACTGAAAATTCTGTAGGGCAGGGAAGTGTCTTTCTATTTTAATTGCTGTTTAAAGTTCCTTGCACAAGCTGATACATAGTAATCATGCTCACTGGCTTTCCTGTTTTGTATTTAATATGGCATGGAAAAATTTATTGCTCCAATTATCCACTTTTCAGGGCAGCAGGGGTCTTTGCCTGTCTCCCTCGTTATCTTCCATTGCAAGCTACCTTGCCACATTCTGGGTCCTGGCACGCTTGCTTCCAGCACAGCCCCACGGCTTCTCTCTGTGCCCCCGAGGCCACGCGCCTGCTTGCGCGGGGCTGCTCCAGAGCAGCAGGGCACCGCGTGCCCTTCTCATCCTTGCATCCCCCTTGTCGGCCCCCATCCTGCGTGAAATCCACCCACAGCGCTTAGAGGGCACCTGTGGCTGTCAGTTCCCTTTAAAAATTATCTGCATTGCTACTCTTGTTTTCATCTTCTTGTCTTCCATAATGTTACTGTTTTCTTCATTTTGAAAAATGTTCTTTATGAGGGCAAATCGAGTTGAGGATTTGCAGACAGCGAGGTGGTGATCCCAGAGCTGAGCATGTTGACAGAGCTCGAGGACTGAGAGCAATGTGCCATGCTGTTAAGGTGTATATAAACCGTGATGCACCTACAAAAAAGCAACAAGCCCCTTATTATATTTGCAAAATTCATATTCTGTCTGAAGTAGGGAAGAGGATGCTGTGTTTCTAACCCACTTTGTTATTCTCTTCAGTAGTTCTAATATTTGTAGAAATGTTCAATTAGAGATAAATCTTTTCTAATTCCTTTAGATTTCATTGTAATAGTGTTAATCATGATGAATTATTTCAGTATTTAAGAAAATCAATTGTCAATTAGCTTTTATGGGGAATTATACACTGTGGATAGTCATCATTTGAGCATTATGGCTTTATTTGACAACTATGTTATTAAAACATACAGTAATTTGCTTTTATTATAATCTATCTAAAAGCCAACACAAGTTTCAAAAATAATATGAGCTTTGGAATTATAATTAGAGCATGTTTTATTAGGAATTGTTTTGTAATGCAGTGTTACTGTTCAGAATTAATTATTATGTGTGAAGAAAATTTAATTAATGTATTGTTTACAGGAACCAGACAGGTTACCTGCTTTTTTGTAATCGCTTGAAGAATAATTACTATATTCACAAGATTTAAATAAGTAGATAATCACTGTAAGGTAAATAGGCTTGATTGAACAATGAATGGTTTAAAAAATACTTTATTTTCAAAACATTGGACCAGGCCCTGCAACTTTGTATTACCAGATGAAGACTTGTTCCCACTTAATCTGGAGGTTGGTACTGTCTTGCAGGATTGGTCCAAAGTTTATTCAATCATTTTCATAAGCAAATTATGTGATACACAGACCTAACTCAGCTAATTCTGTAATGAAGTGGTGCATCAGTACGTAATGTTAGCAACAAATGTTATTAAGCAAATGAATGCATTATTTTCTAGCTACTTTGATTAAAGGCTGTATGTTGGCTATAGTTGTGATTGCCTCTGTTTAAAAAGGATTACTTTGAAGACATTAAAGTAAATCGTGATGGATACAAGCCGATCTTGTTACTGCAGTTAAAATCTTGAAAAAATCAAGGAAATTTATGGTATTTCTGATACTATTACCAGTGGCAGTTGGGGCAGCAGGGATTAAAACACTATCCAAGGAGTGCATAATGAAGAGTAAAAATGAGGAATTGATGATATCCCAAATAGTATCCTATGCTGAGATATTCTTCCCTGCTGTTGGGTATATCAAAGATCATCCTTATCTTGCCCAGAGATATTTATTGACCATAGCTTTCATTACAGAGCAGCCAAGTACCAATAATCTAAAATATATTCAAGTTTTAAAAGTCTGTATTCAAGTTTTAAACCTTTTTGCTTATGAAGAATGTTCTTACTGGCCTTTCCCCATCTCATTTGGGAGATGAAATGTGAGCTATATATTTGCTCTGGAATTGGCTTGGCTCTGAGGGAGCCATTACGGTTGCTATTCAAACCTCAGGATTCAGTGTATCTTAGAATTATTGTGTTCTGCTATTCAGTGGAGTATTCTAGTGTAGGTGGTACAATGTGAAATCAGTCTGTATAAACCTTGGCTCTATAAATATTTTTATACTGAAATCTTCTCTACAGTAATAATAATAACAATAACGTTACCATTTAACTGTCACCCCCTCTATATAGGTTACTCTATTTAAAGAGCCCTAAATAAATTTTAGAAGTTTGTTGCTTCATCACAGATATTATAAAACGAAGGGCAGATTACTGCATCTGAGAAAGATAATTACCAGTACCACTGAGCACCTGGCTGAATAACCTCTCTGTGGAGCATGAGAAACAGTGCCCGAGGTCACAGCAGGCCCACCCTATCTACAGCTTCCAGGGGCAGCACACACTTCTGGAATGAGCACACGAAATGGCAAGACTACAGTTGTCCTTCCTCCGGGTTTACGGTCCCGGTTCCCAGCAGTCATCTGCTTTAGGCTTCTCTTAAGCCAGAGACTGAACCTGGAGCATTGTATTCAAAAAATCCAACACAAATGGACCTTCCTCTGTAAATGTTCTGTTCCACTTTCAAACTACCTGTATTTTAATGTCTTCCACACATTCTGAAGCAATGCCATCTTGTGTAATAATTATTTCCTTTCTTTCATTTTACATTGGTTGTTTGATGATTTCTCTGCATGCTTTTCATTCTTTCTTTACCCTTTTATTTGTTGTTAATTTGGGGGATGATCTAAATGATGCATTAGGAAGCTTTACCTGGTAGCTTAGCTGTCTGTGCTGTGGCAAGCTTCATCCTGCAACCAGAAAATTCTTCTCTGCTTCTTTAAATATACCTTTCAAAGAGCAGTGTTTTGAGCAGTGTTGCTCAGGTTCCTGTGCAATTGCAGAGCTGTAAAACGCTTCCTGAGCATCTTCCCGCCAGCTTGTGCCCCTTCTGTGTGGGGACACACATCCCGTTACAATTTACAAGCTGAGAAAGGAGATGGGGTTAAATACTACACTGGCAGAAGATGTAGCCTCCTTCTAACATATGTTCCTTAAGACTTCTGTTGATTACTCTTCTTGCTAGACTGTTCTCCTCTGATTTGTACTGCATGATACATCAGTTTAAAAGAATTTAAATTCAGGTCAATCACTGATCGAATATATTGGCCCAGTGGGAGAGGGGTACGAGTCTATGAAGAGTCAGCAGAGAACATGAACCACTATAACCTGAAAATTGAACTGGCTGGGGGTGGATTACATCACTTTAATCAGTTTTTCAAGTTATCCATGCTGTTCTACAAGTAACTGTGTTCCAAGTATTGCCAGTCCTTACCAGATGCTGTCTTTATGCTGAGGTTAAAATGGTCATAGGGGAAAGGACGACAGCTTCTCTACAATACCTAGAGTCATGTCTGAATAGTAGATATGTCATACCTAAATTGCATTTCACAGCTGGAAGAAAATGTGACTTTAAACCAACACATCTGAAAAGTATTATGTGCAAGTATAACCTTTAGAAAGAATGAGTTGGGTTTATCAAAGATTAGTGCATAAATGAATCAGAAATAAATTATGCTACATACAGACAGGGGTTTCAGTGGTCACATTGAAGGACATGACTGGGGAGTCAGAGACTGGAAGGGTGTGAGTGACAGCCTAATCTTGGCCTAAATAAAATATGAACCAAGAATAATAAAAACACTGAAACTTTTGTTCTCACAGAATGAGTTGGAAGAGTGTTATCAAAAACTACAATTATTTGTCAAAAACATCCCTAAGCCATGACTTTCTTGTGTAGTTTAAAGACTTCAAAGCAGTATGTCATTCAGGAATACACACTACAGTGCAACTGGGATGCAGCTTAGAAGATAATAGTAATGGCAGTCTTTAATATCCTTAGATTAAAGTATTTTTATAAATACGAGTTAATTGAGCTGCTAAATATAATTCTAGACAAGGACTTCAGTATTATTTCGTTGTTGTAATTTATTGCAAAACAGAAATATCAACAGATAAATGTACGTGTTTCCAAAAGCTGCACAGGAAATATTTTTGCAACAAAGTCTGAAGACTATAATATAGAGACAAACATGTTCAGTGTTTGGATCTTTTTTCTCTAATGAAGATCAAACTGATGCTGATGAAACTAATTACAGAAGGAAATGGACAAAACAGTTCTGCATTGTCCAAGCAACTACAAAATAGCTGGAAAAACATTCTTGTAAAGCTCACTTAGGTAAAGACAGGAAAAAAACAGCATACAAGAAGCTGGCAAAACTGCTAATAGAGTATATCTCATCTGGGAGAAACATACTGATGATAGACTACTGATAAACGAAAGACAGCTGAAAACCACAGTATGGGACAGTTTCTACTGCCTCTGACCTTTGTGGAAAATAAATGGAAGGGAAAACGACTTAAATATCATGGCATGATGGGAAGAAGTGCATTCACAGATTCAAGAGATTTTTTCTTTGCTGGTTGTTAAATCTTCTCCACTGAAGGAACAGAGGCTGTGATTCTGGCTATGCTGTATGCAGTGAGACTTTGGCATTCAGGAAATTGTGGTTCATTAGCGTTTCATGGCACATTTATTTTGCCACTTAAGGTTGAAGCCCCATGGCACCATTCAGTTTAGTACATAAAATGAGATGGATTTAGGCCACCATTGTACCTGTGCGCTATATGCTTTGATTGCAACAATCTGTTTCATGCTGACTTAGATGTCTTTGAAGATATTTGTGCTTCCCTTGTAGAAAAATACTGAATTAATTAAAACAATATCTATTTATAGACTGATGGGCTTTGGGCATAAAGCCTGCCTCAACTTGTACAACAGGAACATTTAAAATACTGTAAGATACAGAAGAGAACACGCCAAATGAGCAAACAACATACTGTTTTTCCATAGGATCTTTGGCTGAACTAATTCTGTTTATGCACAAACAGCTAAATCTGGTTGAAAGATACACTTTAAGTATCACACTCTTCTGACTTTTTGTAGGGTAGCCTCATGATTTTTACTTTTTCTCATGTCCTACTTCTATTGCCCTTGCTACAACTTAAAACCTGTATTTTACCTATCCATGATAAATGTGAAGAATGCTTGATTGTTTTCACTTGTATCAGCTGAGGCTGTTATCATGCATCTTCTCAATGTTTATTGGGTTGTACAATCTGATTGCCTTCAATCCCTCTCCCTCGCTCACCTTTTCTAGACCTCTACTTATTCTTGTCCTCTTCTTATGGAGTCTCTCCAATAGTACCATTGTTTGCTTGAAATGTCTGGTTCCATTTGGAGCTTCATGAACACTAACTAACACAGAACATGTAATTCCTATTTTTTCATCCCAGCTAGATATTTGCCTTTTTTTTTTCCACAGCTGTATGATGATATTGATTCATTCTCAGTTTGTGAGCAACTGTAATTGAAATTGTCTTGTATTTTAGTCATGTCTTTAAAGATGTTGGTGTCCTTTGCTTGTTCAATTTCATCTTCAAATCTAAGAAGTATGTTCCTATTCTACTACCCAACTTGCTATTGAAAGCACTGAATATCGGTACGACCCAAACCTGTAACTCCCACTTGCTTCTTTCATCCCGCAAAAGCTGTTTATGCCTGGCACCGATCACTAACTGCTCCTTAAGGACAATTTTTCAGCCAGTTCCCTTGCTTTCATTTGAACTTTGTTTCCTTGACTTGCTGCTGATAAGATCACAGCATCAAAATCCTTACTAAGGATGTTACCACTAATCTTCTAGACTTCTTTTAATCTACCCAGTTGATCAATCCCGATATTTTTCACAGGAGTTATGCGTACAACTGAAGTGAAGGGCCCAGAGTTTGTAAGTGTGCTCAGAGTGCAGAGCCCGTGAGTGTCACCGCTGTCTACGTGAGAAGATGATGGATGTGTTATCTACTGCAGAGCAGGTGACCTGCTGGCATAAGTGGAAGTATGTTTGTCTGGGAAATAAAGTGAACTGAAAAGGTAGAAAGAATAAAAAAACTGGAAGATAAATAGCACTGGCAATGGCAACCTTCAGTGACCTCGGTGGAGCAGCTTAGAGATGACAAGAAATTCAGGCTGAAAATGGTTGATGATTTATAGAATGTGTGTCAGAATGGCCCATATCTATGGGTATGAATTATAAGTAAGGACAGATTATCTGTCAAAATAGGAAACTGTCTTCAAAAACAAATGTTTCTGAAAAATGATTGGCACAAGGTGAGAAGATCTTTGACACATTCAATTAAATGAGATGATCAAGAAGAACTCTTCCAGTAGGTTAAGAGAAGTGAGCAGGACAAGCTGAGTGACACTGTAATTATGGCCTAAAATTATCAGATGAATGTCCAGCCTTCCAAGAGCTTGTACAGAAAATACCGTAGTAAAGATGAAATCATTACATTTTAAGAGTCTGACATATACTCATTTGCAGGTACATATATATGTGTATGTAGGTATTTTTCTTTTCTCAGTACCACAATACAAGGGTTTGTCTAGCAAACATACAACGTAGATGGGCCTTGACAGCTCAGAGCAAAGTTTTATTTAGTTAGAAGCAATGCAAAGGTTTTGAAGCAGTTATTCATCTTCCTAACCAGTGTCAAGTACAGTGGCTAGGAGAGAGAGATCTTTGTTTTGTACTGCAGTCTAAAGCAGAAGTATTAAAAGAATTGGAGAGAAATGTAAGTAGTGGTTTCTGCTGTGAAAACATTAAAGTCCAATAAAAACATTGAAATTAAAGCATCTTAAAAACTGTATAAAGAAAATAATATTGCCTTAAATATGCAGTCTTACTATCAGGCAGTCAGTTGGTGCTGTTACGGGGAAAGAGTAATTGCTAGGTCAAAATTTGCAGTGCCACTATAGATACCAGGTACTTCAATGGGAAATCTGTGAGCCAAATCTTGTTGTAGGTATTCAATTCTAAGTTGCACAAGACCCCAAAGCACTTTGGAAGTATATAATTCCAGGCAAACTGCTAGAAAAGCTACTGAAATTCTTGGTATTTTAGTACTTAATTCAAAATTACTGTTCAGTTGGAACTGAAAAGAGAGGGAAAAACCCAGCTGTAGCCTGTCACAACTGAGAAGCTCTTCTGTATGCAGCAGTGACATCTTCTACACATGACATTTCAGACTGACATCTGAAATGCTCTATCACACTTGCTTCAATTCAAAAAGAGAGCTCTATTTTATTTCAAATAATAGTGTCACCTAAATGGTGCTGTCATCAGTGGCCCACTGTACATGAATTATGCAAAATAGCTATGGTTACAAAATAAATTCCTTGTTATCCTCCTCTTGCTGCCTCAAACACCAGACTAACAAAAAGCCCCAATGCCTCTAACCTAAGAGATAAATTTGATCTTATTTAGCTGCTGCTTGATATTCCTTTAACCTGTTAAAGTGTAGGCATGAGAATTTCTGTGTACACAAAGCCTTTCCACTTGCATAAGTGGATATATGTTCCATAACTTTACATCGTGTTTTTGAGTACCCTGTTTTAACTGTTAAATACCCCTAGACATAAAATTCCCTGAATCTACTAGAAAATTATGTATTTCTCAATAGCTCTTTTGATCATCCTACGGCTGTGCAAACCAATAGATCTCTGCAGGAAGCTGGCACTTCTTATCTGTGATAGGAATTAGAGGCTGACATGTATTGTAATTACCTGCAAATTACATGACTGCTCACAGAGTAAAATTTGGAGTTCTGTTATTGTATGACATGGTGGGAGTAAACCAGTTCTGCCCAATGCTACTATTAGATTGCTTGTAGGAAATCATGCACCGAACATCTGCATATTGGTGACTATACTATAGAATTTTTCATTAAAGGTAACTCAAATACGGGCTTACACTAAGTGCTGAAACAGGACCGACTACCATTTGCGCTGTTTGCCTTCTGCCTCTAGTGTGTAAATTCTCTTTGGCGTGGGGGAGGACAAAGTCATGGTACAGTTACCAGTTCTGTAACTGGCAGGCAAAAGACATCAGCCATCAGTACTAAGGAATATTAAATGTGGAAGTTATCTTCACCTATTAATTCTGCTGTCATTTATGGACAGAAAAGACAGTCTCTTCTATGCCTCATGTTTCTAGCTCCTATTTAAACTAGCTAAAACCAAGTAACGTATGCATCTTTAATGTGGTTGAATTCCAGAATTGCTTCTTATTTTAATCTTTTCATGCTGAAATAAAGTCTTTGCACATGTAATAAACAATGTGGTACATTACATTTTGAATATGTGTTGCTAGAACAGGGCAACATCATGATTCAAGGCCAGGTTGGATGGGGCTTTGAGCAACCTGGTCTAGTGGAAGCTGTCCCTGCCTGTGGCAGGGGGGTTGGACTTAATGAGCTTTAAGGTCCCTTCCAACCCAAATGATTCTATGATTTTATGATTAATATCTTGATGTTATTAAAAAGTTGTTATATGGCTAAATATTTCATAAAATGATGTTTCACATTTGTGGCAAACTGATTGCTAATTGTGTTAGGATAATAAATGCCAACAGTTGTGTTTTCTTTTAGCAAGCCAAGTTATAATCTGCTGTTTCTCTCTTGCATTGAGTTAGATCGTAGAATCATAGATGCTTGATACAGGATGTTAAACAATACAAGAACAGCTGTGAGTCAGACAAAGGGTCCGTCTAGTTCAGTAGCCTACCTGTAACAGCAGCTATAAGCAGATCCTAAGGAGACAATGTGAGAACAAAGGAAGCATACAGTGCTATTTCCCTCAATTTTTCTCCCTATCTCCAAGAGTCTGCAACTTCCTGACCAGATAAATGTTTTGTAATCAGAAATTTTTTCTTCTGTGAATTTGTCCAGTCCCTCAGCATGAGGATTACCCTGCTCCTGTGTCAAGAAGCACCTCCATTCATTTCAGCAGTTTTACTCCCACAGATTAATCTTCGAAGATAAAGTATGATGCGTTAAAATGTTACAAACCATCCACTCTTCTATTTTCCTAGATACACAGAGGTGTACAGCTGGAAGCCACCTCAGAAGGTCACCAAAGCCCCATCAATAATGCTTGAGCTGCTCCTGACAAGCTTTCTTCACGATTTCCAGTGTGGAAGCGTTCCGCATCCCTCTTCAGGTATCTAATCTGCAATTATTCTTACAGTTGAAAAGACTGGGTTTTTCTCCAAAAGTCCCAGTTGTAACGCTTCTAATTGAAGCCTATTATTTCTTGGCTTTTACCCAGATGTTACAGAGAATAGCTCATGTTTACCTATTTATATTTTTGTTTCGAAAGTGTTGTTGTGTCTTCTCCATCTTTTCCAAGCATTCCACCTATATTTCAGTCATATGTAAATTTCAGCATACTTGTTGCAATCCTCTGGCTACTCTAGTTGGGCCACCATTTTCTTTAAATAAAGCACCTCAAGCTATGCACCATCTTCAGGTAAATGAATTTACTGGTAATAAGGAAGAGTGGGTTTTCATGTCTTCCACACAAGCCTCCATCCCAACAGGGCAGCCTTTTCATTTCATTATGGTCCTGTGGACTCATCTTCAGCTTATGATTTCTATAAGCCCCAGATCCTTTTCTGCAGAGTTGCTACCTAGCACTTATTACTATCACAATATATCCTAGCTTTTTAGAGCATTATTTGTCAAGATTATTTTTAGTTATCCTTTTAGATTACCACCATATGCAAGCTTTATAAAGCTCATTTTCTTTTCTGACATCTGAATCATTAACAAATACGCTGAACAGTGCTGGAACCAGACAGATTCTTGCAGAACTCCTCATAGCACGTCTCTTGGTACTAGCAGGGAACTGTTGGTAGTTCATCTGTGAGGACTGTTTTCTGTGTAAGAACAATATCAGGTTCCTTAGTAGATAAGAGAATGTTGTGTGAGATGGTGTGAAAATCTTAGTTAAAAATTTGATAACTACTGCTAATATTTCCCTATTTCCAAAGCCTGTTATTATAGCAAGAAATGTCATTGCATTGACATGATTTGTTCCTGATAAATCCATGCAGACTATTTCTTATCACTTTATAGTACTCCATCTGCTTACAAATATGATTATAGCTTTATTTTGTATTTTAATATGCACAAAATCTGAATTAAGGCTTTAATAAATTGAAGCATTAATTTTGAAAATTTGGTATTAATACAACTGTTCACCTAAGGGACTGGGTACATGTTATGTGTCATAGCTGTGGTCCACTTACAATTCCTACACAAATTTTCCAACTAGAGCAAGTCTTTTTGTAGTCTTCAGTCTTCTCCTCCTCCCAATACAAACACTATCAGCAAATGATTGCAATACGTCCAGTAAGTATGGGAATGAGCAAATTGCACCTGGCTGTGCTGCTTCTATCAACCCGGGATTTAATTATATGCATCTCAAGGCAAGTGTATTAGCAGTGTCTGGGGCTAAGAGATGAATGTGGGACCAAACTGTTTTCTGAAACCACACTCCTCTTTATGTCATTTATGTGATTTCCTTGCTCGGTAGGAGGAGTTTATCAGTTTTGTCTGACTTCTCAGTTATAGCTGATTGTTTTGATAAATTGCTAGATATGTGAAAAATAAAAATTCTCTCTTTAAAACACAAATATCTAAGGCTAAGTAATGTAGAAAAAGCTGGTTAATCTCTGGTTAATAATCCAGAATTACAGGAATCTGAGTTCTTTGTTTTACTATTTTATTGCGGAGTATGCTTATACTACTTAAGTCTTGAAAATTTTCTAGTGGAGGTTTCTGTAGGTACAGGAACCAAAGCAAAGGTTGTAAGCTCTAGTTTAACACTGAAGATGCTTGAGGTTAGATGGCAGCTTGAATTAAGAAAACAAAATGACAAGGTATTCTGTAGCTTAAAGATGTCAGAAATTCAGGTTGTGTCCAATGCCCCCGTGGCTCTGGCTCAGCTTGTCTGCATCCTGGCAGACTCATCTTACAGGCAGGAAAGCAAACCAAATCCAGCAGGCTGTAAAGGTGAGCCTGTCTGGCTGCAGTGGTGTGTGCTCAGGGAGCACATACCGCGTTATCCACTGGAGCACTCGGTGATGCTGTGCTTTGCCCCCTTGATTTCCAGAGGAAGTGTGGGAATGCAGAAAGGGAGTCATTTTATCTTGGAAGTAGATGCAACCTTGGAAGTAGAATACATATGTATTCTCTTTGTTTTTCTTTAGCAATGCAAAGCAATAGTATCATTTGAAGAGAACAGTAGTGCTTTGAAATCACAGACCTTAAAGTTTTTAAATGTCAATATTTTCTTGTGGGCTTCATGTGACATCATTTTGGACCTGTGTTATGATAAAGCATTCTAATTACACAGAAATGTTTTTCCCCTGCTTTAGTGCATGAAAGCTCTTGTATTTTCCTTAAAAACAAACAATTATTTTCTTCAAGAGTAGAGCAGTTATAATTAATAATTATTACAGTATTTATTAAAATGTCATAATGATGCTAAATAATTTGTGAAGTGCTGGGTATCACATTTGCAACAAACTGGCTGTTTTTTTGTACAAAACTAATCCTTGGAAGTTGTTTCCTCCTCATTTGCCACTGTGGTTGCACTGAGGTGAATTACCAGCTTGCAGGAAAAGAAAGGGAGGGTGTTGTGGGATGACACTCCAGAGAGGTGAGTTGTATACTTGGTTGTGCTGTGCTTCCTGTGCGATGCTGCGGTTCCTCAAGGTGTTTACGCACCGAGTCATCACCACTCTCTCTGCTCTTCCTGACTCTTGACTTAAGATCATGATTTGCAGGATTCTCAAGTACTTTTAATGCTAGCTGAGTCAGTGGGAACTCTATTCTGAACGTACTAGGTGCTATAGTCTCAGACAGCCCCGACCACCACCAGACTGTAGGTGTGTCAAACTGAGCTCCCAGATTAGTAGACACTTCTGATCTGAGCCTGTGTAAACTGCCTCTTTTTAAAAGGTTATGGTGAGAAAATTCGGATTGTCGTGGTGATTGCAAAAGGTGAACTGGTCAGCAGAACAGCTGGGCATGAAATGCTTAAGTCCTTCAGAGACAGGGTCACCTGCATTATTAACAATGAAGGGTATTTTTCATTCAACCATCTCTTCAAAACTGTTACTGAAATATAATGAAAAGAAACTACTTGAAAGCAGAAAATCTGGCAAAGTTAATACAGATCACAGTCAGAGCTTCCCAACACTATAAATAACTGGAAAAAAAAAAGTCTTAACATGAATTGTCTTAATAGTGAGCAATGCTTAATAATGAGCCCTATGGAGGATAAAGGCAACTAACATGTAACACCTTCTGTATGTCGAGAAGAAAATCTTATCCATGGAGGACACCCAACATTCAGTAGCTTTAAACTCTCTCCTTCTGTCTATAAATTATTTACTTTTTACTTTTCAAGGTTGGAGAAGGGTCATTATTGTTCTGTCACTTGACATGCCTTATACTGATGAAAAATGGAGCACTCGGACACTGAACTCTACTTTAACTCATCTGGTAACTGACCTTTTGTGTTCCTGAGATGTACCTGAACTGCTTATGAAGCCTGTTTGTAGAGTTTCTTCATGTAGATTTTTTGGTCATCAGTGGCAAGAGTGTCCTTGAAAATTGCTCTGCTGTGCAACACGGCTTTTCAGCATAGTGCCTCAATTGGTTTAGCAAGGACTTGAAATAATGACTGTACAAGGGCTGTGTGTGAAACTGTCTTCGATTCTGACAAGTAGACCTAACAAATCAGAAAGGTTAAAAACTCCCACATCATTAGCCATGAAAAAAATGACTTAAAATTCTGAATTTTTGTTTATAGTCTTTGCACTAATTATTCCTATGGCAGCAGTAACCATTAAAAATGTTACTCTTTTTTTAAAGACACAGAAGAGGAAAGACAAAGCTTCGAAATATCAAATACTAAAAATGAAGTTTTGATTTTAGTATCTTTATTCCCCTTATCTGAAGAGCTTTTTTTTTATTAAAAAACACAAACTCTGTTCAGCAATTTCATAAAGACTGTTTTGTTTTAAAAGAGAAAAAGAAGTTAGCAGCGAAGGAAGAGAAATGTGGCTGCTGCTTTGTATCTGGAGAGATGCAGATGAAAGGCAGGCAACGCAGCTCCTCTCTCTGGCCTAGGATTGTGCTTTACAGCATTGCTGCTGAAAAATGTCAGGCTCTGAACAGCAATCAACCTGGCAAACCTGTACCAGCATCAAACTGTCCTTGCTGTTTAGCTTCTGCCATGCTGTGAAGTCAACAGCAGCAAATAATGCTGGCCAGCTGGCTGAAGCAGAATTACCGTATGGCTGACAGTACGAGGCAGAGGGAAGTGTGACTTCATGCTGGCCAGAAGGAAAACCGTACAGAGCACAGTGTCTTCTTACACCAATATGAAGAAACTCCATTTGAGAAGAGGGAAAGAGGGTTTTGTACTTTTTGGGGAAGGGAAAGGTGCCCTATTAGCCTTTTGAAATATCTGAGTTTGGTTTTTGTTTTCATCACTGGCAAATAGTTTAACCAAAAACAATCTTATGTTAGAAATAGAGCCCTGATAAGGCCATTAGAGTGGAGGGAGTGAAAAGTGGAAATACGTAGATGTAGTGAAGCTCAGTAAGCCTTGCTTCTTAGGAATACAATGAATCTTTCTCCAGAATTTCATAAAATATAGCAGTAATTTTCAGTGTACTCGTACACTTGTACTTCCAGCCACATGGGTACAGTAGCCATGTAAAGGGTAACATTACCCATTATGTATGGTGGTAATGACTGTAATTAGTGGCAGTAGTGAGAGCTCCTTCCCAGGACATCTCAGCCCACAAGGTAACTATGAACTTGTTACTGGCCGCCAGCACATCACTGCGAGGAGCTTTATCATTGAGTTACACTTCCCCATTCGGGAGTTTGGGCCTTCTGGAGTTTCCTGTCCCAGACAATCCAATGCAGGAATTGGCCATGACTCCTTGCAAATCGCAGAATCACTAAGGTTGGAAAGGACTTGAGATGATCTAGTACAACCCTCTTGCTCAAGCACTGTCGCCCAGGTCTCTGTCCAGTTGGATTTAAGCATCTCCATGGATACTCCACAACCTCTCCGGGAAACCTATTCCATTGTTTGATAACTGTCACAGTGTTATAATGTGTTCAGGTGAAATTTCATGGTTTTTTATTTGTACCCATAATTGTAGCACCAAAATGTGAGATTATGGGCATTTTTTAAAACTCTTTATTTCTCAGATTCTAATAAATCATGATTCTTTTCCAGCACACGCTTGGCTTGTTACAAATGACCTTTCTGCAACTGTAAAGAGAACAGAGCCTTTAACTGGAGAGGCTGGAGACTATCAGACCTGCATTGCCTACAAAGTGATGCTTCAACTAGCGTCATCAGTCTGGTGAAAAAAGGTATTGCTGGCATCTCATATCTACAGTAAAAGCTGTTTTATTCACAAATGTGTGCCATGTCACGGTGCTACGTTAGTTGTAGGCTGGTAAGATTGTCATTGAGTTAGTTTGATATAATTTGAGTAGCAGCTTATCCTATGCAAGTAATTTTATGCATGAGCATCTAAGCCCAACTGCAACACAACTCTTCTGGATTTCATTGTGTTCACTTGTGAACTCAGAAACTGCCCTGGTCACTCCTTGATTTACCAGGGGCAAATTTACTGTTACCACAGTTACTTAGTGATTATGTGAACAAAGAATAGGCCTAAATAATATAACCATGGGCTTAAAAGACACTTTCAGGATAGGAGTAGCCACTTGAGAGCTGAAGAGTGATGCTTTAATGCTATTTCAGGAGTTAGTTAGCTTTTCTTGAAATATAAAATTTGAGTGATGATCCACCCTATAACAGAGGTCGCATACATGAAGACCAATTATTTACATACAAGCTAGGGAACATCACTTTCAGTACTGGTTTAGCATGATTCATTATACAAGTCTTGAGAATGCTTTTGTAGACATACTGATAAGGTGATAAAGCTCAAATTTATGAAACTGTAAAATGCATACCTAAGAACATCTGTAGTAGTCATCTATGATCTGTTTTCCCTACTTGAATTATCTGAAAACAGGCAAACTATTATCACTGATATTCTGAT
Source organism: Chauna torquata (assembly GCA_013399475.1). Classification (NCBI taxonomy): domain Eukaryota; kingdom Metazoa; phylum Chordata; class Aves; order Anseriformes; family Anhimidae; genus Chauna; species Chauna torquata. Next base: position 382,305 of record VXAL01005387.1, on the reverse strand, counting down.
TAACTCTATTTAAAACTTCAGCTTTAACCCTGCTGTCATCACAGCTTTACATGAGGTATACGTGAAGTATACATGAGGTGTATGTGAGGCAAAATATTCCAGACCATATAATGCAGTGCGAGACATTAAATGTTCAAAGAACAGCAGTAAACACTGCAAAGCAAACAGGAGGTAGCAGATTTTTTTTTTTTTTCCAGAAACAGCAAACCTTGTTTCTCTTTATGTAGCGTAGGCAATTAATTGCTAGCCTTGTTTTCTACTGGCAAGACCAACGCTAGTTAAAAGATCTATTAGTTTCAGGCTGCTTTTGTTTCTCCATACCTACAGAATCAGCATCAAGGTAAGAGAGGCTTCAAAGTTTTAGCCTGTATTGACCTTAGCCTATAAGCAATATGAAATGCTCATTTTCATACAAATCATATGAGTCTTAAAATCTGATTATATATCAACCTTCTGCTATGGTTAAACTTAGAGATTAGTCCAGTGAGTGGTTCTTACAATTTAGTGTTCAACGTATGTACAACTTGAATTACCCCTTTTACTTCTTTCTCAATTTATTTCTATTGGAAAAGTGTCACAGATTTTCCAGTGTCTTATGTAGCTGATCTAATGTTTAGGTATATATAAGCTCAAGCCTCATCTGGAAGTTTAAAAAAAAAAAAAAGTAATTCTACTATGACACATTTGCTTTTTGTCTACATCATCATAAAATTACATTGCTACCCTCATAGCTAAACAATCATAAGCTGCCTCTGAACAATTTAAAATAACCCTTTTTCTAGGTACTTCTTCCTTCACTTCCCTTGAAAACAAACAAACAAATAACATTGGAAGTAAAAGGACTGCATTTAATATGGCTCTATATTGAAACTAGCTCCAAACACTGCTGAAATGCATTTTAAAAAATCTTGCAATGAATTTCTTTCCCATAGAAAAGTATAAACTAAACACAAATAAGGAAAATATGTGGTATGGAGAAGGCCAAGGTTTTATAGTTCAGCATCTATGCTGAATCAGCATCCCTTCAGGAGTGCTGCATAAACGTATTTTGGGTATGCTGTAGTATCTCTTTGACGAGACATGCTGTAAGTCAGTACACAAATACACGTTATTTTAAGTCATGAACGAGTGCTCACTTCAAGTTTTTATTAAAACTGAACAAACATACTTCTGGTTGAGAGTCAAGACAGGTAATGTGTTTTTAGGATCATCTGGTTCGACAGTATTCCAGAATATCAGTTAACCCTTTTGAGTGTACACTCATCAGAACATGAAAATGAGCAAGCACTTCATTATTCAGCCAACAATGACTACATCATCACTAACAAACTGGTAAGTTGGAACCTCAAGGTTATAGGGAGCAGGACCTTTCCTGATTCTGCCAGAGGCGTCATAATGCGACCCATGGCAAGGGCAGTAATAACCACCAAAATCTCCAGAGTTAGCAATTGGTACACAACCAAGATGAGTGCAGACACCTACTAATATGACCCATTCTGGTTTCTTTACTCTGTCTAAATCATGCTGTGGATCCCTCAGTTTAGACAAATCAACTTCAGCTTCCTGATTAATCTCTGCTTGGGTTCTGTGACGCACAAAGAGGGGTTTCCCTCTCCACTTGAAAGCCATGTTCTTGCCTTCCGGAATGTCAGATAGCTTGATCTCAATCTTTGACAATGCTAGCACATCAGCAGAAGCACTGAGGCTAGAAATAAACTGGGTGACAACATTCTTAGCAGTATATGCAGCAGCTACACATGTTGTTGCAGTCACCAGGTAGGAAAACCCTTTTCTAGCTTCACTGCTGCTTTGAGAAGATGCTGTGGCATCAAGTACATCTTGACGACGATAGGCAGAGAAGTCAGGTACCGTGACATCGTTATGGACACAACGCACACTGGCAGGTGCTGCAAGAAAAATAATATGAAATGACAATGCTTTCAGTTAAAATACATTATGATGTATTTTATGTTAGGCTTTTTTAAATTACATTTTTGGAATGATAGGTAAATTATTCCAAAGTCTCAGTAGCATTCCTCTAATTATACATTTCAATTTTAAGTTGTAAGAAAACGGTTACTAGAAAGTATTTTTGGTAGATGAACAAGTCATTTGTGAATCATTCCACCTATTCTACGGAAATTGTATGAAGCCTGATAAGGGTGTAGAAAGACCTGCAAGAAATTCTGTGTTTAAAGTTTTTTAGTTTTTATTTTTTCAAATTTCAAGGAAAAAATTCTGCAGAATATGACTAGTTGAGAAAAGGCAGCCATGCTTTCTGTTCAAATGTTTCCCTGGAAAAAATTGGTATGAAGAAATTTGCTTTCCTTTAAGTAACTTCTCTGCCTTTAATAATCTTTTTAAAATTAAAAATGCCAGATCAGACATCCCGCTTTATATAAGTTGTTGTCAAAGCTAACTGCCCAAGTAAATAATTTTTAACCCTTTCAAACTCCAGTTTCCTATTTGTCAGACTTGCTTCATAGAAGAGTTTAGGAATAAATTTAGTCAAACCAGTGCGCTAAACTAACAAGATGCGACTGCTAAGAGGCCTTCCATTAGTTTCGCTAGCATAGGAAAGCTACCTCCCCTCAACAAAAATCTAATACGCCAAGGAAAAGAACACGTTAAGGACAGGTTACCTGCCAAAATACCACCTCTGTTACTTGACAAGAACTATTTAGCCTCAGTTTTTTCTAGCAGTTGGTACAAGGTTAACAGAGGTTGATAGAAAACATTCTCTCCAAGTACTCAAAATAACTCTCAGGGATTTATATGCAATCTAATGGGGAAAATATTTACATTTATTTACAATTAACTCAGCAAAGAGAGAGCATTTGCTCTAGGATTTTAATTGCAGAGAAATTAAACTGAAACTGAAAATTCTGTGAGAGCAAACCATACTAATCTATTTCAGTATCAAGACATTTCACATTTAGTAACAAGCTAATAAGCATTACAATTAAGCTACTTTTAAAAATTCTCTATATTCAATGAAAAGTGTGACAATGTTAATTGTAGCTAAGAATAAGACTACATGTCAACTACATTAACTACAGATGTGTAGAATTTTCACCTGAGCATATTCTCTACAGCTGAGCGTCAGGTGAAGTATGTACTTCTAATCACAACAGAGCATCCTTCACAAGGCACAGCAGCCTCCAAGACTTGCATGAATATCCTATTTAACAGTACGATACAAACTGTTGCTACATACCCAACATCAGCAGAGAAGGAAGCTTATTTTTCACTCCAGCAGAAACTTACTTCTTGTGAAGCGTGCTAATATAAAAAACTTCAGTGATTTGAATGTGCTGTTTTTTAATACTGAAATGGGACCCTAGATCTACATTACAGATTTCTAAATATGCCTCAAAAAAATAGCAGTAGCATCAAAGTTTTTGTCCTTTCCTGTGTTCCTGCACAAAAGAGGAAGACACTGAACAGATAAATGTGGTTTAAAACATCACTGTTCAGCAACTAACCTCTTAAGAATAAAACGGGGCCGCTGATGCAGCATATCAAACAAGAGTGGCCCTCTACTTCTATCCATTTTCTATATTTTATGAAGTGAGGGTACGATTTTAAAAAGTAGATACAGTGGGTAAAAAAGAGCCTTCATTTTGGGAGTAAAGTAACATTTCAAAAGTGTTTCTAGTATCTCATACTACGTCTATGTAAATTGCAGATCCTCTGTACCTCTAAGGAGCTTTTTGGCCTAATATATCTCATCCTGGTCAGGCTGAGTGCTTCAGACTAGACGGCCTGCTATCCACAGCACATGCAGCCTGCATTCTGAAAGGCTGCCGCTTTCATGTGCGTGGGCAACAATACATCCTGTAACATATGAAGTGCATAGCATTAGGCACAATCTTGAAGTCTTGCATTAATTTGCTGCTGTTAAATGTATCTTGAGGCCAGGACCTGGGTACCACATTTGTTGGTGAATACTTGTTATCCTGTTGTCAGCAAACCACCTTCATTGAACACAAGCATGTGAAAAGATGCAATTTCCAAGCAATGAAAAAACATAACGTGAAACCAACAAGCACAGTAACAACGGGCTAGACTGTATTTGCACTTCATGGAGAACCACTGTCCTTCTCTGGCCACAAGTTAGATTCTGCAAGAACTAACTGGAGTAACTTTATCTGGCTTACGCATTTCAGAACACTGTATAAACTGGGGAGAAAAATCCAGGAATTCTAGAACAGAAAATAGTGACGGTTTTAACATAGTCACTTTACTGTTAGAACTGTTCTGGTGCAACAGGAAAGCACACCTGTGTTTTCCTCACTGCAGGTCTCCTCTTTGATTTGCATCATTTAAACACCTTATTGAACTATACAGACTTTCCTTGCATCTTCCCAAATGCAAATAAATATCCACCCGAGGGTCATCAAAAAGAAGCAAACTTTCAAGCGCTCTTAACCCTATAGTCGTGAACGCGTGTTACCATAAGAATGACGGCTTGGAACCAAACGCTGCAGCAGGAGTTTTTAAAAAACAAACAGCAAAAGCCAGAACCCCTCAACTAACTCGCGGCCCTGCCTGCCCCAGCCTCGCGGGCCCGTCAGCGCCGGAGGGCACCGCACCGGCGCTGCTGGAAGCCCCCGGCAGCCGGCCCGAGCGGCGGCCGAGGAGCGCCGAGATGGGGCGGCGG
>VXAL01005387.1:305785-377091 GCA_013399475.1 Chauna torquata | reverse complement strand
GGCCCTGCTGGCCCGAGGCCGTGGGGCGTGCGGCGCGGGGCGGGGGTGGCTCCGGTGGGGCGCGCGCGGGGCAGCGGGACTCGGGGATGTCCCGGGGTACGTGTCGGGAGCGGGTAGAACGGGTGTTAACGCCGCGCCTGGCCTTTCGTCTGAGCCCCGGCGTTTGTTCGCCTGCCTGGTCAGACCTCGAGGCACCGCTGCTCCCCCGGCCGGGCCGCGGTACCTGCCTTAGTGCTAGAGCCAGAGGGAGGAGGGAGCCCGCGGTGGCCGTACCGCGTCGAGCACGGGAGGGGCTGCGTCTTTGCTGGGTTCCGGGCACTGTCAGAAAACCAATTCTGCGTTGGATTAGCCCAGATACGTGACAATTTCAGTTTTTTTAGAAGCTGCTGTCTGAAAACACCCTCGCTCACTGTGCCCTAGGTGTGAGATTCATCTCGTGCTCCAAGAGTTCCTGAGGCTGAATCCCTTGGCTTCTCCCCAGGTACAGCTGGAGTAACCTGGGAGTGCTGGGGGGCTCATCCCACCTGCCCCCGTTTCCTGGCAGGTCCGGGACTGGCAGGGGATGTTTGTAGCTGTCCCATTAATGCTGTTAAATCCAGAGCCAGTTTGAGCATTGGTACTCCCAAGGATTTCTATTGACATGAAGCACTTTGGTTATTGATTTTCCTCTTCTTGGGATTAGCTCATTTCATGCAAAACAGTTGAGCACTGTCACAAACGTACTTCTTTTTTCTTTTACTGTAATTTTTTATTTTGTTGGGGTAATTTTATTTTTTTGAAAGCAAAATATGGCAGATAATTCAGTATGTCAGGATCTTAGAATACCTGGGATGATACTTGCAAGCAAATTTAAATCGTTAAACTTCAGAATGTTTGAAAGGATGGTTTGGGAAATGTAGCAGGGACACCTGAACAGTCCAGTGCCTCTTCTGTAGATACAGATTCATTTAAACAAAGCAGTGTGATCCCAAAACATCTTACAGGGGCTTACGTGTTCTCCTTACTTGGTAATCACTTATGACACAATTTAGAGATGTATAAATACCATCCAGAAACATTATTTGAAAGAAAACTGCCAGATCTGTGACAAAACATGCCCCTTACTATTTCTCCTGTTTGTTGCACAGAATATGATTTTTGGCCCTTTATTTGTTTCTTTTTTTCTTAGCTTATCTATTTCATTTTTTTGTCCTTTTCTAGTTTTGCTATATCAGTTGCAAAGTGGGAAAGAACTTAAAATTTTTCAGCTTGTCATAGGAGATTTATAAGTGATAAGTTTTACATCGTGTTTGAAAAATGTGAAGCATGTTTTACCATATACTTGTTACGTTTGTAACCGAGTTTCTAGGGGCATGTGCCAGCTGCCACAGCTTCGGTGTTTTCCATTGCTCGTCAGCACATTCTGCCTGGAGCTCAGACTGCTCTGGAAGTCAGATAGTTCCCCAGAAACTCATCAGTGATTAGGAGGGTGAAGGAACACAGCAGCTGTAATTGGTGCCAAAAAATACATTTCTTCCATTGTCAGATCACAAACTATCTCTCCAACACGAGTCCAATTTTTTCATCTTAGATCAGTTTCGCTTGGCTATATGGATGGTATGGGAAGCTTGTATATCGCTGCACCTATTGATCTGCGCAGTTAGCTTAAGAAAAAACACTCCCCCCCCCACCCTCCCACATAGTTTAATTACTTTTCTATTAAGGGAAGAAATTTCAGTGCACTTTGGGTATCTTTGAAGTATTTTGAAGTACGCTTTGAAGAGTGTAAAAAGTTGCTTTCCTGAAGATTGAGTGGATTATTTTCCGAAAGCTCCTAATGTATTTTTTGAGTAGCAAAAAGCTAACTCAAAGGCTCTGTTCCCAGGATTTTCTCTGGCCGTGCACACTGCTTGTCACTGTGTGGATGTAGGCCAAATCAAAGTATTTCATAATACTCCATTAATACTAGAGAAAATATTTTGTCAAGTATTTATTCTGTTAAGAATATTCTAAGTCTAGGCTAATAGCCGCAGATTTGGCGTGACCTGCCAGCGTAGTCCGAAATGGTAGATGGCATTACTCTGTGGAACTTCTCACGTAGAAGTAAGATTGTTTTTAAAAGTGCACCCTCTAAGATGTATGCCAGCAGCGTGCAAAACGGAAACGTCAATTCATCTGTATGTTTGGTTTCTTTAATTAGATAGTATGTGTGATTTCACCCTTTTGACTGCATTGAAAAATAATCTGAAACAAAACCACACTGCTGTCAGCTCCTTCCCCTGTGCAACAGGCAAATGACATCCTCCAGGCAAATTAAAACCGAATCCACTCCCTAGGGCTATTCTGGAGGTGGTAGTTCAGTTCATGAGATGAATCTTGGCAGATACAGGCTGTTCACTCTGAGGAAGGGCAGCAGTTTTCAGAGACAAGGAGGAAGAATGCCGTAGCAGTCTATCCTCCTTTTGCAACAGAGAAGCTGTTAGTTGGCTGCCACTGCAGAGCTGCAGCCTTGACGTGCAAACAGGCTTCTGGTCCGGCGGCGGCGTGGTGAAGAAGAACCAGTATCTCAGAGTCTTCTTGCAAGCACCAACCTGGGCATGTGATGACATCCTTCCTCTAGGCAAGGTTCCAGTTCTCTGTAGTAACCGCCTGGTGATTTGGGATGATATTCTCACCCAAAACTTGTTTAGGTTAATTGCAAGGGTAAGAGGAGAATATTCGTCTATCAATCATCTATCACGTAGATGAATTCTAGACTAAAGGAAAGATCATTCTTCCACTAACAACTAGGGTGAATAAATAAATATCTGATTTTTTAAATTTATTTATTTTACTTTATAGCGTCAGTCTTGTACTTGACTTGTCACGGCTTCCAATGGTAAGATTCAGTTCAGAATACTAGGTGGGTGTGCTGGTAGGTGCATCCCTGCTCTAGTCAAGCCTCTTCACTGGTTCAAGCTTCTAAAATTTCCCCAAAATGCAAAATGAACTTGACATAGAGGTATGTTATGAAGAAATTTGAGCTAAACTATTTTCTAGAACTCTAACCATGATTTTTCACCTGGTCAACCCAGTCCGTTCGTGCGAGGCCGTGAAGCTTCAGTGTTTTGTACCGGCTATATCAGGAGCTATTGTTTTGAAATTCAGTTCTTGCTAACGATGCTACTGCTAAATTACTTTATGATTGTGCATTTTAAAAACTGTCTCAGTGGAGTGGTAGTTTAGGGACTGGCCCTATTAAGATTTATTTAAGGGTTTGACTTTTTCATATAAGTAATTCACTGAGTCTTTTTAACTGGTGTCTGAAATGCGCTGAGATATGGTTGTTCTAATTAAGTGGGATGGATCATTCCCCTTCCAGTAGTGTTGATCTATAATTTATTTCTTTCCCGGCAAGTTTTTCACATCTAAGCCTGGGTAGATAATGATTTACCCAACTAAGTGCACTGTACTGTTGGTAACCGTAGTTTGCAGTGAAGTAGTAATTATAGGACACTATGGTATTATTCTAGAGGAAAGATAATTTGTAGAAACTGCAGGGCTGTGAATCAATGTACAGGTGGAAATAAACAATATTCAAACAGGAAAGAGAAAATTAGGAAGGACCCATATGTCTGCCATTTTAACAGCACAAGTTTTAAGAACAGACCTAAAGAAACATGATCTTAGTTTCTGTTCTTGAACAGATTACAGAATTATCATGATAGTAATAAATACCTGATCAGAATCAAACAAGCAGTAACAGGGCGAGAGGAAGTTCTTCTAAGGCCATCAGATACTAGTATGCTCTAGATAATTGGTGTTTCTCCAGGAGGCTGAGGATCTGAACTAGTGCTTGTAGAAGGGTTTGTTACCAGTTGTGCTTTCATTTTATTTTTCATTTTTAAAGGATTCCAAGTTTTGACAATGATGTAAGTTTTGACTTCTCTAATCCAGCTCAGCTGTTTGGGATGGGGCGGAGGTGGCTTTACAATATGTTTTTCTCTCTGGGTGTGCTACTCCCAGAGACTTTTGACAAAATGAAAGCTGTCATTTATTTGGAAGACATGATTGTAAATGTTTTAAAGACATAAGACTGATTTTAAAATATAGTGTGGTCAGAAGATGATTAAAACATGAACATATTTCAGCAGAAAAGGCACCTTCTTCTGTTACCAGAGTCCAAAAATGAGTAATTTTAATTTTCAAATGACAAAGCATATTCCGGTATGTAGGTGTTTCTTTGAGAAGTGCTGTTAGGCTTATGTTCCCAAACAGCAATACTGAGCAAGTGTTTACCAGCCAAATCTGAAAGTTAAATGTCAATATCGTTTTGTGTAAACCATCTAAACAGGCCTCTGTGATTGCTTTTGTGCATTCACAAATGTGTTAGCCTTATGAAAACATATACTGCTTAATGCTCCTGTCATTTTAAGGTAAGTTAAAATTCTTTTTGCGTTAATACAAATGCTATGATGTATCAAAGCTGCAGTATTATGAAATAGCTGCAGCAAATTGTCATAGTGATTTTGGGCATGTGCAGTGGTGTTTCAGTGCCTTTTTTTATGTACTATTTTATTCTTACATTTATGTGTTTTTTAGATATTAACTGCAGAACTTGCTTGGCTTTTTGCTAAAGGGTTGGTCACCCCAGGTGATTTGATCTTGCCAGAAGGATATGTTTCTTTGAGTTCTTTGCTATCTGGCTTTATTTTTATGCTCTGAAAAGTCAGCACCACTGAACTGGAGACTGCAGGATTTGCGTTTGCTTTTTGGTTTTGCATTGATGATCATTTCATTTTTCACTGAATCAGATTATTCAGAAAGAAAAAAAAAAAACAAACCTCTTGTTTTGCATTGCTAGCAAAGCAGAAGGTACGCCCTGCTTCATCACACTGAAAGATGAGTTTTTTCATGCTGTGCTGCAGAGGATGGCTGAGAACAAGTGCCTTGTGGCCCAGGCGATTTATTTTATCTTCCCTAGTCATGCTGCACGATCTCAGATCTATCAGATGGAGAGTGCAGATGATGCTGCACAGTCCAGCTGCATCCAGGAACAGGTCGCCTGCAGAGGCTGTGAAGTCTCCATCTGTGGAGATGCTCAAAACCCAAGTGGACGCAGCGCTGGACAGCCTGCTCTCGCGGGCCCTGCTTAAGAAGGGGAGTTGGACTTGAGATATCAAAAAGTCCCTTCCGACTGAAATGACTGTAACTCTCTAAGATTCAAACTTTCATGCTCGTTGTTTACTAAAGAGTGAGAGAGAGGTGTTTACTCAGAAGCTTTTAAATACTCTTGTGGAATACGGTGCAAACGTTGCTGCCCTGACCTGTAGTGGGGCTGATGGCAGAGCCCTGCTCTGGTGTCTGCATGGTGCCGTTTTGCGCATGGACGTATGATCTGGGAGTGCACTGAGCCAGGAGAATAGTTTCTGGAAGTTATGATGCTTTCTTTCCACTAGACAGCTTTTGCTTTAAAAGCTATTTCTTGCAAGAGTACTTCATACTTTTTTTTTTATTTATTTAACAGTAACCTTTCTTTGTATAGCTGGGTTGCAATTTTCTTGTGTAAACTTTCCAAAACAGGGGATGTGTCTTTAATGTAGTGGTGTGCGTTGGGGTCTACAGCCTGTAGGCATTAGGTGAAGCCTTCCAATTCGTTCAGTATTTAGATAAGAACACCCTGCTGACAGAGTGGCTCCCAATGTTTGCAATTTGTTCCCCTGCAGAATTAATGTTTCTCACAGTGATGTATGTTTTATGTTGTGGTACTAGGGAAGCTGCTAAATAAATTTGAATATAAATTTGTGTACAGTTCCATACACAATACAGTTTGTTTAAAGAAAATTATGGAGATCTTTTGATAATTATATATTATTGTTCTTTGAGGTTGGCCTATCACTCTGAAAAGTCACAAGATGCAACCAAAAGGAAAGTATACAAAAAGTAAGGATCAAAACTGGACAATAAAAGTGAGAGAAAAATCTACACGTTCAGTTGGTCAAACATTCCTCTCCCACTCCCCAAATTAGTTGAAGTGATAACACTTCACTGCTACAGTCTAAGTCTAAATTCATTTTTTTTCCCAGTCAAGGAAGAAATAATTTAAAGTATCAAGAGCAAAGAAGAAATCTGGCAGCAGTATTTTAGCACTCTTTCTGTTAATACAGGAGTAACAGGCAGGAGTACGCAGCTTTAGCACCCATCTTATTCTAAATCTCTTACATCCCTGATTGATAATGCCAAGATACATTGCCTTGAGCAGAAGGGCATGGGATATCCAGCTCTGGCAGAGATGCTCTCCACTTTTTGAATGTAAAATGAGAGTAATGGGAAGAAAGCACGTTTCCTCTCTTCCCCCCCCCCAAAAAAAAGGCAGATGAAGCATTCCACTGGGCAAGGGGAATGGGATTTTCTGAGTCTATTGTAGAGAGGGAAGAAAATAAACCATTGAAGTGAATTAAGTGAAAATAAAAAGACCAAGCCTAGGATTATGTCAAAGATTTACATAATTGTCCAGATGGACAAAAAAAGTCAGATATATCTGAAATTGATAAGATCTGATCACACAAATCAGAAATGGCAACAAAAGGTGTCCAACCAAGCAGAAACCAACCACTAGATGATGATTGCCTGGGGCAACATCAAAGGCTGCTCAGCAAGGCAGCAGCCAAGGGCTAAGGATGTTGCCTGGAGCATCATCAAGGGCAGCTAATACAAACATTGGTTTGAGGGAAAATATTTTCTCCCTTTCTTTTGCGTTCTCCCTTCACATTTCATGAAAAATCCCTCACACTTTTACCTCTTGAAGGGCATGGATTTGACTCGCAGCTGGCTCCTCTGCTCCATATTCTTTGCGTTTTACAATGTGGCGCTTCCAGAGTTTCTATTACCCAAGAAAAGCCCGATGTTATTTCAAGCTTTAGCTGTAAACGCTGGAACTCACTCTTCTGTCATTACCAGCAAATCTCTCACATTGCACAATTCAGCATAATTGTTACAAAAATAGAACATTTATACCATTTCAGAGAGCCTTAATTTATTGATTAATCAGAATAGAGATCTCTGTAGGTCTAAGAAAAGCAGAAGCAGAGAAAGGGAATAGCAGCACCAGAGCTAAGCATGCTGCTTGATGCAGGGCTACAAATCTCACCTGCCACTACATGTATATCTATGCCACTATGAAACCTATTTTGGGTGAAAAGCAGAGCAAGAACGACAGAATAAAAACAGTGACAAAGGAAGGAAGTTTTTCTCAGTTTTGTAGTGTGTTACTGATCTTGATCAACATTAGACGCTCTTGTAAGCCTCTCCCTGATGCAAGGTTGCTGGACCTTGGCTTCTATCCAGGTTAAAACCAGCACGAGGCAGATAATGGCAAAGAGCGTTTTTTTTAATAGAGTGGTTGGCAACCAAGAATCATGCTGTTATGAGCTAATGCAATGAAAATGTCCACAGCTCATAACTTTTTCCCTTTCTTCCCCCTTATGATAGGCATGCAAAGACTTCACTTGTAGCTTTTCCTCATTTGAGTGCCTAAGTTGGACTGTGGGACTTGATTCTAAAATAAATTATGACTAGCTTGTAGTGTCTGTATCTCCCTTGCTTTCAGCTGGGTTGTTCCAGATCTGTGTTACTGTGAGGAGCATCTAGTTTAAAAATATCATGCTGAGAAAAAAGCTGGCTTTGGTCTTAAACTGTAGTATTGATCTCTGTGTGCTTCAGGGAGTAGGGAACAATACGTGTATAATGCGTACCTGAATTGAGCTAATTGCATGCTGTACTCGTAATCATCTAAATGTTCTTGTAACCGTTACTAACCACTTGCTTCAATGGTAGCTCATGGAAACCTGCCTAATATGCAGAAGATTTTTTTTATTAACTACTTATTGTTTTCTAAATGTGATACCTTTTTTCTCTGTCCTTCATTGTAAAAATGGTAAATAAGAGGCTTTTCCTGTCTTTTTATAAGTATGCGTTATAGTCACTGGTAACACTAGAGGTGTCTTACTGAGATGTGAATTATTAGAATTAAACATTAATTGTACTAGCTAGAGCAAGGAGGCCTGATACTGGCTTTCCATTCATGTTAGTTCTCTTTTCTTTGTATACTGCTACAGTCTCATTCATTTTTCTTTCATTTGGAAGAGGTATGGTTACTGGAGTTATGCCGAATAGTGACAAATTGTGTCATGGCATTGTTGTGAAGACATACTTTCTGAGCAGAGAAATTTGAAATTTTTACTTGTGTGCTGAAGTCTGAAGAGACAAAAGATAATGCATTAAATTGATCTCGTTTCCAAAGTATCCTTTGCTGAGGCACATCGTTGATTTTCTATTATGGCCTTACCCTGCAAAAAGTTGCTGGCTTTCTTAAAAGGAGGCCCATGCACTTTGAAGCTGCCTTGCTACGTAAAATGGATAATATGATCTAAGAGAAGTGTTAGTAAATGATCATGACCCATTTTTCATGACTTTTATGTAGGGTAATAAGCAGAGTTGCTGCTGTTGCAGGGGTCTCTCAAAAAGCAGATGGAACAAGTTGTGGCATGTTTCCAAATGGATATAAGACTGCCTGTTCTGAAAATTAAGACTATAAAGAGGTGCCAATGGAGCAGGCAAAACGCTGGCAGACAGTTTACAGTCCAGAATGAAAGCAGTTTAGGGTTAAAGCTATCAGCTCCACTAATCTCAAACTGATATGTTCCTTTGCCATCATTAGCTTATGTGGGGCACCTTCATGTCCCCTATATAAAACTTCCAAAAAATAACACCAGCTTCTTTCATATCAAGAATGGCATGAAAATACAGCATGAACATAGTGTAGCAAGACTAGCAATAATTTATTCCTTATCTAAATTTAAAATAAATAATACTTTGGAACAAAAAAGTTATCTTGTATTCTGTCCAGGCCCACTTCAGCCAATGTTTTGCCAGATGCAGCAAGCATGTGAAAGGATGTTGGCTATACAAAAAACTGGGGACACTAAAATGCTGCTTTATATTTTCAGAATTTCACTCTGGAGACACTATAAGCAGAGAAGCTTTTAAACGTTGCACAAGGTGATGCTGTTTGGTTCTTTCAGAGCAGCATAAGCCTCATTGAAATGTTTTTCCAGGGTCTGTCTTTTCAGGAAGATTGACCATAGTACCACACTGGAGACAGCTCTGACACTCAGCCCACTGGTGAAGACTGACTTCTGTCCACAGGGTCAGGCCCGTGAGATAAAAACACTTGGATGAAAGAGGAAATAAGTTCAGCTGACAGTCTAGACTTACTTGGTAATAAAAGTCATATTACTCTGGAATAATGAGTGAACTAGTTATTGAAAAAAAAAAAAAGGCCTCTGGCACAAAGTTAACATGGGGGTACTTAGGAGATGAGCCATTTTTGCAATGGTTGTTTTGGTCAGTTCCTTTTTGTGGACTTAAAGAAAACTCACTTCCTGACTTTGTCCTTAATCTCCTTTTATCAGCTGGCCTGACGTACTTCTTCCAAACATCTTCAGAAGAATGACCTGCTTCTTGTTCCCAGAGAAGCAGGACTCTTCAGCTGACTTCCTCCTTCTGCTCTCTGGTCTAACCCTCTGCTTTCAATTCTTGGAAAGAATGATTCTGGGGAAATGCACTTCACATGCTCTCAGCTTTGTTTTTTCTTACACAGATCAATTATCCTGCTGTAGTTCACAATTTCCTGTTTCTATGTTACTCTTACCTAGGCTTCTTTTCATGCATGGTCGCTGCCACCACTGCTGCTCCACTTAAAGTTTGCTGATGTTGCTCGGCGTTTCTGGTTTTGAACATTACTTATGCAAAGTTAGAATCAATCTGGGGAGTTTGCTTCCTGATTGTGATTCGTTATACTAATTTTAATTAACTTTTTTATTTATAGAAATGGGTGAACTCTTACCTGTATACTAACTTTGTCCTCTCATGGGAGGTTCAGCAGCAGTGTGATAGTTACAGTATTATGTTCAAATGTACATCCCCAAATACAGGATAAAAAGACAAAAGTAATGTTATTAGTTAGAGTTAAAAGCTAGTTTTATGCTTTACATAAAGCATAGTGAGTAAAAGATCAGTGAATCACATTTGCAAAGTGATTTTGGACTGGCTTTTTCTCAATACAATGGTTCTTAGCAGCAGAGACTATAAATCGGTTTATGTATGTTTACGAGCTCTCCCCTATGACCCATGTAATAAATGTGTAGGATTGAGAAGCAGTGCTTTTTTTCCAGGGTTTTTGCATCTGCTTTTTGATATTTGTTAATAAAAATGGAGGAAATAATGAACTGTGCATTTACTTGCACCTACTGAAATCTGCAGGTGATACAATTTATTCTACCAGGTTTAGGACCCCGTACTTTTGTGAACAGAGTACTTTATGAAATTTGAGGGGATGGACAGCTGGATTTGGATTAATTAGAATTTAATATTTGGAAGAGCTGGCTATGCTCTTTATTTTCATACAGATCTTTCTGTGTCATGTTGTTCTTTTTTTTTCTTTTTTTTTCTTTTTTTTTTTTAATTTTAACTTCAGGTGTGATTTTTTTTGCCTTGAAATGAAAATAAGGGACCCCAGTAGCTCTGAGGACTTAGGCGTCCATCTCCTTGTGGTTAAATTTCCCAGGAGAGCTTCTGCTGGAAAAATATGATCTGGTATAAATTCATTCATTTGAGAACACTCAAGTCTCTAAGGTGCTTTTTCTGTTTTTTGTTTGTTTGTTTGTTTGTTTGTTGTTTTTTACTTTGGGTTAATGCTGATTAATAATTCATCTCTCTATCTACCATGACTTCCCCTTCCAGGAGAAGAAAAGTGATTTGCCATATAACTTTTTAAAAAGGCTTAAATTAATGAACACAGTAAGTATAGGCATACTGGTAGCAGCATCCTGACCTAAGGAAGCAATTAAAAATAAATCACCTGTCTCCAAGAAAGATAAAAATAATATTCAGTAAGAGTTGTTTCCACAGTTTGAAATAGAGAACAAATTTCTTAAAGCAAAGTGAATGTTTTAAGTACTCATCTGTGTGGAAGGAGGAAAGAGTAGCCCTAGAATACTTAATGCACTGAAGAAACAAGAGCAAAGGCTGAAATACCATAATCCTTTCCTCTGCAAAAAAATGGAAATGTGAAAGAACAGAGTAGGGAAACAGACCTTTAAATATTGTAAGTCGTTATCTTGAAGGAATTGCTCTGAAAGAGCACATTCGTTGTACTAATGCTGGCAGGAGAGTTTGTCTGTGGGAGCATAGAATGAAAATTCTCTGAATAAATCGTGGAGATCACTTGTCCATGTAAAGTTCCCATCAAATTTACACAGAAGTGCATGAACAGTGATATAGTTGTCCTCAGGCCCTCCAGGATGGTGATCTGCCTTGATTGTCACGAACACCTGAGCTGAAATACATATTCCCTTCCTACTGTAAGCACTGTGTGACCATGCTGCATGATTTCAGGGCCTGACCCAGCTCTCACTGAAGTCAGCTTTTTGCTTTACTGGCAAGTGAGTTGGGCCAGCCATAGTTACTTATGATCTCTGTCAAAAAAGGATCCATTTCAGTTACTAGTGATGTCATTTCAGTTTGTAAAATGATCTGGCACTGGAACAGAGCCTATAAATACCAGATTGGATTGCTGTGGCAGTGGGAGAATCAAATTTTTTTTTCAACCCCTGGAAGAATGGGGTCAGCCTCGGAGCCACAGGTAGCCTGGAAATGAAGTGGCACCTGAGCTGGTCAGGGAGAAAGGAACAGACTGCTTGTTGGAAGCACTAGGGGATGGAGTTCAAGGCAGTAGGTCAAGGCTGAACTACTCACACTACTGAGCTCATCAAGTTGTATGTTGACTTCAGTGGAGGCAGAATTTCACTTGAGATATACCTGAACAAGGGAAATTCTGTGAACTGTGTACGTGTCCACCCTCTTCTTGTCTCTCGCTCATTCTTCTCTCTCGTCCTTGCATTTCAATATTAGAAATTGTTGGATAATTTATCAGTTCTATTTGAGGCATGAGAAAACTTGGCAGAGAGTACAAAGTTGGAAGTAACTCATTCTGTAATAGTTTCAGATCTGTGGTAATCATTAATTTTGAGTAAAGGTGATTTTCTTTTCAGCTGCCTATCAGAAGAGTATCTCTCCATGTGACTAATAGGACTTCATGGACATGACAAGCCTCCTGGGAGCCCTCAGGGAAAAGAGCAGCATAGCTGCATGTTGTATAGGCATCCAGGGGAATCTGTTTTTTTTTTTTCAGAATTTTTATAGGAACTTGTTCATTTTGTTTGCCTGATTGCAAGACCATGTGAAAATGTCACAGAATCTGAGACGAGTACATACGAGATCTAACAGACCCCTTCCATTGTGAGAGCAGAGGAAATCTGACAAGTAGTGGAGAACTATATGTGACTTGATGTAATTATTTTCATTTTCCAGTTCCATGTAGATTTGGTTGAACTGCTAGAGAATTATGGATTGGAGTTTAGTCAAAGACAACTGTCAGTTACATTTCCTCAATATTCGTATCGAAGATTTTATTTTAAGTGGTTCACAAACTGCTTTTTACATTTTTTAATTGCTTTATGAGTATGGATCAATCAGCAAAATATAGCAGTAATGAGATCCTTTTAATAGCAAAGAGCTCACTAATTATAAAACTGATTATATAAAACAAGTTTTTTAGTCAACAAAAAGGCTCCTGCAGGCAGTGTCCTTCCACCTGCTGAGGGGCAGACAATTCTAATTAAAACAAAAAAATAAGACAAAATCATTTTTCTTTTTAATCTGCTTTAAATCCCAGGGGAAAAAAATGTGGGATCTCTCACGTTCTGTATGTATCATCATCTGAAAGAGCAGATGCTTCTACAAGTCTTTGAAAATACTACCACCACCAAAAATTTTTAAAAAATAGTTTACAACAAACACTGTCTTTTTCCATCCAAAAGGAAGGTCTTCCAGGTCTGAGGTTTAATCAGGGGCCTGCAAGTGAATGTGTGTTTTCCATTGATTTCCTTGTTGCCGGGAAGGGTTTCCTGTTTTTTTCACTACAGCACAACCTGTTTGGCAGCCGGGTGATGAATGCCGTGCACTGGTGCACAGCAGGGAGTCCCTGGTTCTCCACAGGCTTGTTAGCCTGGACTCTGGAGAACTTTCATCAACTGAGTCTGCTCAGCAGAAGATCCCTATGCTCTCTCATCAGATGAGTTCTCTTCTAGGCAGCTTTAACTACATTAAAATGGAACTTAAAATGAACGTTTGAAGAATGCTCTGGTTTCGTAGCTATTGGAAAGCTGGGGGATGGTCTATTGGTTATGGCACTGGACTGAATTTTGAGAAACCTGTGGGCTTGCAGGCAGGTTGGGCAAATTTCTTTGCCTTTTTGTGCCTCATCTGGAACATGCCTCGTTAATGCATGAAAAATTGTAAGGTGCCTACAGGCTGAGGCAAAATAAGATAAGTAAGTAGACTTTAGGCAGAAAGGAGCAAAGGAAAGCAAGTCTGAAAGCTTGCTGTATTTTTTGGTCTGTATTTCCCATCTTTTCTTTTTTCTTTTTCAAAGGAAAAATGAGTTCTGAGAGGTACACAAACCCCTTTCCCTTTAGATAATTTGGAGGAAGAGAGAGACGACAGTGGAGAATCCCTTGGGACTACTGCCTGATCTAATGTGTACGTATCATTCATGGTACTAATGCAACCCTATTAATTCCTAAAAAAAAACCCCTAATTTCTGTTGGATATATGGCCATCACACAGATTAGATTGTTGGTACCATAGAAATAGTAGTTGTCAAAAAGCTCATTTTCACAATTTATATATCTCAGTAAGGAAATTTTAATGCAGTTTGACCTTTTTTTCTGAGTCAAAGTGCTTTTTATTTATTGTGGGTCGGTTGGGAAAGCTTCATAACACATAGTTCAGAATCTGTAAGCAAGGATGCTGGAGACAATGCTGAACACCTAACAGTAAGAACTGATGCAAAGCACAATTTTATCTAGAGTAACAGCAAATGACAATGTTATTGAACATTCAGTGTCTCATTTTAAATGTGTATGTGTGCTCAGCTTTGTGGATAGCTTATGGATAGCTCAATTAACCAGAAATTCTAATCCTTATTCATGTTTTAAGCAGAGACCAAGATGTGTATAAACTTCTAGCTCCTAGAAATATCACATTCACAGCAGAAACATATTTGTGAAACAGTGTGGATTGCTTTTTCCATAGTTGATTTTGGTTTGCTCTGTGAGTAAAGAAAGAAATTCAGTTCTCAGTGCTAGAAAAATGGTATTTTTTATGTGGTACAATTCTTTAAACTGTAAGTGAGAATCCTCTGCCTTCCTTTTCTTTGTGGGAAAATAGATTATTACCTTTTTTCTTGAATACTGTCATTCAAAAAAATCTTAATTTTTAATAACTAAAGTAAAAAATGAAAGTACAGGGTTTTTTTGGTGGGGTACAATTGTTTATTTGAATGTCAGGCACAGAATATTAATGTTTTGTACAGAGAAGAATGTGTGAGCATTGTATTATTGTACATTTTATTTAATTTATTCTGCCTGCAGGTACTAATTTAATTCATTTTCATTTGTTTAAAGAATGTGTTTGATCTAAAATATTATGCTCAAAGGCATCAGCAAGTGATATAATAGGACTGCACCTGTGGTTCAGAGTGAGGAGATAAAAGAAAAAGAAACTGTTATTCCTAAGGAGAACTAAGAAGGAGAGGAGGAAAGCCCTTTTTAATAATGGTTCATTTTCTTCCTTTTTAGTACAAAGTGATAAAAGGAAATAAATTCATGTTCCAAGCCTCAGACATAGTGTAAGGTCATTTATGAGGATGTTATCTTCATGGGAGAAGAAAAGTTTGTCAGAAGTTGTTAATGTTGAAAGTATGGAAAGTGGATTAAAATATTACAGGAAAAAACAGATCATCAAGATGACAGAATAAACTTGTATACCTAATTCCAATTTTCACCTCAACATGAAAACACAGCATGATACTAAATTTCAGTGAAAAGAAACAGAATATATCGGTCAGCAGCTTGGTAGGAGGGGAACCATATTTTTATAACGCAGATATTGGGTTTGATAAAACAGAAACACAAACACATTTCCTAACTTAGTGGTTGTGTTCTCTGCTGCAAGAGCTATTCGTGGACAATGTCCAGTTTTTACCCAGGCTGTATGAAAAGTCCTCCAAAAAGCCTTTTCCAAATACATGTCACTGTACAGATTTCTGGTCAATGGGGACTTCAGGTAAGTTTAGAGAATGCTCATTGCGCCATTTCTGTTGGGTAAGTAGTTTGTTTAAATATAGGGGCCAGCAAGCAGCAAATGAAAGGGAGATGGCTAAATAAACAAAGAAGAAACACTGTCCCAATTTACAGTGTAACCTGAAGAAGAGTTCTGCTGTGAAGGGGATGATAGGTTCACTCACAAGTATCGATATGGATGCAGTGACAGGGATGAGCCATCAGAGAGTACGGACAACATGGCTGGAAGAAGACCAGATGTAAACAAGGGCCAAATTCGGTGTGCAGAATGAATTCTGATGCAGATGTCTGGGTGTATTGGCAGGGCTGATGACGAGAAAGGATACGTATAGATATCCAGCTTCAGCTCGAAACAGAACACCTCGCTAAAGAGGGGCAAGGTAGAATTCCGTAACAGCATTGTCAGAAGTGCTGGCAGAACAGAACGGCTTTTTTAACGGAGGATTTTATGTCAACAGTTTCATACACAAGTGAGCTGGATCTTCACCTCCAGATGGTATTTTAGTTACCCTCTAGTTAATGGCCATTTAACTCTCCAGTTCAGACTTACCATAAAAAAAAGCAGTGCTTTTTAATGTCTTTCAGTCCATTTGACTTGTGCATCACTTCGCTGTCCAATTGGAAGAAAATTTATATATTTTTTTTCTCAACCAGAAGGGAGAGCGTCTTAGACATCAGGTCAGTTTACCAAGTGTTACCATGAGAGGTATGAGCCTGCCAATGCTAATTCTGGAAACTGTCTGCTGAAAAGCATGAAGTTTGGAGGCATACTTAAAAAAACAACCAAACCAACCCAAAACAAACACACACACGCACACACACGTACGTCTTGTTTTTACTGTTAAATATATAATTTTGCATCTGTAGCATGAGAACTTCATTATTTTGGACAATTAGAACCATTTCTTATGATATGCTTATTTCCTGGGTAACCATGCATTTTCTGTTTGGCTTTTGGGAATATCCTCTTCAGTAAAACTATCCAAAATCATGGCACAGTACTTCAGTTATTTGATAATATAAATCCATTCAAATCTCTGAAGCTGCGTTGGCTGGAAGCATGACTTGCTTTTTGCCTACCTGTTGCAATTCCATTTGATTTGCTTTCTTTGCCTTCCTTCTCTCCATATAAGCCATTTTCCTTTTTCATTGAGGAAAGAAATGTAAAATTTGGGAGAAAAGAGTATTAATGGATGTATATGACAGTTGTAATGCATTTGAATTGTTTTTTTATCTTTTGTCACTAGCAGTGCTTAATACCAAATTCCACAGAGACATGTGATTAATACAGTTTTCATTCCTGTGAGAGAGAAATATTTTCCTCTACAGAATTTTCCTTCTTTTTATTTGCATAATTGTCTGCCTTGGATATAACCATAACAGAAAAACCTGTTAAAGGCATCATTTCTCCATCCATGCATGGTCCCGACTGCCTATATTCAGTTAGAATTTTTTTTTTAATTTGCAGCAGTTTATCAAAATAGCTTTTTTTGATGAAATAGTATGGCAAAAATAATAATAATAATAATAAAAAAATAAACAGACCTTCCCTCCTTCTCTAGTGTCCTGGTTTTTTTTGCTTGGTTTGGTTTGGTTGGTGTTTTGTTGTTGTTGTTGTTTTTGCTAATTCATTTCTTTACTCACTACACTATTATTTGGCTTAGGTATTTTCGGGGGGGGTGAAGGGAGTTTGTTACACAGAGGTGTATTTTGTGAACATCTACTGTGTAAATTCTGTTAACTGGTCTGTATCAGCAACTCAATCAATTCATTTCAAAATATTCGTTTAGAAGGGTCTATTTTACACTTTTTTTTTTTTTTTTTTCTCTGTGGAGCCTGTACAAGCTGCTAGGGAATCTCCTGAGCGGATTCCCTCCTTCCTTTGAGAGGGGGTTGGTGTCTCCTTGACAGAGAGGGCACTGCTGGCAAAATGCACTGCCTGCAGGCCTCCGGCTCTGCAATTCTCTCCCCTGTTCTCTTGGTCAAAGAGCATGAGTAAGGACTTCTCAAAAAGGTGTTTCGGATGATTTAAAAAAATCTAGACTCTCACTGGATGTCTGTGGTATGTTTTGGTGGATGGTGCTTCTATGTGTGGAAGCAAGGAAATATAATCTGGGTTTTATCTTGAGTTTTGACTTTTTAATGGCTGTAGGGAAGTAAAAACACTTGGGCTAAAGTGTGTTTGTTTGTCTCCAAGTAAATTATGAAATGTGATCACTTTCTATCCCCACTAAGAACTGTGTGCTGAATGCATTTTTTTTCCATGAGTTCACAAATTACTTTAGGAAAAATAAGCAATTTTTTTTAAACAGAAGATTGGGAATGAATAAAACACCATCATTCCACCAGCTTGAAAATCACGGAGATGCATTTAGTCAGATGACGCTTCCTCTTGTGCTCACTGATATTGATGTGACCTTTGTAGTCTGCACTATGATCAGCTCTGTGTCAATTTTAATGATGGCATTTGGCACTGAGTGCTACGCTAATGGAGCCTATAGCAGTTCCTGAGCTACACTGACTTTAGTGAATCAGACAAGCTGTTTTAGTTCTGTATTTCAGTTTCAGAACATTTTCTCTCTGTTTCCGACAAGGAACATACTCAGCTGAACAGTGGGAACTTTCTATAGCTTATGAAAAATCCCATGTGTTTGTTATGCTTTACACTAATTTTCTGTTTATTCCTTTCTGATATTACACATTTGCAAAGACCCACTTTGGCAGATAATAACTGATTTAAATAGTGAACATCAAATACAAAAGGTTTATGACTACTAAGCAAAACAAATCTTGACAAAAGGTGAACAGACTCTGCAAGGGTGAGATTGTCTGCATGTTTCAGTGTCTCTTTTAGTGGAATCACATCTTTACTTTCAATTTCCTCTTTAATGTAACATACATTCTGTAAATATTGTTGCTACTGACAAGAACATCAATTCATGTTATTCATAAAGAGACTTTCAGTATTCGAGCAATGAATAGCAAGCAGGAGGAACAATTGCTTGTGTTTTTATTTCTTAACATACATTTCTCTGCTAAAAAATGGAAGCAGAGTCAATTTATGCTTATCAAACACATACTGCTTTTGGGAAAAGCACTGATTTTAGCAGAAAAGTAGTCTTTATGCAAGTGAAGGGAGGTAGATTTGTTCAAGTATATATATTTCCTTTATGTATTTTAAGTGATTTGCCAAATAAAAATGATTGGGGGACTGAGATATTTTTCTAGGAGTCTTAAAATTAGTGGTACTGGAGGGATCATTTTAACAGATACTGAATTGAATAGTTTTGCTTAGAGTAAATGGGGTAAGAGGTGTAGATTTGGATGTTCCTGTGCACAAAAAACTAGTTTAGTCACCATAAGAAAGCAATACTACGTATGACTGTGTGGCAGTATGCAGTAATAGTACTTGTGTTCAGCCTTAGTCTGAACGCTGCACTTGTCCATATGCTGCTTCACTGAAGACAAGTGGGCCATGTGCATCCTTCAAATCAAGTGGGTGCACAACTGTTTGCTCGATTAGAGTCTCATTCAACTTAGTCATCAATGTGAGTAAATAGAAGTTTAAATAAAATGGGGGGGCTGCAGTGGAGAGGTAGTGACACTATTAAAGAGCTGCAAATCCAAAAAGAAGGAATTGGGGTGTGGAAGAAGCTAGCAGAGTGACACCATCTTGGAGTACGGTTAGTCTGTGCAGGCGGAGCACTGTGGAAAGAAGAGGCAGAGTATACATGTGTATTTCCCATTTCCCCACCCCCTGCCCCCCTGCCCTGTCGTGCTGTTTGCCTAGGTCCAACTGGAGCTGGGTCTCTCAAAAATGGACAATGCGTTCCTAAAAGGCCAGCGTACAAATGCTAAGGAGCAGCTATTAAAATCTTTAGAGTGTGGAGTAAGCTTATGATCTCAGGGCTGGAATAGGAGAGTTACTGATTATTTCCCACTTTCTAATCATTATGAACTGCAGGTGCTTGTCACATCTGAGGATTTAAGTTAAAATCAGGAAAAAGATTTGAATCATTCTGCCAATGCAACTTGGCAAATTGCCAAGGAAGTCTAGGCAAGAGTCACAGTGGCATGAAACAGCTCAATGTGTTGCTATCTTCTGCCTTTTTCAGCTGGAGAAAATTGCTTTGCCATGGCAAAGTGGAGACCACCAAACCCAGTGGACTCTTTAGGAGTCCCGTATACACCAGGAGACGCTGGGAGGGGAACAATGTGCCATGGAGAAAACTCTGCTCCTGCCATGTAGAAAAACATACATTGTTTCTAGTCTTCTACTTTTTTTTTTTTTAAGCTCTGTTTTTTTTTTTCAAATGCCTAGAAATGCCTTCCCTGAAAGTGATAAAATTTGCATTCATTTCTGCATTCAGCATTCTTTGTGCACACACGTGCATGTACTTTTCCTGCATGAAGTGGAAGGAAAAAGTGGTGTTCTACTTTAAATTCAATTTAATCTGGTACATCTTATTTGATGAGTAATAGCTAGCAGTATTGACAATGATGCATAAATACTCTGTGGCGTGACTGTAGCAGTGACACCGAGGTTTTTCTGTTTCCTGTTGTTGCTTTAAAAGACTGGTAGCAGAGGTGGAGTGGGAGTGGGCCCCTCCTTTACGAGGTAATCTCTGCCAGCCAATATAGCTGTTGCAGTATGTGTGCAATTCCTAATGATTATTTTACTCTACTGTTTGTCCTTTAAATAACAAAAAATATTTAGCCCTGTGTTTTGCTATTTACAACAGCTTTCAAAATGGATTTCTTAGTTGTTTGCAGTGTGTGTCAGGAAAAAATATTCGGTTTCCTTCATGACGCTTGGGTTTATTCTGCTTATCAGAGAGGCAATCCAAGTGTGATTAGACTTACTCATTCTACTGCAATATGGTTCTCACTGTGTCTTTTGTGAAATGTGCAGTGATACAGTTAAATCGCATGCAGAAGGAAAACAAGCATCCCTAAAATGGAAGTATTACTTCTTTTAAGATTAGATGTTATAGATTGGAGGGGACAAACAATATTGACTGAGCATTTCCCTTTTTATTTTCTGTTCAACTCTGTGGTAAAAATACCTTTTTGCAGCATTATGGATATGTTTGGATGGAAGGGCCTGTTCAAAACAAGTACTCAAAAGTTCTGCTTAATGATATTCAATGAAACCACAAGGCACTGTGAGAGCTGCAGTCAGTAGGACATATAGTTCATCATTTTTTGTTGTGAGTTTGCATCGCTGACAAGAAAAGTTGTTCTCCCTCTCTTATTTTTGTGTGAGAGTATGAGGTTGCTGGTCACGGGCAGTTTTAAGTCCTTCTAAATATGTATTTCCTTTAATTCATTAAGAGACTTTCATGTTCCAACATATCCATTACAATGACAAACTGACACTGTAAAATTAAAAAGCTTGCAATTACTCACTTGGTTTGTATTTTAATCAAAGCTATTGTAATATGACTCTAGGGAACCATAAATGGCAAAACAAAGGGTTTGGGATTTATGTGGGACCTCTGTATACAGAACATCTAAGTAGAAGGAGCTGGGGAAGAATAAAAGTGCTGGATTTTTTTCCCTGGATCCAGGAAAGATAGTTTCAAGCACCCAAATCCAGTTTAGAGTTTGTTTTTCTGACTCCTCCTTCTTGCCTTGGGCTATTCCTGACTACGTCAGAGTTTGAAACTTGTAAATCCTCTGGTTTCCAACAATTGTATGCTCAGGAACAAAGATGTGGCTAGAATCAAGAGCAGTACAAACCTGCAACTAGTTCTAGTCCCTCTGTGCTGCTCACACAAGTGCAGTGGAGCCAAGACCAGCCACACTGGGGATTCCCAGCTGCTGGAGCAGTGATGCTGGAACTACTCCTGTGCCACCTCCCTGCCACTCTCCGCAGAAAAGGCCATGCGTCCTCATGCATGAGGCAGGGCAGATCACAGTGCTCTCTAGCAGCCAGCACAACCCTCTCCAAGAGCAAGAACCAGTCACACAATTTGAGCAGAGCCTAAAACGAGCCGAAGAGGTTCGCTTTAGAATCTAACATGCAACGCTCACAGTTAACCACTGTTTCTCTTACTCTTCTTTTCAGCTTGTCACATGATGCATCAACCACTTTGTCAATATTTAAGATACCACAAGAGTATCTTGTGGCTTCCTCTATCTGTGAACAGTTGCAACCACTTCTCAAAATGCACTGGCAGGTACAAAGTTGGCCAGAGCCCAAGTACCAGTGTGTATGAACTGGGAATTGTTGCAAGTGTTTTGCTGACTATCATTTGTTGAACTGATCATAGCTTTTTCTCATTCTGGCAAAGCAGGCTTGTATTTTCTCATGTTCAGAGCATTTTTTGTTTGTCAGCACAGAGCTCTCCTCAGCTCTGTGACTGAGGGAGGAGTAAGTGACTGTAATGGAGAAGGGTAGCCCAGCACATAATCTAGATATTTGAAAATGCTAAATGCATGATGCTGATCCTCAAAGCAACAATTCACCTAAATGCAAGAATAGAAATATTTTTCTAATCACTCTCTGAGCCAGATTCCCTAACTCCGAGCAAGAAGCAGGATGGCCTCTCTAGCTCCCAGGGCCCCAGTGGAGTGTCTTTCCCCTTGCTGGGGCAGGTGGGCTGCAGACATTTCTCCTATCAGCCACCTTCATTCAAATGCCTCGTCTGCACTAGATGGCACTGTAATAATGTTTGTTACATCACCCAATTTATTTACCAAAAAACTCACCTAAACTAGTGGATTTACAAGGTGGGGTAAAGTTAGTGTTTTCATTCGTTTGCTCCTTTCAAATGTTAATATTTTATTGACATTCAGAAAGTGCTGTTACACATATGGATATGTTTTTATTAAGTTGCTTTCTGCATGTGTCTAGTAGTCCAGAACCATTCTGAACACACAACCATACCTCTAGTGCATCTGCTCTGACCGGCTTGCAGGTTACTCGTTCAATGATCATTGGATTATACAGTGCTCTTTTAAAGCTCTCTAATTTTGTCACTTCTGTTGTAATTCCTAGCTTATAATGTTGTTACAGCTCCAATGTTTAAATATTTTTCATTGTATCAAATGTTCTGTGGCGGAACCTCCCACTCCCCCATTTGTAAATTCTTACGATCAGCAGAGCACACCCATTGCATCTGAGTGTCCTTTCAGCTACTCACCTCAGGTGCATTTCACTGTATTTTCTTTTTGAGCCTTAAAAGCCTAACCTTAACTTAGGTTAAAAGTCTTTGTACCCACGTCTCATAACGCAATTTTTCAATTCTGTCTGCTTGCTCAGCCACCCCTTCTAATTTCTAAATGAGTTTTACGTCTCTCTGGCATTAGTGGCTGGTTTTGGTCTGATTAAGTCTTGCATTTCTGTGATGATTCTCATCCAAGTAGATCCCCTAGTGCTTTATAAACTTTATTAACTGGTGGAACATGCTACATATCCTTTGCCCTTGATCAAATTAATAAACTGGTAGACTGAAAGACAGTAAATGATTTTGCTGAAGGTGGAAGGTGACAGTGGAAAGCATGTGAAATCATATACAAACCACTCCAGGCTTCAAGATTCTTCCACCCGGGTTGGACAAGTGAAATATTTCATCAGTGTTTTATAGATTTCAGCAGTCTCAAAATGATTATGTGAACTAATTCAAAGTCTGTTCCTTTTTCTTCTAAGCTCTAAAACAGAGCTCATGCTGCCTCCTAAAAAGGAACATCAGCTGGGGGTAGCTGTCCTAGATCTCGTTTGTTGTGAACAGTGATAGTACATATAGCCTTGGCTCTTTACTGCAGTTACAGCCTCCAAAACCCATCCATGAGTGTTTACCAAGAAGTGCTGCCCTGTGAGAATGTTGCTGAAGTTTGATATTATTATATTTAGAGGCTTTGGCTGACATACTATAAAGAGATGCATATTCAGTCCAACTGTTCTTCAATGTTCCTGAACAAAGCAATTACAGAAATAGAGTACTGCATACTTCTGATATGGGGTGTAGCGTATGGAAATACAGAGTTACCCTTCAGTCTCAATCCTGGCTGGACAACCCAGTTAATAACTTCATGAGTTCTACGAGTCCCAGAGATTTTCAAAGCTCTTAGTACACAAGAACACAGCTACATGTGAAAGCAAACAGCAAAATGTGTACCCATAACAAGCTGTGGCACTAGTACGCAGTGTAAAGGAGGTTTGCCAGCTACTGAGGTGTATTTTTTATTTATTATATCTGCTTGGTGTTTTGTTTAATAATGCTATAGCTAGAGAGAAACTGTAAGGCCTTTCTCAACAGATAGATTTTCATTGACTTTAAAGAGGATAGTAGATTAAGGTACTTTTGTATGTTAATTTACAAAACTTCATTATACATAGTTTACAAATGTAACCAAACTTTTCATGGTAATCACTACTGTGAAGTGTTTTAATTTTAGAATCTCAAAAGCTGATGTAATCTTCCAGGTATCATTAACAGTTCTGCCTTTGGCCCCAGACCTGCCACATTGTGATAGAGTTAGCTGTTGGCGTCCATGGGGATTTTGCATTAAACTTCATAGCAGGATACGGGTTTTTATCTCTTTCAATTTGTCTCTTTTTAGGATTTCTAAATGGTACCCAGCAATGAGTTGATGCAATACAGCCTCTATAATTCAGAGATACTACAGTAAGCATTTTACTCCTTGTCATCTGTAAGACTTAGTTGTGTTTAGCACAGTGCTGACCCAATAAATTGTGGATTTCACTGTAACTGAAATCTTGTTTTCATTTAGGTGATAAAAATTCTGTGTTCATTTAAGTGATGAAATTATATTATTTCATTTCTCTCTCTGTTGCATACAATGTCCCAGTAAGATGGATTTAAAGAGCATAGGATGGGAGACAATCAAAACAATGGTACTGGAGGGGCAATGTCCTTGACCTGACAGCAACAAGCACCAGGTGTTTCACAAGCCAGCACAAGAAGTGTAGTAATACCCACCTGGGGTAAATTGATGGTGCAGATTTGCTTTGTTTTTAATTTTAATACTGGCTGTTGGAAGGTTTATACCATAATATAAGCCATTGAGGATGTTTGTTTATGTTTTTCTAGCTTATATAATGTAATACGGAAGTTCTTACTGTCAGCATCAATTATTAATCTTTTTTCTAAATCCTAATCTGATAGATAATTTGTGAGGTTGAATCCCCTAAACAGGCGATGTTTGTGTATTGGAAGTGTAGGATTCCATGGTGTTGATTTTTAATATTTTTTGGTTAGCATGGCTGGTGAAAAGGGGGATTTTGCTATTGTGGTGGTGTTCTCACTTCAAAAAAAGTAACAGAGCTGAACAATGGACAAGTGAATGTAAGTGAAATATGTGTGAACATCATTCAGAGCTGGGCATCAGCCTGGAAGACTGCTGATCTCAGGTATTCTTTTAGGTATCACAAATCACGTATGGTGAAGTGTCTCTAGTTTCAAACCGAAATTCCAAATTTTGTTGTTTGTGTGGCAAAACAAGTATGATTTGAAATGGTATCAAGAACATTTTTTCTTCATTGCTTGTCCGATTTATTTGCAGACACTATTTTAAATTGTTATAAAATTATTTTGTCAAATTGTTAAGGAGATTTAAATCATAGCATGTTTAAAAAAAAAAAAAAGAACAGGAAACAGCTGTTTATATTCCACAGGAGTGTAGAGAGCATTTGATTTGCAATTGTTTTATTATTGTTTAATCCTGTCCTCTTTGCTTTATTTTATTTATTGAAGCTGAGTTTGACAATCTGTGGATATTAGTTTGCAATGTAAATTAAAGCCATGCTCAAATATAAGTGAGGAGCCTGACGTTAAATAATGCAATCATTCATTTTATATGGAAGTATTCAACTTGAATGAATAGCTAACTGTTAAAAACAATTAAATACAATTTTATATAATTATTTTGTGCGTGTGGCACATTTAGCAAATATTGCTATCAGTTTTAGCCATGTATTTAGTCTGGCTTATTTTTCATGTGAACTGAATCACAAAATCTAGAAGGTGTTTTACGAAAAATGCAGTATTTAAAGAACTTGAAAGGCTCTTAAATTTATCAATGCAGTATCTGAATTTACTTAAAAAGCTATGTCATGTTTTCTGGCATTTTTTTAAATATATTGATCTTCAATGTTCCTTCCTACTGAGAGGAATAAACTTTATGGTGTTTGGCCATAACATATTCCAGTGTTTAACACTATCCTTGAATTACTACTTCATTGTATTTTAATCATTTTTGTTTGCAAGGATTAGGAAGATTTCACCTACGATAATTAAAGTTGACTTCCAGAAGCCCCACTGATAGAAGTATTAATGCCTGATTTTATGGGCTTGCAGTGCATAGTACACAGAATAATGGGAAACAAGTGATTTAAATCTGAGTGGTGGACACTGAAGGACCCCAGCTAATTAACAGGATTGTGAACGAAGCTCTTGAGGAGGCCCACTAAGAACTAATGGGCTACCTTATAGCTTTACTCATAGTACAGTGCTTATATATTGAGCTGCACTGTAAATCAATTAAATGTTCTTGCTAGCACCACATTATTAACTTTATGTGGTCTGATCTTTTTCTTTTAGCTTTACGTTCATGCTGTTGCCAGTTCTACACAAATGATAAATTGCATTTTAAAATTAAAATTGCTTTTAAAAAACAAAAAGCAAACAAACAAAATGCAATGCTGTATGAAAGATCAGAAAATGTAATCAGTCAACTTTAGTATCTGAACTGTGCGTCAAAAACAAATGAGTGGGCTGGGCCTTGAAATAAGAATGGATCAACATGAAGGTAAATAGACCTTTACAAAAACTTGAATTTGAATCTATAACATTTTATCAAGATATATTAGGCAAAATGTCTTGAATCTGAATGTCCAGGGCAGCTCTCAGCTCCAGAGACATCCAAGCCAAACCTTACATTTGGAACTGGTCTTGTGTAGTGACACATCCTAGGGAAGTAGAGGAGCAAAAAATACTTTAAATGTAGATGACTTAGATACAAATGCAACCTCGCTGTGTCAGCTGTAACACCCACAAGAATCCACCTCAGCAGAGCTGTGAGATCATCTCTGGTAAATCAAAGTCCAGTATGTTTGGCTATCACTGTATTAATAAGAATTGGTAGTGGCAGTATTGCCATCCCAGAAATACCTAACTGCACGAGATGCACACATCTATACATTTTCCTGGTTTCTGTCTCTTTTGGGATTCGGTGAGCTTAGAGCAGTTCGAGAGGCAAATACTGCTTTGCACAGCTTTCCTCATTTATGTCTTAGGATCTTGCTACAAAATTGAAATTGGAACCCCCCAGTTCCACCTATTTTCATGCGGTAATTGTGTGGTTTAACGACCTGCTCTGTCCTCTTGTCTTCTCAATAAGCATCCTACTCTTTCTTTAATTCCAATTAGCTCCAAATAGTCTGTATAGATGGGAACTTTATCATGACCCATGCAATTCTGTGCAGATCTTAGGTATTCCCTGTGTTGATGAGTATAGGCCAATATGTTTATTATTATTATGCGTTATTCATTTCATTATCACTTAATTTCTTACATTATTTTAAAAAATTTCATCCTACTCTTCATCCCCCCAGTTGTTGTTTTTTTTTCCCCCCCTTGGGGTGAAATATATTTGTGTTTTACAGCTTAAGCTTAATTTTAATATACTAGATTTATGGATGCATTCCATAAGATGAATTCCCTTTTTTGTTCTCCATACAATTCAATGGCAATGACTGCTACTAGTAATCAGAAATTTATAAAGAAATGTTAAACTTCATTTGCATGAAGGAAAAAGGGTGACTATTTGGTCTGTTGTAATAATGTATAACATCAATTACTATCTTAAATGAAGAAATAAATTAAAAAATATTGCATGCATAATAAAAATGGTGCCATGCAGTGTAAAAGATATGAATAACATATTACTGAGTCTTAGGTGTAGTTTATTAAATATTATACAAAATGATCTCTTAAGCATTTTGAAAAAATGAAAGTAACAGATTGATTTCTGTGTTTAAATGCATTTGACTAGCACCCAAGCAGTTCAGAGCTGTGCAAATAGTTCTAGGTGAGCGAGTATGCCAAAGGTGTTTGATTTGCTGAATTATTTATTTAGCAGTACTCACAGACACTGAAGCAGAGTCCTCTGAATCTGGATTTTGGCATTTTTTCTTACTGCTGGGGCATGATGTGTGGTGTAATATAATATTTGGGGCGTGCAAGTGCTGGAATTCGGTTGGATGGCAGCTTTGTCTTTCCCTAGGCATTCTTCGTTACTTATTCAATTGTTTGGTGGTTGTCGTAACGTCAGATGTGCTCATTTGATTCT
The DNA here is from genome assembly GCA_013399475.1 of Chauna torquata. Classification (NCBI taxonomy): domain Eukaryota; kingdom Metazoa; phylum Chordata; class Aves; order Anseriformes; family Anhimidae; genus Chauna; species Chauna torquata. The sequence continues at coordinate 349,549 of VXAL01005387.1, read as the reverse complement.
TGAGTGTGTTGCTTTCAGAAAGATGTGGAAACCGCGGAGCGTGAACGTTCGGGGGACAGGGGTGCAGCCGGCTGGGATCGGAGGCAGTCGCTACGCCCGCACGATGCGCTGCTCACTCGAGGTGCTCGCGGGGCCGTTCCTCGCTGTTCCCCTCACAGGCAGGCAGCAGTGGCCCTCTGCCAAGCGCGTTTCCACAGAGGCATCCGCACCCTCGCCGGTGGGCTCAGCTGTGCCCTGCAGCGGTGCTGCGGAACCACCCGGAACCGCCCGGAGCCGGCTGTGGGGGGCTTGGGGCAGCCCCGGCCTCTCCTCACAGAGCCCCCACAGCCCCGCTGCCAGCGCCTGGGCACAGCCAGCCAAAGCCAGGCGTTAGTGCACGGGTGCACGAGTGCCGGCTGCCCCACAGGGCTCTGCTGGCATTTTCCTGTCAAGGCGTTAGCAGTGATGCAGTTTGGTGTCTGCACTCCAGATTTGCCCTCTAAATCTTAGCAACTGCTGGTGACAAACTACAGAGTAATGTGTTCTCGTGACACGTCTGTGAAGCAACCTGTGCTAAATGACAGCGTTTCAGCAAGGTTGGCAGGAGCGTTTTGTCGTACAACGAGGTCTTCTGGTCCTCCCCCTGCTAACTGGGCTCACGTATGCGCTGGGGAGGGAGGCAGCGGGCAGCCGGAGGACGCCATGTCGTCCGCGCGTGGCTGGGCCGCTGCGTGCCTCTTCCCCTTGGTCGCACAACAAGGCCCTAAAGAGCTTTCCGGGACCGATGCACCAGCTGTGGGGCTCTGTGCAAGTAGTCTGGTGAGTACTGGCATGAATACGGCCTGCTTCCGAGTGGATTTACAATTCTTATCTCCACAGAAACCCTGTCGCCTTAGGAAAGCAAACTCAAAAGAAATCTGGTGGATATTTAAGTATTTTTAATGTGTATTTTAAATCGTTGCTCGTCCATTCTGCCTTCTTCAGTTTATTTTGCATGCAGAGGAGGGGTAAAAGTCTGAAAAAAATATGGTGGGCAGCTATATAAAGGAATTTTCTGAAGTGATTGCTGCGGATCCTTGAAAGCCAGGCTAGGAAAGGTGCTTGGTGAGAGGCTTATCTTATGTTTTAGCCACTTTTTCTACAAGGTTAGTTTGATTGTGCTGAAATCACACTAACCTACTAAATCATTGATAGCCCCACCATTAATAGTTGGTTCCATGGAAGCCTTTTGTGATAAACAAAAATAAATTTTGTTTAGTATTTTATTACAACATTCTTTTTTTCGCATTTTCAGTGATTAAAATCAATCCTTTGGTGCCGGCTACTTGGCAGTTGCACTGCTTCCTGCTGTACCTTTCGCTGCCAGCAGGATTGCTGCCTTGTGGCTCTTGTGCCTGATGTTGAGCCCGTAGAAACCAGCGTAAGCCTGGGTTAGATCAGGAACTCCTTTGTGAATTTACGTAGTGTTAAAATAGATACAGTACTCGCCAAATCAGCATTGCCTTTCTGCACTAGTTTGATGTGCCTCCTGTTGCGTACAGCTGTTCAGATGAAGGAGATGCTTTTCACAGGTAAATATGGAGAGGTGCAGAAGTGCCTGGGGAGGTCCCACAAACCACATGCTTGCCTCAGGCAAAAGCCATTTTCTTGTCAGTGTGCTTAGAAGTTTTTTTCAAAGATTGCTCTCTTAACCTACATTAGTTACTCCTTGTCCTCTGATGTAGGTGAAATAAACCTTATCTTAATCTATCTCTCTCAGAGATGTGCTGTGTTCTTTGACATACTAAAATGGAGATTATTGTGTCCTTGCTAATTAAAAAGCAGGAGAAAGGTGCTGGCTTGGTAGTATAGTGGCAAGGTATTTGTATGAGAGTAACTGGTGACCTATTTAAACCCTACCACTGTAAAATTTACAAGAATTCTGTAACTTAATTTTCAAAGTAGGAAATTTTCTGTGGCTTGGTGTTAGTATGAGATTAGATTTGTGCTTTAATACAGATGGAAACATCACTTGGCCTCCTGTACGGTGGGTTCTAGCAATTGCCTGCATCACAGAGATGTCATATAAACTCACAATCATACCTTGAATTTGTGAAACAATTACATTAGTAGTGAGGGAGATGTTAATATCACAGAATCATTATAGCTCATTTTAGAATGCATTGCTATATATATGTGTCTTTTTTTATTATTTGCAGACTGGTCTTTTCTTGGTGAAATACAGTATCATTATCTGATGTGTGCTGCTAACAGCAGCACAAACAAAATTGCTAGTAGCAAATTTTTCTTGGGTGCCTGGAGGTAGGGTGGTGGGTGGGTGGGTAGTGTTTGGCATGTGAGCGGAAGGCTTCTGTCAACTCATCAGGTTTTTCTGTTATGACAATGCCTAAATACATTTGTGGTAGTTTGGGCTAATTACCACAGGTGGAAGGGGCTGGGGGAGTAGGTAAATGCAAATTGTGACCCTGTCTTTCCTTTAGCACAGACCACTGGAAAAAGGAAAAAGAACTGTGGAAAACAGTGATTTTATTTTCCCTATTTTCCCTTTTATAGGCAATGCTTAACTTACATAACTGAAATTTTAAGAAATCCCAAGTTGTGTTGGTGTGTGACAGTAAATTTGACCAGCTGTAGCTGAACTGGCCATGTGTGAACACCAATTAGTGTGGTACATGGTAACAATTAGGTGACTCAAATTCTGAAATTGTAAGTAAACTGAAATTCAGTTTACTTTTCCCTTTGTCTTAGTATCAGCTACTTTGTTACTCTCAGGCTTTTAAAACTAAACTGAAGAAGCTGTAGACAGGGGCTGTGTAAGAAATAATTTTATTCTGAGAAGGCCTGGAGTGGCTCATTTTTATCTCCAAGTTCTTCAGTTCTGTGCCCAGTGAAGCATTCTCTAGATAGCCACCGACAGCTGGTGTGCATGGGATATGTTGACTTCTCTGCTAATGATCCAAAACAAACAAAATAAATATTGGTTATTGTGTGCTGCCCCATGGAAGCTGTCTGTGCTTCTGCCTTGCAGCAGGTAGTGGCACTGCACGTCTCTGATGTGTGCAATATCCCTGTGATGTCCGACTCTCTCCTCACTCTGGCCCAGCACCAGCCAGATTCTTACAGATTATATTGGTATCTACAGAAAAGCAGGGGGAGTCCTCAAGAATTCTTGTGTGAAGGGTGTATTTATGCTTCATTTGCTGAGTATCATGCAGCAAGCAAGCAATGAATTTAAAGTGGACTATAGTCTGTATTTCTCCTCCCTGGTTCCCTGACTGGTGATATTGTAATATTAGTGAAGGAGGAGATGGATGTCAGAAAGGAGAAATGTTGTTGCAGAAGGGTGAGGAATATATATGCCCTACATAAGCCATCTGGCATGGCAGGCCTATGTGTGGCTGTGGCTCTTAAGATATGAAATCCTTTTTCCAGTTGGTTGACTTTTGCAAAGGATTTAAGTCCCAAAGAAGTTTTGGGATAATAGATGAAATGACAGCAAAATGAGTTGTCAAAATTAAAGCAGTATGTCGAATTGTGCAAAGAAACTTTAATGTCAGCAGGATACTCTTCTAGGTAAAACTGGTGCAAAGAAAGAACTTCAGCGTACTATGAGTGGTGAGACCAGTTGTGTGTATAGGGACTTGGGGTTGTGTACCAGGCTCTTGATTTCCAGGTCAAACTTTATATTCTACCCAAGTACTAGTTTCAAGCTCTCTGAATTTTTGTTACCAGGAATTAGGACATAGAAATACTTGCCAGTGCTTAATTGCTGCCCCTAGACAATACATCAGTACATTCTTGTAATAAAATTCACAGCTCCCTTTACATCACTATTAATCTCAGTGATGCACAACTTTAACAGGATTTGGAGTCGGTCCAAGAAAAAAAGTTTCTTATGTTAGCAGGGCAGAAGGTTTTTATACGAAGAATTTAAATGCTGCTTTGGAAATCACTGAAAATGAAACCAGTATTTTGAATCTTTTAAACTCCATTTTCATTTCAAAGTTCTGCAGAATCCACCTGTACATATTAGATATGTGAATACAGTCAAAGTAAGAATTATAAAAATAGCAGGGTTGCTGTTATTGATCAAATTGTCCTCATCTGGACTTCTGTGTTTCTACAAAATCGCTGTAGGTATTATTACAGCTAAATAGTTTTCTCCCAAAGTGTAAATTGTATCTTTTTTAACCGAAATGCATCATAGCTTATTTCCAGTAAGCTAATCACAATGTTTCTGGTACAATTTGTTATAAGAATGAGGAAGGGTTATGTCTTATTGTAGTACACTTGTCTGAAAAAGAGTGCCATCTATGACTTCGGGTTTTTATTTCTTGTTCTATAATTTACATACTTGAGCATGTGTTTGTACATTTAAACTTCTTTGTGACTCCAGCATTACAAATGGGATCCTTCTTGGAAATTTTCAGTTACTGCGGATATGACAAGTGGTCAAATGAGAATGCCAAAAATATTATTTTTTTTGGTACACAAATATAAGCCGTTTGACCATGTTTCTGTCTGTGAAAAGCTAACAAACAACTCCCCCAAAAGAAAACAAAAACAAACAAACAAACAAAAAGGAGGATACAGTCAGTAAAAAGACATTCTAACAAATCATGAAGCATGAACAAGGAATGACAGATTTGTAATATATCTATTTAATACTTCTGTTTGAATAGACGAGCCATCCAAGACCCCCTTGATCTATTGTACTTTCTGGGCAGCAGAAGAATTATGCAAAGGCAAAGTCATTCCCTTCTTGTCACACAGAATATACTTTATGTTCTGTTGGCATTGGTAAAAGGGTAGCAAAAGATGTCATACAGTTGACTCCAACTATGATGTAGAGTCCTGGGATGCTATCTTAGAAATCACTGAAATACACACTCAGTTTCAGTTACAGTAATAACACTAAAGAAGATGCTCAGTTTCTCTATCTAAGAACAGTATCAGGTGTGAAATGGTTTGCATTCTCCTTCAAATGTTCTGTTTTTTCTTGAATTAGTAGAAGACCAGAATTTTGATGATGATTGTAAAAAAATAATTGAGAGAGAAAAGATCTTAAGAAAATCAAAATGTCTCATTTGGTTAATTTTGAAACAATTTAATCCTTCATAAAAACATTATTAAAAATTAACTTATGTCTGAAAATGCAATTTGCAAATATCTGAATGCTACAGATATTTTTTGTCTCTGTGACTACAGGTAAAGCTTTTTTTTTTTTTTTTTTTCCAAGCAGCTGAGAGGGGACAGGGAATTCTGCTAATGTTGTACCCACTCAAAATCTTTCTGCTGAGATTTTATGATACATTATGCTTCAGTAGTGGGGACCTAAAACTTTCTGTTACTTTTGATAATTACTTAGTGGCATATGTGATTCTGGAAGAGTATTAACGTAGTACCCAGTAAGTAATTGTCAGCAGACAGATAGGATGGAAAGGGCTATAACAGCACTAGTATTTCATTTCCAGAAATAGTTCTGGGTAGCGTGGGATGCCCTGGAAGCAGCCTGGAGAAGTTTGCAGTGGTAGAACTGCTCTTTTATGAACTCAAATTTCAGAGACTAAACTGTCTAAACTGCCGTGGGACTTGAGCACTTCTGTTATTATACATGTGGTGTGGTGGGGAATAGAAGGGCCTTGAGACACAGAAAGTTAACAAGAGAAAGGTGGAAAAAACAGCAAAAAAAAAAAAAAAAATTATAAGCCTTGAATTGTAATAGAAAAGGAAACCAACAAGTTTCTGTAAAAGCATAACTGTGTTTTTCTGCCCAATATTGCACCTTCTTTCTTATGTTTCCGTTACTGATAATTGCCAAGTGCCTCTGTTATGATGTTGGTACTTCCCCAACAGTGCTATAAACCAGGCTTCTCCTAACAGTGAGTTCCTTTGTACAAAGGGAAACTTGGTCAAATCTGAAAGTCAGCAAAGTTAATCTTCCCGTGCTATGTCCAGATTTATTACAGAAGATTCTTTGGAACTGTGACTGGTTACCGTGAATTTCCAGCATCCTCAGAGAAAGCTATCTAGGAGTTGTATAGAGAGCTTATATTTTAACCATTTAGTTGAAAACATTAATGATGATCCCTGACATTAAGATGTCAGGGATGTTTTTAACTCTTCAGTTAATAACAAACAGCACATTGTCACAGATGTCAGTAAATTACCAGTGATGTTTTCTTCTCATTTATTGCTGTTGGGAGTTCAGACTGCTTGATAAGGGTACACCAGCTCATTATGGGTGATAACAGTATTTTGTCTGACGAATTTGTTTGCCCTGTCTGTACAACTATAAATCAGAAAGTTTTTACTGACGTGAAACAATGTGTATGTTATTAAGTCTTATTTTGCAGTGACTTGAACATAGAGTGTTATGTCAAGGTTTATTTTGAGATTGTAGTCAAATACAAAGTCTTATCCAAATTTTGAATGAATAAGCAGGCTCTGTATCATTTAATCGGGGTGTATTTGCATTAGATAGATTTCTTTCACTGGAAGTTGACAGCTTGTACTGGCGTCTTCATTGTGTCTTGTATCTTGCCGTTGTTGTGCTGGTATAATTGAGGTTGGAAGTGGCTCTATCTCCAGCAAGGATCACAGCTGGTGATAGTCTTGGCCTGACGATGCAGTACCATTTCTGCCCTAAAACAGGAGCTGCTTGATTAGGAGGATCTGCAAATAAGTTTGTTAACAGTTTACTGTACTTGCTAGTGGTGTGCATTGTGATCTGCTCCCATACATTCGACTTTTGAGGTTAGTATTTGCTTTGAATGAATAACAAGGTTGGCATTAAAAATACTACACTACCAGTGCAGTCTTTGGCAATGCCTGGGCCCCTGTTCTGGGGACCTTACACAAAACTAGGCAAGGAAGGAAACAGGTAATTATATAATTGAATTATATGTAATTCAATTCTTCACTATTGGCTAAAGTAAAAAGCTATTTGCTTGCATGCCCAAGGTCTGCTAGTCTACAAACCATATACTGCTGTCACAGGTGAGATACAGAAATATAACATGGTCTTTCTGTACAGCTTCGGTGAGACATTAAAATCTGTGAATGCAGAGCTGAGGAGTGAGTAGATGTACTGTGTATGGCCAGTTCTGCTTATGCCTAAGCATAAGCCAGAGGACAAGGAAGACTTGTCTTTTCTGTGACTCTTTGTATAGTCAGTTAGGAGCAAGCACCTGCAATGGAAAAGAAGCGGAGAATTCTGCAGCACATCAAATACTTGGTGTGGAATCTGTTTCTGCATAGAAGCTCTTTAACAATATCTTTCTAGCTGATAATATCTTCTAGAGGAAGATATAAATAGTGAATTAAAACATAAATCAATAGGAGATCACATCGTTAAGTGAGGAAGAGAGGTTTTTACTACTGTCTCTTGCTACATCTTTACCTACTTGCCTTCTGTGCTGATGATGAACAGGGCAGTTGCCTAGGACTGTCTTTCCTCTTGAAAAATGGGATACTTTTTCAATATGTTCCTTTTAAAAAAATTATCTGCTTCACAAATATGTTGTTTTGCTTAGTGCACAGCCAAAGAAACTGTATTTGTAAAGACATGGTACAAAGTAAGTACCCTTTTCACTATATCTCACTATATTTAATATTTGGAAGTAAAATAATCTTTCCAAGAAAGTTTGCTGGCTTTGCCATAAGTGCTTTGTTTATAACATTGTGACATAAACTGTGAAGATGGCTATATTTCATTTTTTATGTGTAAAGACATTGTGATGGTACATAAACTGAGCATTAAGCTAAAAGATGCCCATGGTGTATAAATTATACAGTAGGCCTTTCACACCTATAAAAGACAGTTATCTTTCGTGAGTGGGTATCACCCTTTGCTATAGTGCTCTGTTTCATGGAAATAAAAACAGTGCTATTCCATTCAGTCTCTCTCTTAATACATTCATGAGTATTTTAAAAAGAGGCTTAACAGCCTTCATAATCTTGAAACATCTTTTTCTTTCAGGATACATTTACATGAACTTTTGTCAACTCCAGATGAAGATCAACTGTACTTCTATTGGCAGGATAGTTTCAAATGGTATTAGGATTTCCCCATTTTGCCACGTTCTCTGGAGAACATATATTGCCAAAATCTCTCAGGTTGGATGTAGGTTGATCCATGTCTGTTCTGTCACCTCCAGGGTCATGGTTCCCTGAAAACACATGTAGGTGTACTTCCAGAAAACCCAGGGCCAGACTGTATGTTAGTCTTGTCCTGATACAGTGTTAAGGGACACATGCAGCCACTTGGGATCTTGAAGCCCTCAAGGGTACACCATTAGACGAAGGGCCTAGAACATATTTCAGTTGACACAAAATCTGCTATATAATCCTTAAGAAATACTGCTTTCTCCAGTTGCTAGAGTTTTCAGAAGTTGCAAGTGTTTGCCAGTCTTATTTTGCTTTTTTTGATTGGTATTGCACATTGAGGAGCTCTGTGTCAGTTTTTCAGAATGATTACAGATTCTAAGGAGACTTGAAAAGATCTAAATTGATCTTTTTTCATTTTTTGATTTTTTTTTTTTTTTATCTCTAAATTGAGTCTACTTTTTCTGTGTGTGATAAAACTTTGTCAGCATGGTCTTTCACCAAGTGACTGCTCTCACTGTTTTCCTATGTTTCTCTTGAGAATTTATATGTTGTGTTATTGTTTAAGAAGGACTTAGGTTCGTGTTTATCAGCCATTGGCACTTTCATTTAACACCTGAATGTTTGTTCCATTTCCTAGATAACTGATGATTATGGAATAAATAGAGGTTCTGTAACAGAGTGTTTTTTCAACACACTGTTGAAAGCTTATTCCTATATTCTGCTCCCCCCCCCCCATTTCTTAATCTGTTTTTAAACCCAGTAATTCATCTTCTGGTTACATACTTTCCCATACGGTACACCTAGTAGAATTATCTCACCCAGACATTTGTTTGTTTGGAGGCTTGTCTTGAGAGTAAATTGAAAGTGTGGGTGTATTGATAGCAGCTAGCTAGCATAGATAATAAAAGTGGTGAAAATGGAATAACGAACGATCGAGTACAGGTGAGGAAGCAGAATGTATGTTCAGCATTTGCATTGGCTTGTGTCAGTCTGGAGTCCATTCCCTCTTTGCACCTCTTCACTAATACACTTACCTGAACCTAGGTGAGGTTAATCAACCACCTTTTCAGCAGATGCACCACAGTTGTGTTTCAGTGGCTCAGCAGATACACTCTAAATGGTATGTGTTTTTTGTTAAATGAAGAAAATCTGTTGAGGAGAGTTACATGCTGAACAGCTTTATGATCAACACTGAGACAATGAAACCGTTTATTCTCTGCGATCTCATTTTCTATGATTACTCTTTTTTGCTGATATTCTTTCAGTTCGTGACCTGAGAGATTTCACAGAAGTATAAATCAGCTAAGTAATTCTTTACGCTATTTTAGATGCATCAAATATTTGTACTACAATTATATCAACAACTCCTGGAACAAAACTGAGCATGATTAAAGTCATCACTTTCTTGGCTGCCATTGCATTTGAAGATTCTGCTCTCTTCTGATTCAGAAGAAGGTTCAGACTTCATTCCTGCTTTGTCAGCCTGTGAACTAGCAACTAAAGTGCCATTAATGGTGTTCAAGAATGTGTAACATTGTTCCTAGATTTTGTAGGACCGATACAGTCTTATAGCTGAGCCCACAAACATGGCTTCCTCAACTGGCAATTCAAGTCAGTTCTTAACAAATGCCCAGAATAAGCTTCAAAAATAGTGTAAAAAAAATTCCTATTGCAAAGCATTTTTGAATTGGTCTCACATTACATCTGCATGATCAAGCGTTGTGGTTTAGCCCCAGCAGGCAGCTCAGTGCCACACAGCCGCTCGCTCACCCTCCCCAGGTGGGATGGGGAGAGAATCAGAAAGGTGAAAGTGCGAGAACTCATGGGGTGAGATAAAGACAGGTTACTAGGGAAAGCAAAAGCCCCGCGCGCAAGCAAAGCAAAACAAGGAATTCTTTCGCTCCTTCCCACGGGCAGGCAGGTGTTCAGCCGCTGCCAGGAAAGCAGGGCTCGTCACGCGTAATGGTTTCTTGGGAAGACAAACGCCATCACTCCCAACGTCCCCCCCTCCCTCCTTCTTTCCCCCAGCTTTTATTGCTCAGTGTGACACCATATGGTGTGGAATATCCCTTTGGTCAGTTTGGGTCACCTGCCCTGGCTGTGTCCCCTCCCAGCTACTTGTGCACCCCCAGCCTCCTCGCTGGCAGGGCAGCACAAGAAGCAAAAAAGTCCTTGGCTCTGTGTAAACACTGCTCTGCAACAACCAAAAACATGACCACTATTTTCATCAAAAATCCAAAACACAGCATTGTGTGAGCCTCTACGAAGAAAATTAACTCTGTCCCAGCCAAAACCATGACATCAAGACAGTCCATTAGACTTTAATCTTTTTCTGAAACTAACTCAGGCTAATAGTTAACTGTCAAATAGTAAGATTTTCATTTTTATATACAATTCAGTTATATAACTTCATATCAGCTGAAAGCCTGATATGACATTCTGTTTATCAGCAATACTGATACAGAATGGCAATGCAAAAATAGCTTGAAGCTGTTGAAACTCCTTACTTTCTGAGTTTTCTAGATCTGTCTGACATTACCTCCTGAATTTGGTGCAACCTGTGAGGGATGATAGATGAATTCTAAGCTGTCATTTGGACAACTGCAGCTCCTGGCAAGCTGAATGCTTAAATTTTAATCTTTTACAATTCCATTAATAGTTTCATTCAAAGGAGGAGTAACTGTAAGAATTATAAAAACCTTCATGACCTCATTAGGAGTTTCACTTAACTCCTGTGTTTCAGGCTAGCTGGAGTCTGTGTCCTGGACACTTGCATAAAAAGATGTTTTAAAATCTGTGCACGAGTCCATGTAACTGAACAAATGGCTTAGATTTATAACAGAACATAAAATCTGAATTGACGTTTAAAAATGCAGAACTTGAGGCTTTATAGGTGAACAATCACATTTTAAAATTTAAAAACTTCCCAAACTTTTCAGTAGTAACGTGTAGTTTAATCCCTGGTGTATCTTACTGTACGTGATGAAATAACCTCTTCAAATTACACTGTTATGTGGGCAGATACTGCTAGTCTGTTTAAGTACAATAGGTGATGTATACATCTCTGAATTTATGTCACGGTCCTTTCCATTAATGGCATGGAAGAACTTACATGCTGTCATTTTAAAGTATGTCCATTTTGATTTGTCAAACTTGTTTCTGTTTGGTTATATATGACCAGAGTCTTGCGGTTGCTCTTGATTTGGAGATGGTGACTCCAGTTAGTAAGAGACTTCAGAATTTGAGTACTGGCCATACATACTCCCTTTCCCCCAAGCCATGTTAAAGAATTAGCAAAATGAAAAAAACAAACAAAAGCTGTTTGAAACATAAGCCATAACCATGAATTATAAAGGGTTTTATATTTCAGTAGGAATCTGTAGTTAAATAAGAAGTATTGCTTTTTTGAGAGGGGAAAAACAAAGTGTATATATATTGCGTGTGTGTGTGTATATATACACACGTATATGAAAAATATAAGCAATAGGTTTTCACAACAAAACGCTTGTGTACTTGTAGAAGCTTTTTCAACTTTCCGTATTGAAAACACTGTAGGGACAGCAACCTCTATAAGTTAGTATTTTTGTTTTTCTTTTCTAGAACCAGCTGTCTGAAGCCTTCTAGAAGGAAAGTTCTGACTTTTCTGGGATACCTGTACCAAACTATTTATGAAGAATGAGGTGGAAAGCAGGCTAAACTCAGTTGAAATTTGGAAGCCAAATGTTTTGAATTTTGAGTGTTTCTGATAAAAGCTGGAAAACTCAAATAGTTAGAGGTAGCATAACTAGCAGTAAAATTTGGCCAGGCTTGTGAGAAGGAGTGTATGTTGTGTAATGTTTAAAATTCCCTCGCAATTATGAAATATGAAAAACTGTTTTAGTCTAGATTCTTAATCCCCTAAATTTCAAGAAAGACAAAAGAGTTTGGTTTTTTAGTTTGGTTGTGTGTTGGTTTTTTTTGTTTGTTTTGTTTGTTTGCTTTGTTTTGTTTTTGCTAATGGTTTGACATAAATAGCTGAATCTTGTCAAAATTGGTTCTGGGATCAAGGATGATGGTTTTGGCAGGGTTTTGGGCTCCGTGGCCTGCAACCCGTGCATGTAGCTGTACTCAGAACTCGGATGAAGGCTCCTTTCTGAGTCATATGAACTTGTAGTCTAGGGGACTCCGGAAAATGTATTGTTGAGGGAGAAGACTGTGAAAATTTTTTATTTTAGCTTTTCTCCTGAATACACCAATAGGCATGTCGAAATATTCTTTTGCAGGATATGTATAGCATATGCTCATTATTAATCTTTTTCAGACAAATATGAGCAGTGTATTCTAAAAATGATTCTAACCTTTGCCAGGTGCCACATGTCCTGTAGTAAAGCAGTTTACCATTGCAGGGACACAGTTGGATCCACACCATGATTCTATCTGCAGCCAGGTATGAGGTCAGGGACTGCACCCGTTCCCCCAGGGAGCTACTTAGCAGCCAATTTTTCTGCTTTGCCAACGAGAACTTTGTCAAGGTAGCACTGAGATCAGCTCAGGACTGAGGAACGGTTGTTCTTTTGAGGACTAACTGCTCCTGTGGTCACTTCATTCTGACCTGGCTATGTAACATAACACAAAACTGAGTCAAACAGGAGCCTGAAGCTCTTGTCTGTCTGTTCATTGCACACTTCCAGCAGTTTTCTTGACAGTGTGCCTAGAGGGAAGTTTCTGTTATCTTGGTACTCGATGCTGCAATTTTTAATTTGCTGTTCATTGAGAGTCAAAGAGATAAATGGCAAAAAGGCTTGTGAGTTTAGAGGCACTTGTTCAGTATGGAAGAGCTGGTGGCAGCACTAAGTATGCCATTAATATGAACATGATCAGCCCTTACACTCTCAGTGCTATGATTTAAAACGCTGGGGCTCGGTAACTCCACAGAGAAATACAATCAAAAAATATTGCTAGGGCTGTGACCTCCTTCTCTTGAGCTGTGCTGGGTGGGATGGTATAGTTTAGCTCAGCAAAGTCCTGCTCAGGAGCAAGACACAAACCTCTCTTGGGGAAGAAATACTTTCAGCACTTGCTTTTTGCTGCCAGTCTGCACAAAGATGTTTATGTCAACACCTTGTCACTCACCAGCTACTGGATGCCCTGTTCTCACACACAGTTCCCAGGTACAGGACTTGAATTTTTTTTAAAGGACCTTATCCTTGTTAGCAGACTGTAGCCACCTTCTTGTCCATTTTCTGGTATCCATCCCCATGACACTTTTGAGTGCTATGTCATCTTTTCTCCATGGGGTAGGACTTGGCTGTTTCTCATTGTCAGTGTCAGCTTAACCTATTAAGGAACACCAAAGTTTTTTGTTTGTTTTCTTTTTTTTCTTTTCTTTTTTTCTTTTTTTTTTTTTTTTTGGTAATGGCTTGCATACACTTCTAAGGTGTCCAGATAAAGCATAAATGGAGCTGTTAGTTTGTGCCCTCTGTGACCTTTTACAGATAGCGTTCTCTGTCAAACCTGAACTCAGGACCAACTAATGAGTGGAAGGGTTTGAAAACAGCACTCTTCATACAGGCCATGATTTGATTTGTGTAGAAACACTACTCCCACCAGGAGCAATCATGTAGAGTATGTTCCTGTGCAGAATCTGGATGCAAATTCTACCAAACTCACTTGCTTATCATCATGCCCCTCTGTATGGATACTTTTATTTCTTCTTGTAGCCCAGCACTGGCCAGTGCATTTTGGGAAATGGATGGAGGCACTGGAAAAATGCTGAAGTATGTCTGGGATTGCATAATTTGAGGGTGAGTGAAGTTATATGACAGAGCTTAAGATGGTCTAACAGCTTGTTCAAAACTGGAAGGAAAAAAACTTTCCCTTCCTCTTCCTCCTGCTTGCCTTGTGCTCATTCTGATCTTAATTGTATGTTGTTGAAATGATTCAGCCAACTAGCCCAGCAAAAATAAAGTCTTCGCCTGGCTTACTAGATTCAGTGAGCGTGAGAGCTAGTGCAAGGGAAGGGATGGGTCTGTCTGGCCAAGAGATGTAAGAATGGGGGAGCATAACCTGCCCCTTGTCACTGCTTTGGTTTACTATTAGATTTTATTATGGGCTTCACTGTTGGATTATACAAATGAGCAGATTCAAACACTGTTATGGTTTTAGTTTTAGTTTTATTAATAAGCTCAAAAGATGCAACCTGGTATCATCTCCAGTGTGTGAGGATCTGTTCTAGGCATAGAAATTCTCCTTTGCTACCCCCCTGTTTCTACAGTTGAAAGCCCAGTTATCAGAGAGCTGGTGGCCTTTTGTTAGCCCTGGTGTCAAGTTTTCCTTTGGGCTTGCATTAATTTTAAGCAAATCAGTCAATCAGGCAATTTGGAAATCCAAATCCTTGTGATGTTTGCCCCACTGTATAGAGTTTAGAGTTTCATTTACTTTAGGCTTACAGGAGTGACAGCATTGTACTTCAAGGATTCCTCACTTGGCTGAATACTTGGGCTGCCACTGGGATTCATCTATAGCATCAAGAACTCTGCTGGCAAAGTTTTCAGTAGGGAAAATTAACTAATACAAAGCTGCAGCCTGACAGATGGCTAGACTGATGGTACATCTAAACCTGTTTGTTCCTAAATGACGGTGATGCCTCTGTGAGAGGAGGGATGATGGTTTTGAAGGGATTCAGCCCTGACTGCATGCAGTGCAAGGCCCCTGTGTGGAGGTGCTGGCTCCACACACTCCAGTTCTGGGGTCTGTGATGTACAGCCCAGGTTTGCAGAGCTGTAACTGGTCACCACCAGTTTGTATCTGTCTCCCACAGGATCCTGCCTGTCTTCGGTGGAAAGCCCCAACTTCTATTTTTACTGTGTTTTTCCTTTGTCTCTAGACCTGAACCTTGTTTGTGACCATCCAATGTTTTCGCTTTGTCAGGGATCTTACTCTTTTAGTTGGCTGATTTGATGAGCTAACCTCAGCATTAAACTTCAGTCTGGGCTGAAATATACTTTGGAAATACTGGGACTTCTTTTTGAGAATTAGGATCTGACAGATCTCTTAAAATTTCTGCAGGCAAGAGCTAAAATAAGCATAGTGCTTAACAGTAAGGTAGTGAATTCATTAAAAGTCATCAGAAGTCCCTGCTTGGAATTGTTTATTGAAACCAAAGGAAAAAAGCTTTACTGTTTTGAAATAAAACTGTCTAAGAATCAATAGCTGTGCTTTTGTTTTGTATTTTAGTAGGAAAAGTAAACAAAATTTAATAAAAAATTTTTTTTACTAAATTTGATTTAAATTTATTATGAAGGGAAAACAGCTAATTTGAGAAAGGAGAGAAATTAATTGTTCTTTGTGAGCAGAAGCTTTCAGTGGTTAGAAGCAGTGAGTGCAGACAATATGTTTCATTCTTGTCACTTGGAAGCAAAAAGCAAACACTGAATTACCTAGACATTTCATCAGCTCTGGTAGGGAATCTGAATATCATAGATGCAGCTGCTGGCACACTCTCTTGTGTTAAGCTCAGTGTAGCAGAAATGGAAAAAATCAGTATCCACATGAATGAGGTAGAGTTTGCTTCTTGGTTGCGCGATCCATTTTAATGAACGCTGTGCTTTCTGTTTGCTCCCCTTTCACGCTAACCAATGGAGTTCCTCCTGAAGTACCTGCAAGGTAATAAATAGTCTCCCACAGCAAGTAACAGAGTTCACCAATAGTCCAAAACATTTTTGTCAATAAATTCGTTAAGATTTACATAACGGATTTCATATTTTAGACAAATTGAAGGGGAAGGGGTGAAAAGGGAATAGGGGTTTAATAGAGGGAGATAGTTGCCTTCAAAAATTAATGACCTATAACACTGGAATATGAAGTTGTTTTTTTGTTATTTTTATCTTCTCACAACAAGTGCAGTGCAGGCATATATAACACAGCTTTCTACATATTTATGCAGATTAATGATCATAACCTTCCTACTACAAATGAGCCATTTTTTCTTCTGACGCAAAATAATTAACCCTGTACTACAGAGATCTCAATTTCTACTTTTGGGGAGAACATTTCAGAAATGCTACACTATATTTTTCCGCAAAATAAATTTCTTCAAATGGGTATTTGGAAGGGAATAGCTTTATTTATAAAATGTTTCTCTTGTGTCAGAAGTAAATATGGGAATGATCTGAATGTATAAAATGGCTGAAAGATATAAATTGCCAATATTTTTAGTAATAATATTAATTATTGATTATTTTACTGCATGATTGCCAAAATTAATATTTCACACTGGTACACAATAGTAGCAGCTACTAAATTACATTTATGTTGAAGCTCTCTATACCTATATACCTATACCTATACAGTTTCATAATTCAGCATTTGTCAATATCAAATCAATTCATCACAGACTGATGACATTATGACTCTCAACAAAAGAGAAAAGACCAGCAGATTTTTAAATTTCAGACCCACCCACCCCACCCATGGAGTATTTTAAGCTAGGATGTAGAACATGTGAAAGCCTTTAAAAATTATTTTTTTAATTTGTAAATGTATTAATTTGTGGTGTTTATTAGATGAAGAAAATAATACGATCCACTAGAATAGTGGCAGAAGCTACTACTAATAATAATAATAATTACTTCTGTAGGCAGAAACTCTGAAAGAGTACCCCCAAATTTTCCTCCCTTGCTGCTCTGGTGGAAAGCATCTGTCAGAGACTCCAGTTGCCCTATGCACTGTCTTTCTAGCTGTAGTTTTGTTAAATGTGCACAAAAGCTAGGCAGAGACAAGCCAATTATTTTCACTTGAGATTTAGTTTGTGTTTTAAAGCAAGTTTGCAGAATTGCTTGGCTAGGCTTATAACCCACTTATAGAGGGATCTTTCTTATAAAGAAACCCTTGCTTTCTTTTCTTTCTGTTAGGATACAACCATATGGCAACACTTTGGAATATACTTGTATGCTCCAAGACGCTCTGTCATCTGAAGTTCTCTGCCATGGGAACACCCTGTCATCTTAGCTGTTTGTGCAGTATGTGTTGGATGGTTCTATGAAAACAATATAAAGGCACTTTCAGAAATGTTGCAAAAATCAGGGATGGTCCCAAGGGTCATTAAGTGATCAAACCAGATTTCAATTCAGACTTTAATTAGTGAGGACTATAGACTTGAAAAAACTGTCATGCCTGCCAAACAAAGCTGATCTATTTTGCCAGATGAGATAACGTCACAATAGGACTTTTTTTTTTTTTCCCCATTATAGTTTGAAATCTGAGAGAAGTGGTAATTGTTACCAGAAAAGGCTTCATTTCACTTTCTGAGTGATTTAGGTTCCGGACTTCATGGATTAATCAGGAATGCAGAATGTGAATCCCCTTGCATTACAGGCATCCCAAAATCAAAGATAATGCTTCATGCTTCTAGTTTGTAACCATTGGATTTAGGAGTATAATTTGGCACATGTCAGCTTCTCATAGCATTTATTATTTACAGATAGTAACTTGTGAACGTGTGGTAGTTCTTCCTCTGGTGCCCACCAACATGGAGCTGCGGGTCTGCTACAGTGTTTGAGTTACCAGATCTGGAGATTTAGCTTAGTTCTTGCTCAGATCTTGTGTTCACTCCTTGCTGCCAGCAATCTCCTCCAAAAATAATATTATTTCAGTATATATTTGGTGTGCTTAGAAACATGGTCTACCTAGAATGTCAGCCTGGCTTACTGGTAGCACAGCTATATCCAGTGGTTTTAGTAATATTCTATCATCTCTTGCAGTGGCTGGATCCCAGTGACACAGCTAGAAAGTTGTTCTTTCTTGGCTTGGCTTCTGCTTCCTCTGATGAAACCGCTCCAACATCCAGTAGCAACTTAATGGCAGCAATGTTCTATGCAGTGTGTGCATAGAACCCTACAGTGCTTTCAGGCATCTGCTCAGTCCCCTGTCTGTCTTGTGTATCTGGTAAGCCATCTGAAATGGATTTTTGCCTCTGTCATTGCCTCATATCCCAGCACACAAGAGGTTAAGGTTAATGCTGAAGACATCTCTTTTACATGATGCACTGAATAATCCTTCCTTGTCCCAGTTCAGATGGCACGTAATTCCATGGACCTATTCCCCACTTACAGTTAATCATGCCAAATGTAACAGAGGAAATCCACAGAGAGAGAGAGAGAGAGGGAGAGAGAGATTGATAGCATAAAGAATTAAATCGAAGGTCTTTCAAGATTAGGAGTTTCACTGACCGTAATTATGTCTCAGATTTCAGCTGATAACTATCTTGGCAGAAAGATCATTCTCATGGCTTGCTACAGATCCAAAGTATTGCAGGGCTATGAAGTATTTGCTTGGTCATAATTAGAAGGGTTGAAAGCAATTCTTTCTTAATAATATCCTGTCGTTTTTATTAATGATTCAATAGCAGTTTTTTCCCCTGTCAAATGTTGATTTATCTTGAAAGTATTTTCTTGATTGCACTTAATACCTGAAGAAAATATTAGGGAAAATATTAGAGGAAATAATTTAGTGTACTCTGTGTATAGCTCTGCATTAATCTTTTATAAGTAGTTGTAAACCATGTTGCATATACAAAGATCTTAAGTGGCTGAGCAGTTAACAGATGAATATAAGTATGTACTGCATTTCAAATACGCTGCCTCATATTTTTTGCCAGACCTAGTAAACAAACAGAGTAAATTGAAACTCTAAGCAGTTACTTATGAACTGCTTTTGATGGTAATCTGGATTTAAATACTGTCTGAAGAGATTTCTGCTTGGATGAAGGATGGCTGAGCAGGGCAGCTGACTGGATGCTGGCAGCAGCTAGGCTAAAAGGCAGTGAGGGTTTCTGATCTGCTGAGTGGAGCAAATATCAGACACATGCAGCATACGAGTGGTCTTGTTCAATACTCAAGGGGTGGTGGCAGCACATGCTCTTTTTCCTCCACTTGGTATTGCTTGTAAGACCTTTGCGTTGGAGATGCAGCGGTTGCCACGGTGTTCCAGGTCATGAGGTTGGAGTGCTGCTACACGCTCCACTGTGGGGACAGAGCCCACAGCTGAGAGCCACTGGGAGAACCCAGCTGGGACAACTGTGATAACCTTTTTATTAGCCAGCATGTCTTGCAAGAAATCTGCTTCATGTATGCTTTGTGATTCAGATTTCCATTGCCTTCTGTTACTTTTCAGGTACACCACAAAGACCTGGGTTTTTTTGTTTGTTTGTTTGTTTGTTTTTTTGGTTTTGGTATTTTTTTTAATTTTTTTGTTTATTTTTTATTTTTTAAAGTTCCAATGGATTATGGTTCTGGTAACTTTAAAAAGAACTACTTTACTGTATACAACTGTGGATGTGATATGATTGATCAGGTAGTACTTTTGGCTTATGTTAGTACTTCTATAAGATAGAGGGCAGATCGATGGATGTTCTCAATTAAAGACTCCTAGTGTATCTTTATCCTGATGGGGCAACCAAGTCTTGGTAGCATTTAGATTCAGTCTGCTAGCTTTTGGCTTGAATTGTGAGGCTATTTTTTCCAAGCAATTGATAAATGTGTCTGGGAAAGAAGTGGTCAGAAGGAAGCATTTCTTTTCGACTTGTTTTGGGGATCTTCTTATGGATTTTTTTAAGTCATTTTTGATGTTGCTTCAATAGAATGATGCAATAAGTTCTGGGCAATAATGGTGAAAGTGTAGAGCCTGAAGTGTAACAGCAAAGAAGTCTTTATTTCCCTGAAGCCTTTCAATTTGTAAAACTAACTAAAGAGAACAGACCAGGTAAATGGTCATGGCACCAACCCTGCCAGAGTTCAAGAAGCACTTGGACAATGCTTTCAGACATACGGCTTGATTTTTGTTTGGTCCTGTGTAGAGCCAGGAGCTGGACTTGATGATCCTTTTGGGTCCTTCCAACTCAGGATATTCTGTGATTCTGTGACTCCCATGCTACCTACTTGGCTTTTACCTCCGTTTTTCTTCTGAGAGTTATTGTGAATGCAGAAACTTTCTGCCCGACACTCTTGGAGCATATACTGCAATACGTCAGTATCTGCTGATTGCATTAGACAAAGAGAAACTGGTAGGTACAACTGGCTGCAAAGTCTTCTGTGCTATGTTGTTAGATTTGGGGGTTCTTTTCAGTGATGTTGTTGGGTTTGGTGCTGGATCAGCCTGGATTACACTTTTGCAGATAAGGTGCACGCTATGTGGATAAGATTTGGAGTGGTGGTATGAATGGTCAAATACTATCCTCCTAGTCTTGAATAATAGGCTCCAATCTGCTTCCAGATGTCTCCAGTCCTCCACAGTATGTGCAAGCCTTCAATGCCCAATGTAAAATGGCTTTATCCTTTGTAATCCGCTTAAAATTTTCCCTGGCAGTAATAGCAACAATTTTTACTTTTTTGCTATATCTGCAGGAGCATGAATCGCGCACCAGACAGCCCTGTCCAGCTGCCCCTGGTTTGTGTATTGTACTGGAGTCAGCCTTGGCCCCTCAGCCGTGGCAGCTGGTGTTACTGAGTGGTGTTGACCCACGTGAACTCTGCAGACTTTTGAGAACAGGAGAAGATAACACTTGGACTTTGCCAATCCCAGCAGGGCTGCCTCCTCCTGCTTGCAGGCAGCCTGGAGATGAGGTGGTCTGTCTCTGTCCTTTAGGCTCTAAATGCCATCTCAGGAAAAGCTAAGTTTTCTAATGGTGGTCTCAGGGATGTTATATATTACAATCTTACTTGGCTGGTTAAACAAATATATGATACTTTTTACTTACAGTGCAGATGTTTTCAGGAGAAAAGTGTCAGTTTTTACAAAATTTTCATGATATAACTGCTTTCTCTAATGCACATATACACATTTCTTACAACAATAAATGGGCTTTTCAGCCATAGATCTCTGGAAGAACAGTAACATCTAGCTGCTAATTAGAAAAATGACAGGTGTTTGCTTCCTTCTTCTCTTCTATCAGATACACATCTCATTGCTTTTTCTTTTGCGCATATCCATTCTTGGAATTAATATAGAGCAGGAATATTTTCCTATGCTGATCTGTATGCTTCTGGCTCTTGTTGGTGTGTCAGACTCATTTTCTGCAAGAAGACAAAATGACACTTTTAGTTAGGACCTGCAGGCAATACTGCAAATATAGTCCACATGCATTCCTGCTGATAACAAAGGTTGGAGTCTACTGTGGCCCTGCAAAGGTACCTCAGTGTTTGGAACGGAAAGGTTCCCACCTCTAACACTGTCAGGCAAGACAGAGAGAGCCCTGTTGGAGCTACCTGTTAGACCAGGGCCCCAGGGAGAATGGATGTCAGTAGGCAGAGACAGAAACTGGCTCAAACTGTCATTCCATCCTCCTAAATGTCAACTGGATTTGTGAAGGGAAGAAAAAACACAGTGCTTGCCATCATTCCAGGGATGAACTGGACCCCTTGGAGCTTGGCATCTCCCTGAGCTGCAGCACAGGTACTCAGCCTTTCACAAGGAAAGAGACATATTGCGGAGAGAGAACAGGTGTATAACTGCAGTGATAATGCACTGTTGTTTGTATTCTTTGCTCACTTGGCTGCTCTTATATTTAGTATGATAATTTGCCTATGCAGTTGCAGTAATTTTTTGCATAAATGGGAGAAAAGTGGAATGGACACCTACATTCATGTGTACTAAAAGCATTTGGAGACTGACTCATAACATGGCATCGTTAGTCCTCAGAGGTAACTCCCTATTGAGATGAATAGGGTAATTCACATATCTCATATATGAAAACAGTAGCTCAGCCCAGAGCAACATCTCTTATTTTCAGAACATTTATCTTAGTAGCTATCAAGATTGAAGATTAACTCCTCTGTTTTTTAAAATCAAAGTTCTATCATGCAGCATTGGCCTTGGCCAGAAAAATAGAAAACATACCAAATGAGCATAGAGACTAATGATTCTCCTTTGGCTCTCTTCCACATCTGAAGTCAAGCTAAGTTAAACAATATGATGAAACTACTTCCTTTAAATAATTTCTTCCATATAATTTTCAGCATCTTTTTTTTTTTTTTTAACTATTAGTCATTAAGTTTTGATAACACTGGTGCTTTCATACCTTCTTACCACATCATTACAGATGAATGAATCCCAGAAATCAGTGTATGCCAATGTCCTCAATGTCTTGGCCACAAAGTTTTGTATAACAGAAGGCTTCAAGTTCTTTACTTGCATCCAAACTCAGAAAAGTCAGTTATAATGACAGCTACCAGCCCCATCAGCATTCTAAGTTAGATACCAAACATTATTGGTTTATTTCCTGAAGGATCTCTTGTGCATAGTTTTCTTCTGTGAGGCTTAAATGAACTGGAAGTTGCCCAGAAAAGCTTGTGTAATATTGAAAGAGAGGGCCCTCCACTCTTGTAATCATACTTTTTCAACCTAATGTTCTGTGGTGGGTTGACCTTAGCCAGCTGCCAGCTGCCCACCCACTTGTTCTTTTACTCCCTGAACAGGATGGTGGAGAAAAACAGGTAAAAAACTTTGTGTGCTGAGATAAAGACAGGGAGATCACTTACCAGGTACTACCACAGACAAAACAGACTCAGCTTGGGTAAAACTGATTTTATTTATTGCCAACTAAAATAGATTTGGACAGTGAGAAACAAAGCCAAATTAGACCAGCACCATCCCCCCCGGCTCAGATCCACTCCTTCATTCCCAAATCCATCCCCTGAGCAGCACGGGGATGTGGGGGGGCTGCGGTCAGCCCATAACAGGTCCTCTCCGTTGCTCCTTCCCCCTCACACTTTTCCCCTGTTCCAGCATGAGGCCTTCCCGGGGGCTGCAGTCCTTCAGGATAAACCTGCTCGGGCACGGGGCTGCAGCGTGGATATCTGCCCCACCACGGTCTCTCCTCCGGCTGCAGGGGAATCTGCTCTGGTACCCGCAGCTCCTTCCCCTCTGACCTGGGTGCTCACAGGGCTGTTCCTCACACTTTTTCCCTCACAGCCGGGCAGCGTTTGCCCGTTCTCCAACACGTTTCCACAGAGGCGCCACCGCCTTTGCTGCCAGGCTCAGCCGCGGCCTGAGGTGGGACCCTGGTGGAGCCGGCAGGAGCCACCCAGAACCAGCTGGAACCGGCTGCGTGCGGCAGCCTCTCCTCACAGGCTTCGCCCCTGCGGCCCTCGCTGCCAGCACCCGGCACGGACACCCAACACATAACAACCAAGCGTTTTTGTACCTGGGAGCATGACAAAAGTAACTCGTAGGTTTGCTTTAACGTTTATACTGATGTTTATACTGGTATTTTCAAAATCTGGTAGTTGGAAGCTGAAAAGTTGGGTGCCATTTGTTTCTTTGGAGGTAACTAAGCTGAATGAAGCAGTAAGTGCAAGCCTGCAAAAGAACTTGTGCCCAAGGTGTATTTATGGCTCTCAGGGACCATGAAGTGTTTCCCATCCTGGCAAATGTTCTGGAGGGAGGAGAGTTGAAGGTACCCGATTTGGGGAAGGACTTTCCTGTAACGTGGAGGCGAGGCGGCCATATTACCTCAGGTACAGCTCTGGGCCAACCCTGAACTACCAGAGGGGAGGAACGGCTTTCATGGGGAAGTGTGGATTTCCTTCCAATGATTACAGATGCAGTTATAATCCTAAAGCCAGCTTTGGTCAGGGCAAGCTTATTTTTGTTGTGCAACAGCAGTATGGCTATACCCTGCGGGGAACTGGCTGATCTCTCTGCTCTTCCTTTTGCACTGGCTTCTGACAGATGCCATTGCTGTGTATGTGTAGCAATGCTATTTCTCATTTCCTCATTGGCAGGAAAGAGCTGGAGTCTGCCTGTGTTGAAAAGCAGATGAAAGATATTCATGTAAGGGTGGTTTGGCATTTCCTCCTTGTAGGTGCAGCTGATTTCAGAGGGGAAGTTGAGAAGGAAAGCTGTGTCTACTGCTTAGTTTATTTACTCTTTGCTGTAGTTATTTCCACCAGTTATCACTATAAACTTTTTTCTCTCTGCAAGCATGTGGCATGTTAGCAGAAGTAACTAAATTTAGCAGTTGGCTTTGAGAATTTAGCTCTTTCTCTGCTTTTTGATCACATAGGTGATCACATAGCAAAGTGACAGACAGTGAAGGAAAGAGAAAGCAGGAAAGAGAAAAAATGAGTTGTATTTCTGTTCAGTGCATCAACACTGATCTCCTTCAGAGTGAGAAGAGCGAGGCTGCTTGCTTATATGGAGAAGCACCTACCACTTAGTGGTATTTCTATTGCCTGCTTCCATAACTGATGTAGTTATGCTCGCTGTGATCATTTGTTTCAAACCTTGCTGCATGGGAGTTGTTGGGCTTTTCTTTCACGTGTACTGACTGGGCTTTTTTTCCTATTGTAGCCGTCAGAATAGAAGCGATTTTCTCTGTTCCTCTCCACGTTTAATTTGAGGTTGACTTGGATGCAGGTGAAGTATTTAGCAGGGTAAGGGACTACTGGTTAGAGCTAATTATAACTTGATTGACCTGCTTTGGCTATTGGGTTGATCTGGAAACTTTAAAATGCCTAGAAGAACTTGCTGCCTCTATGTGAGGTGGGAATTTTGCATTTGTGCGTGTTTGTGGGAAACTCACTCTTTTATGGAGCTGTATCTGCTGTGATAAATTGGATGTAATAATCAGCAGGGGGGTGCCCAGATGAATCCCTGTACTATAGCCAAATTATACTGCATCAAATTTAATTTTTAGGGGAATATTTGATTGTTTTGTGCAGCAAGCAAAAGAAACTTGGCATATCCTGTGCTTACATATGTGTAAATTATGCGGATTCAGTATCTGTTGTACTATGTTTTATCTTGAGGTGGTTTGTTCAGTCTATGATATGCCACTAAAATAAGGCTGTATTTTTTTATTCTGCTTCCAAACCTGTGGTCCCAGAGAATAGTAATATTTCACATTTCTGTAATTCCTAGTTTTATGGTTTTTGTAGCCCAATACATAAGTAACTTTTTAATGTGGCTAATCTTGGAATGGAATGTACGAACTGGCTAGAAATACGGTGAGATTATAGAGCCCCGTGAGATGGGGAGCTGATAATGGTGTCCAGTGAGGAAGCAGTGGAGAGGATGTTTGGAAATCAAAACATAATTAACCAGGACAGAATTTGGTCACGATACAGTAATGTTACATGCTAGGCACTGCAGATGTAGGAATGCTTATGCTCAGTTTCTCATCCAAAGGTTGTCACTTCAGTATGCTGCTGGATCACATTCTGCTGCTGGAAATGTTTAAATTAGACCAAACTCTTATGAATAGAAGAGCCTGAGAAAGTGCCTGGTATCATTAATATGCTCCAATTGATGATGAAAAAAAAGTTCAAGTGTGTTCACCCTTATCTCTCACAGGGGCAAAAATGAAATCTTGAAACACACAGTACTTGAACACTGTGCTTCTGATGCAAGCAGTTCTTCAGAGGTCTTCCATAAAATCCTGGCTTCATCACATCCTGCTGACTTGCCATATCTAGCAGGATGGTTACACACAGGGTAAACTGGCCGTAACTTAAGGTGGTATTTATTTCTTGCACTATATTAAATTTGTATTATAACCAATGACATCTAGAAGCTCATTGGTAACCTCAGGACAGTGGTTATATAGATTTAAGATCAGTTTCTATTTTATTTGTGTACTGAAGTGCATTTACAGTAACAGGCTCAGCTTTTAGAGATTCTTCTTTTACAAAGATTTGGCATAATAGCTTGGGCTAAAGATAAACCGTGTGCATTGCCAAGACCTAACAAGGGCCTATAATATAAAGATAATTAGCAGAATAAATCAATCCAATTCTGTAAAAGGAAGAAAATGTGTGTCACTCAAAGTGATGGTGAAGATTCTGACAGTATTTTTTTTTTGCTTGGCACCTTGTGTAAATTCTTGTGCAAAAGAACATTTTTTCTTTATAGGTGCAGTCACAAGATCAAATATATCAAAGTGTTAAGAAATGAAGCTGAAATCTAGGAATTGTAAAATTCATTTAAAGTGTATATACACTGTGTATGAGTATGGGTATGACTGTAGAGATGCATTTATATATGTATGCATATATGTTTGACAAATGAATTTTAGAGTCTTTCTAAACAGTAATCAATTTCTCTTTTTCCTTTATGAGATTGGTAACATGGGTAGCACAGTCTAAGACTTTTCTAGACTGATGTAGTCTATTTCTAGAAAGTGCTTTCTTTAAGGCTGTATCCAAAAGGTCACCACCCTGGCACAGAGGGGAAAAATAATACAGATCTCTTGCAGTCAGAGACAAATAGTTTTCCGCCTTGGTACACATCTCTGCTACTAAAACTGTACTGCAGCAAGGAAATCCATTTACAGTTTTTCTTTTACATAACAGTTGCAATGCCCTTAAGAGCCCCCAGTCGTTTCCATATTCTCTTCTCCAGTTGTCCTGCAGTATAGCTGCAATAAAAAAGCCTGTTTACTGAGAACTGGTACTGTTCTGTGAAGTGTTTCTCAGCAAACATTACAGGTCAAAAGCATGTGTTTTGACAGCTTTGAAAGTGTTCTCAGATAATAATAAGGAGATGCCTACTCTTTTCATTACAAGAGGTTTTTTACCTAAGTGGAAGTACCTTTTACAGTTTTGTTTTATATCAGTCTTGCTGTAAGTATGCTTGTGAAAGCAAAAAGCAAATGGGGAGGGACTGGCCTTGTAATTGCCACGTGCCTGATTGGTCACAATCTGTGTTTGGGGTAGCTGCTTACACCTGTGCTGAATTTCTTCACTGCTGAGTGATTGATACCACCTGTATCCTCTGCACAGGTATAATTATCATTGGGCTGTTTTTCCTGTTGCTCCTTCACCTTTGATCCTTTTTTTCCTTCTATCTATGTATCCAACAGCCAGGTTTTTGTTCACCACAAAGACCTCATTTCATATCCTTTGGTGAGAAGGATGTTCCTTTGTTCAGTGTTGCTATTTTCTTTATCAGTGTTGCCTTGCCCCTGTTGTTGAGCTCCATAAATGTGGCCCCCACTGTTTAGTCGGGTTAGGAGACTCTGTGAGTCTTTCACCTTGTTCTGCTTTCACTTTATGCCAAATAGAAGCTTATGCATCTTAATCCATGTTCTACCAGCATATCTGTTGATGCAACCTGCCCATTTGTATTTTCCATCCCACTAATGTTGCCAGCTTGATCAGCCATTTGCTTCTTCCTAAGCACTTTCAAGTGCTGTGGTCTCTGATGACATTTTTTTGATTACCTTCCCCAAATAAAAGCTATGAAATTGTCTTCTGTCACCAGTAATTTTTTTGATACTGCTGCAGTAATTTTGAACCAATATGTTTTGTCTTATGGGCCTCAACCTTCACCTTGGGTTTTCTCATTTTGGTTGGTATCAAGATAGGGGAAAAGACATTATTTATTATGCTGTTTCTGTACAGCACTTTGCACAAGCAGCCTTGCCAATAGGAGCAGTGCTTCTCCCCTTTGTCCTTTGCTGCAGTACCACAGAGGCAGGAAAAATTGTAATGAAAATCTTGATCTGTCTTGGTCCAGCTATTCACTAATACATAAATATTCATAAGTGAATTGGTGCAATTTCTACAATAATGAAACACTTACTAGATATTGTTTCTTGATATAGTGCAATAGATGTACATCAGATCTGGACATTTTAATGTTTCATTATCATCTACAAGAATAGCTGGATGTTACATTTTAAATAACAGGTGAAAGAAATAGATCAGCAGAATAATGGGGTAGAGTGAAGTCTGGTAAAGTCAACATTGCAAGTTCCTTTTCAGGCATGTAGGTATCTGTTAAAATGATCTTTTTCTTAATTCGTCCATATAGTTTTAAAAATTTAGAACCTTGTTAAGAGATGGTTTTAAAACATTGTACATTAAAATATATAATAAAATATAATAGTGCATTAAAATTGTCTGATTTTAGACATAGAAAAGAAGCAAACGTCATTTACTGAAATGTTATCCATTATCATATTCAGCCAGTGTATAGAATAGATACATTTAAATGTTCGCTTCTACTGATTACTGATGCCAATGCTATTCTCCCTGTTATGTGTAGTGGAAAATCTCTCTCTGAAGCTTTTTCTATTTTGATAAAGGAATAAATTCAGGGTGTGCACTCAGGCTCTCTCCCAGTATCTGAGGATGCAGTGGAACTGTTAAATGAGTATAGCATGGAGGCTTACTCTTACTTTGTTATCCCATTTTTAAAACAACAAGTGAATGAATAAAATGTGATTGCATGGGTTACCAAAAGCATTGTATCCCATCCCACTCCTGTATAATTTACAGGGCTAGATAACAGCCAAAAGTTTGCAATCACAGTTGAAGAGCTATTTCAAAGGCATTATGTGTGGATGCAAAAGCAACACTCAGTTTTACCCTTGCCCCTGAAAATGAACTATGCATGCAGGTTCCTGAGTAAGAAACAGAAGATCTCTTTACAGTTCTGTCATTAACCAAGTGTGTTTCATCTTTAGGCATATGGCTGGTAATTAGAATAACAGATGAAGTACAATGAATGTGTTCCTATTAAAATGGACATATTTGTAGCTCTTATGCAGGTAAAATTACTCCTGCAGTTCAGTGCTTGTATAAACAATGTCTTAATTATGTTTGCATCTAATACTATCAGCAGTCCCACTTTGATAGCTATTAATCCAGTTAGGAAGAAAAATTGATGATGGAGTTGGTCACCTCTAATAACATCTGTGAATTATAGCATGGACAGGAGAAGAAGTGAACACAAATGCACAATACTGAAATAGCAAATGAGAGAAATATGAAAGGAAAACAATAGAAAAGAGAAAAGGTTTAGAAAAGGCAACCTCTGAGGGAAGTTCAAGGATATTAGATACATTTTATCGAGGAAAAAAGGAAGGCTAAAGGAGACCAAAAGAGAGGACTAGAGAAGCATCAACAGAGGTTTAGACCCTTTTAATGCCTGTTCTGTTGTTATAGCCCTCTCTTAAGGCATCCTCTGCCTGATGCTCTTTGAGGATGTGATGGACCTTGGTCTTTTATTCTTGTCCACTTCATCTCTTTCTTACCTGTCCCTGCCCAGAACTCACTCACACAAGCTCCATCCTTATGTTTGCTTCTGGTTTTGGTGGAAGCATGTTCTTGTAGGTGTTTACAGTAAAGGACAGTGGTTAAATATACCGGTTTCAGAAAGGTTAAGTGCAGCCTGTGACATCTTTAGCCAATAAGCAGTGAATGCATATTATAACATGCAGAGTGAAGCTAATTAATATTTACAAGGTAGATGTGTGGCTCTCTTTGTATGTACCTGTCTTGTTCTCTATCTGTATAGAAAGCTTTTTTATGCAAAAGAATTGTTTAACTATCTTGTGAGAAGGAGTGCGTAGCTTGGGAGGTGATGGTGAGCATGCAACTCTTCACACAGATCAGCACGAGTTTGACCTTGGTTAGCAGTAAAAGTCAGTTAAATGGGAAGGTGCTTTGTAAACATATGCAAAAGGATGGTAATATTTTAGTTGGACTCTCTGAAAGCAGAAAGCAAAGCAGTGGTATCCTTCTGGGCAGCCTTTACACAAAGGCACAGTAATGAGCAGGAGGCTACTAGAAAAACTGGAAACCAGTGACCTCCAATTGAGAAAAAAATTGGATGTCTACTTTCAGTGTATTCCTTTTGCCAATAAACAGGATCCAGCCTCCGAGGCTGTCAGTCCAGTGCTTTCAGCGGCTTAAATTAGCTTTAATGATGCATTAGAATTTCAAAGAGCAGTATCCTTCACTACATGGAAGCAAGCTGAAATTCTGTTGTAAACCTGGAGATGATAAACAGCCTCTGAATTGTTTTGTGATGTGTATTTTTTTATTTTTATTTTTTTTAAAGTTCACACTGTGCTAAAAAATACTGCTTGGGATGTGTATACACAGTAGGCCAATCATTGCTCTTGGATGTGTAATTCCTATTGAAATCAATATATTTAAGTAAGGATTGCTTTGTTTTTGTAGAAACAGTTCTGAGTGACTACAAACTTGGTGAAAAAAGCACCAACAGGTTACCAAGCTTGTAGAATCAACAGATTTTTTCTGATGTTAAGCTTAATTTTCATATATTTTTGATGTGAGGAGTAGGCAGACTTCCAGCTTTTAAGGAGAGCAGGGACAGGGTAGCCTTTCAGGTGGCATCCACTACAGCTAAAGAGGCTTTCATAATTCACAACAGCTGTGAGGCTGTTCCCACTATTTAATCAAGAAAAAGCAACTGTATATAGTGAGCTCCTCTGATAAAATGAGAGAACCTAGTTTGTTGTTCTGAAGGAAAAATTAAGGATTATTTTATGTAAGGGGAAGAAAAGCGTAGCAAAGTTTTTAGTATCACTCCTTTGTTGCTGAGAATCTCAAGGGCTTATCTCTGCTTGCCAGGATCTCCTGAGTGTTGCCGTGCTGTTATGATTGCTGCATCGCTGACTTTGCTGATGGAGTTGAGAATACACTTAAAAATGCGGCTGGTCATAATGAATTGTGACTGGGAGGCTCTTTCACAACTAACTTGGAGGATAAAATCAGAATTCAAAATGATCTTCAAGTGGAGGATCAGGCTCAAGCATCAAACATAGGTAAGTGCAAAGAAGGAAACCCACAAATAATGCAAAAATAGATCTGGTGGTTGTAGCATATTGTAAACTGAACATATGGAATATGTGGCAGAAATTTAGTGCTGCTACCAAAAAGAAAAATAAGCTAACTTTAATTTTGGGTATCTTAACTGCAGTCTGTCATCTGACATGAGGGAGGACATCACTCTGTCTTTCCTAGGGCTTTTGAGCCTTCAGCTAGAACATGGATGCAGTCCTGAGCTTCACACCATTAAGATAGACATACACAAATGACAGAAATATGAAAACAAACAAACAAAAACCATGGAAATGAGAAGGTCAGCAAATTTAACCTCTGAGGGAAGCTTGCAGAAATTAGATTAATTTGCTCTAAGGAAAAAAAGAAGGCTAAAGGAGACCACAGTAACAAATATTTCTTCTGTAAAAGATACTCTAAAGAAGATTGTGATTTCTTTTTTTCTGTATTCTCTAAGGGTAAAACAAGAAGTAATCAGCTCTAATTGTAGGAAAGAAGATATAATGCAGTTATTAAAAAACTGTTTTCCACTGTAAAAGTAGTGGAGCAGTCAATAGAAGCAGCATTTAGGTATGTGGTAGGATGTCCTTAGAGTTTGTTTGTTTAAAGGGTATTAGGAAAACATCTGTCAAGGGTTATCCTGTATATTCTTGATTAATAGCACAGGGGATGGAACAGATGATTTATTGAGATCTTCTTCAGACTATTTCTGTGTTTTCTGCCATAGGCTATAACCTCTCACTTTTACTATATTTTGAATGCTATGATACAAAATTGAAATAGTTCAACAGAACACTTCCAGGGGCTGTAATAAGATCTTACAATGAAAAGTGTGGGGGATATTTCAGGAAATTCTGATTATGTGCTGTAGAGGAGATATACATGTCATAACAGAACAGGTGGTAGTGTGCCTTGAAATAATGGAGGTATGAGTTGTAAGTCCTCCCAAAGTGGCATCTTCCAGAATTGCTGCTTTTGTTTTTTTGTTTTTTTTTTTTAAAAAAATCTAGTCTGAATATATTTCTTTGCAGGCAATGTAGACCTGCTGTTGCCTTTTCAGCTTGTTCTGCCTGCTAAAGAAGAGAGGCAGGGGAAAAACAAAACAAAAAAACAACACAAGCCTCAAATCAGTTTTACATATGACAAGTAGACATTTGTGTTTGTTTTGCTTTAAAAAAAAAAAAAGAGAATCTTTAACATCAAAATGGACAATATAGGTCATCTGGTCAGACCTTGACTTTGATTCATTAATAGCATCAGAGCTGGTGATAAAATTGTTTCTGATGATGGCAAAGAAACACAGTCATGTTCAAGAGCTAGTACATCTTTGCATACAATCTACGACTAGTGTGTGTGTGTGCATGCAAATCTTTCAATGTGTATAGGGTTTTTTGTTTTCTGTTTGTTCTAGATATGTATCCATCAAAATATGTTTGTCTTAGAAGTTCCTTCCTTATTCATTTCCTGTCCACTCTCAAACTACCTTGTAACAGAGGTTCTAGCCCTGAGTCTGATTTTGCAGCACTTACATGGAGTTTGGAGACTCAGGCCCTAAATCATGATGCTGTTATGTAGCAAAGTGGGTTGGTGTTAGCAGTCTTCCTCAGCTATTCAGGAGTTCATTGTTTCTAATAGCTAAAAGTGGTTGATTGTCACAGAGAAACAAAATGCGACCATCCATGAGTTGCAGGAATTCTGCCTGTACTGTGTGAGCTTTTCTAGCACAGGTAAGATTTTTTTTTTTTCAAAATTGATGTATTACACTTTTATAGTTAACACTGGAGTGTTTGGAGCAGAGAGCTGTTAAAGAGGCTTGAAATGAGGTGCTCTAAGAACAGAGTTGGATTGAAAAGGTACAGAGTAATGAAATCCACCTAAGCAACGAATTATGGGTCACACTGTATTATCGAAAGAGCAGAATTAGTAGAGCTCAGAAGAAAAGCGAGTGCACAATGTGACAATAGCCCAGGGCATGTCTAAGAGGAACTAGTAAAATGAGATTACTTGCAATACACAATGCAGACACAATAAATGGTAATGGGCTAAAACAGAACAAAGGAAACAGGTGTAAATAGCAGGAAGGAAAATCACAGTAAAAATACCAATTAGGCACTTGCGTAACTACTGTTCATCATGCATGACATCTGTGATAAGCTACTATGGCTAGATTAGGCAAGAAACTTAGTATGGATTTTACAAAGATCAGCATACACCATCCTACAGGGCTATGTTCAGTTTATATCCTTGTCTATCACTGTGTAGAATAGGTAATCGGATGACCTTCGTGGTCACTGAAGTAAGATTACTTTGGCTAGTTTAAGCAAAATGGAAAAAAGCCCAAATCAGACCAGGGCTTATCCTTCTTTTTGTACTTTGGAGTTAAAAACATGCTGTTACATGACTGCTGTAAGCCAAGTCTAAAGGAAGGACTGAGCAGTGAAAAGAGCTTTTCTAATTTAGGACCCATTATTGTGCTGGATCAGCCAACGCATCGCTCTTACTGTGTATTGGCTTTTGGAAATTTAAAAAAGAAAAAAGAAGAAAAGAAATCACTGTGGAGTGAGAGCATGCTACAGAAATATTGTGTGGTTTAATTCAGTGGACCTCCATCCTGATATGGTTGTCTGTTTTCTGTGATGGTTGCATACACCTCCAAAGCTTGCTCCTGACCCAAGGGCCAGCTAGGCAGGATTCACTGTGATCTCAGACTCACACTTTCTCCATTGCAAAAAGCTACTGAAGCTAATGATATATATAATTTGACATTATATATGATATATACATATATATATGTAATGATAGATGTTACTCGTTGTTGCCAGCTTGAGCATTTCTCTGCTGGTAAACTTTCAACCTGGAAGTGATGACTGCCTAAGGCACGTCTTTTTACTGTTGTTATGGGAATAGAAAGAAGGGTTGTTTGTGTGAAGGATCCAAGAGATTTTAAAGGTTGAAGTGGAGAGATGGAATAGCAAAGCTGGTATATCACTGCAGCTAACCAGGAAAGTATAGAAAGAAAAAAATAGTCCTAAGAAAAGGCAAATTTGACCATAGGGACACTCTGAAAAGTTTGTTTTTTTTTTTCCCCATATATTTTTGTTGGGCAAGTATCCCATCAAGTTCAGTAGGGATTTCATACAAATAGAAATGTACTGATGTGGCAAAAATGGCATATTTTCTACTGGAACAACTCCGCTGACATTACACTTATGAAAATGGGATATAAATGACTTTACCATCAGGGCTAGAAGTTTTCTAGCGGAGCTTAAAAAAAAGACAAAAAAAAAAAAACCCTCCTTTACAGTCATTGTGGTTTAGTTTCACTGTTGCAGAACTAGTGCTCCAAGTTTATCACTGTAAACTCACTCATTTCAAGAACTTCTTGATGCTATGTTTTAACTCCTTAAAGTTGAAGATCATGGATTTGAGGTAGTCCTTCTCATAACTGAAGTTTTGCTGCTGTTTTACCTTTGAACCAGAGTGGGGCTGATATTTCCTGCTACTTATCTTTTCAGATTTAGTTCAGGAATTCTTTCTTAGTAGTGTTACTTCTGGTTATATTTGGATAAAGAATGTTTAGTATGTTTGTTTCATCCTATAAAGAATTCTATATTTCTTGGTTTAAAAAAAAAAAAAAAGTGACCTTGTTTCCAGTTCTTCCTGTTTCTGCCTTAGCCTGATTACAGAGCAGTTCTGTGTCCTGTTTCTTTCGTAATTAAGAACAAAAACTCAGCAAGCCACTGGGTTAGTTTTGCTTAAGGAGGAGGTTGTCTAGCTGCTTAGCTGAGGTGGTGTTCTGTGGTGTTGGTGTAAGAAGAAATTTGTGCTGAATATATTGGAAGTGTGTTTACAAATGGTGTCCCACTAGCAGCTGTGCAGTTTGCTGCGCTGTCCCGCTTGGGGCAGCTCCCAAATTCTGAGAGGCACCCTTCAGTGCATTTGCTGACTGCTCTTTAGTATTGAGCTCTGCTCTTCTTGCTTTCCACAAAATTTACGTGAGGTCTTTGGATGTTTTTACAGTTAACTTAAGCAACTGCCAAAGAGAAAACAGTCCTTCATAATTTTCTGGTTCGTGGACCGTTCTGTTACTATACACGAATGAGTTGTATGCTGCACTACAATGACTCATTCCAAGTACTATTACCATTGAACAAGTTGCTCAATTACATTATATGACACCTATCTAGCACTTAATATTTTTTCCCTAAAGCTTCTTCTGGCCTCTGTTGTATTTCTGTTCTTAATGTGGAAATAAAATGTGATGTGCCAGTTTGTGCTTTGTTTCTTGTTCTCTGGTGATTCTTGCTTGAGAAGCTCTTTTGAAACAATTGACCATCACTGCGAGTTCCATATGCAAGGCTTTTTCTGGCCCCTAGTTTCTTTCATTCAAACTTTTTTTTGGCCGTGTTTATCCTAATTTTACTGGGCTAAAATTGTTCAGTAGACATTAGTCCAAATCAAAGAGGAAGCTGATTTATTTATTTTAGAGCTTGTAAACATGATTTAAGATAATGATTACCCAGAGCATATTTCCGCACTCAGCACTACTGAATTATTCTGTCCTTCTAGCCAAAGGCTTTCAAGATGGAGCAGAAGAGTAGAGTATAATTTATATGTTGTCCTGAGGTAAAATCAGATGTTTCTGTCAATTCTTGCTTCCAAGATTTTACAAGATCTGTAAATTAAGTGCTATAGATGGTATTGTTGCCTGCCTGCTTTTGACAAGGAAGTCAAAGTTGACGAATATTGATTTGCCACTGGGAACCAAAACCATTAATTGAAGCTGTGGTGACTAATCCATTACTTTGCTCTGCTTTGTGGATTCTGACTTAACAGTTGTCGCTAGAATCAGAAATGCATTCATGCAAATGCACCTATTGTGATTGAAGTAATCAATTTTTTTCTAGTTTGTAGTTGGCAGGCTCAGAATTAGAGAAACCTATCCACGTATTGCTGAATTGCCTAAATGAGCTTACTGCTCCCAGGGGTGGGGGTGTGCGGGTGCTGGGGGAACGGGACAGCAAAGCAAATGAGACCGTGAAGTATTATTAATGCTGCCAGCTCTAATGATGGCATGAAAAAAGACACTTCTATATAGATCTTTGAAATGAACATGTAGGGTTTAGGTGTTTTGTTTTGTTTGTTTTGTCCATGTTGTGCCCCCCATCCTCCCCCTGGATTTTTCTAGTTTATAGACACTCTAACTTTAGCATACAAGAGAAGCTGCAGTGGAAAAAGAAGAATAGTCCAGTGAGATTTATTTATTTTGTACGTATGAACTTGGGCTCTGGAAACTTGATCTCTTTTGGCTTTTTCCATCTGTAACTTCTCCTTGTGATGGAGGTAAAGAGAGCGTTTATTCAGAAAAGGTTTTGATGAGAGGTTTTTAATTTAATTCATATAAAGTACAGGGCAACTTTACTAACGGAAGCCTCTTGAATATACATACTTCTGTTAGATGGTATCTGGGGAATGATCTGAGCATCCCAATAATAAATCGCTTTATCACCACTAATTGATAGTGCTTGCATTGATGCAAATCATAAATATCTGCTCTGTCAGGTTCACACTGGCCTAACTGACAATAGCAAATAGCTTTAGTTCTTGGAGGTGAGTAAATGTGCAACTTTAATGTTACATTAGTTCATGAGATTCTTTGTGGTCTATTGCTGCCTTTTCTTAGTCTCAATCTACTGCGGTGTTATCTCAAAGGCTTGTTTTTGTTTTGGGGTGTTGGAAGCTAAAGGTTTTTGTGACTTTCAGATTTATTTTCTTAAAAGTCTGTCAGTGTGAATGCAAAATACGAAGGCCAAATACTGAGAGGATATTGCTGTTTGGGGAGGAGGAGTAACAGGTGTGCCTGGATTTTTTTATTTTTTTTTTTAGGAACAACTGTGTTAGAGGTAAAATGTACTTATTAATGTGTTCAGTGGAAATAATATCTTCTGATTATGCCCAGCGTGTGATATCTTACTATTTTGGAGCACATCTTTTGTAAAAGAAAAAAACTTTGCATTACCTCTTACATGGGCTTTATGGGGAAAATACATCTGCATTCATCTGTGGAGAACGCTATTGAAAAGTTTTGCCTGCTGTAGCCAAGGGAGTTATGTCAAGAGCCCTGACACTTAGACTGCAGCTTCTGTGGGCTGTGGGGTATTTTAATGACACCTAGTCCTGTAAATGTGTTTTGAAAAGTTTCTAGACATTTTTCTTTTTTTTTTATGACAGGGCAAACATGAGAGAGTGCCATGTTAATGCAGGCAAGGTCTGAGCACTCAGCGTCGGCACATGCTTGAGGTGCTAAACTGATACGGTTTGGGAGACATCAGGGTAGGAATATTTATTCTTGGTCCTCTTTTCACTCAACTTGTTGACTTGCAAATAGTCCATAGTTTTTGTGAAAGTCCCAGTCAAGGTGCTGCTGGGGTTTAAAGCATCATTAAGTTTGGGTGAAAGGGTTTTGGTTATGGATGGATGGGAGTTAGAGGATGGGAGTTAGAGGAGAAAAGGTCTAGCCCTTATTATACAGGAGAATGCTGCAGTAAGTATGTACCCTAAAATTTCATAATTACTGACATTTCTTACAATTTCTCCTCATTAAGGGACAGTCCAGTGCCCTTGATCTTGATACTTTCTCAAACTAGTTTGTTATAGATAATTAGCATTACAAAAGTGCCGTAAAGTATGTAGACTGCTGTAAGTGTCCTATTTATAATACAGGCTACCTTGCATGTGGGGCAGGATCTCAGGTCGATTTTTAAGCTTAATAATAATTAATATAGATAAAATAAACTTACATGTCCTTGGCTAAGACCAACAATGGTGTTAAATACTATGATGTCAACAGCTTGTGCTTAATTTCTCAGCATTCCCTTCAGAAGAAATCTCTAATCCTTTTGTACTGTTAATTAGCAAAGCAATATTACTTTGCTGAACTGAAACCACAATTCTCATTTAATAGTCTTCACTATAAAGTCTACATAATTGCTTATCATTGCTCGTATATACGTGCATGCATACAGTTGAAATAGCACCAGCTATAGGACAGGAAAAGGTATCTTCTATATGAAAAAGTCACTGAACCATGTTAAACAATTGTGGGAATAATTCTCATTTTCATGACTTTTGCACATGCAACTCTGAACCATGAAACTATATTCAGAGGGATTCGTCTGTTTTAATACAGCAGCGCTGCAACCTCGTGAAGGTCAATTGCAGGGGATTCTTGCCTTTTCTTTAGCTGTCTTGGAGGGATGGAGGTCCTTTGTTTTTTGTTTGGCTTTGTCAAGTTACAGCAACTTTTCTGGTTTAATGTTAGCATCAGGAATGTCATATCTGGTGGATTTTTTTTGTTTTCTGAATGACAATGAATATGTTTACTTTGAGGTCTCGGATGTTACTTAGAGTGGCTGAATTGTTGCCCTATTCAGATGGTTCTGGGATTCCAAAGATTTAAAAAAAAAAAAAAAAAAGTATTATATAGATGCTGAAAATGGACCAAAACAGGACAAAATTATCCTCCTAGTCAGCTCTTCAGCTTTCATTCCAATTCCAGCAATATTGGTGTCTTACTAGTTCTTCGGTGTTCCAGAGCAGGTTCCTAATATCAGGAAACTCCGTTTATTTCATGAAATGTGAAGGGTCCTATCAGGATACTATGAAGAAGCAAGGGATTTACTTATTTATCTACTTACTTGTTTGTTTTAGAACAACAGTTAATGCAGCATTTGCCAAGTTGTAACATAAATCCTGAAAATGGCATGTTTGAGCTTTGCTGATGTTGAAGATTTTAACCTCCTTTATTTTTAAAATGGATTGGGTAAAGGTGGGCTTTGTAGTCCTAGTCCTAGTCCTGTGCATTGAGCAAGGTTTTTTAGTCCCTGAAGAAGCACCAGGAATATCTTATTTTGGTGAAAGTCTGTGTGCTGCACCCCAGGAAGCTCTTCCCCTGTGCGCAGTCATCTCCACCAGCAAGGCTGGCAACCAGCCACAGCTGTGCTGCGGCACCTGGGCTCTGCCTCGCTGCGGGGAGCTGCTGCTTCCTGGGCCCCGCTCTGCGGTGGGTCTGCAGCAGGATCGGATGTGCTCCAGGCCCAAGGACATCTCCTACCTTTCTGAGAGATAAAAGTACTAAATGAGGAGAGTTTCTTTGATGCTGTGCTATTAGGCTGTTATTCAGATCTTTGTGGAAAAAATAAAAGGATGTTAGCTCTGTACAGGAATTTGCTTGTGCCCTGAGGTCTACTCTTGTGCTTCGCATGACCATTTGTTGTCAAAGGCATTTTATAGACGTTTTGTATATGTGTACGTTTCATATATTTATATATACATATAAATACATATAAGAATGAATTGCAAACATTCTTCTGCTTGGTCAGAAGGTTAACTTGAGGGGAAAAAAACAATACAGATATGTCTAAAAATATGCTACATACCCAAGTTATTTTCATTTAGAATGCATTTTAGATGAACTGTGTGGGATA
The DNA here is from genome assembly GCA_013399475.1 of Chauna torquata. Taxonomy (NCBI): domain Eukaryota; kingdom Metazoa; phylum Chordata; class Aves; order Anseriformes; family Anhimidae; genus Chauna; species Chauna torquata. The sequence continues at coordinate 310,407 of VXAL01005387.1, read as the reverse complement.
AAGGGAAGTGGATGATGAAAGCATAGTAAGGTCCAAATCTCTAATACAAGTTGCGTGCCCTGATAACATGGTCCTTGTACAGTTGTTTATCCTAAAGCAATATTAATGTTGTCTGTTAGTATTGGGTTTTCTAAGGGGAAAGGGTTTTTTTTATTTTGTTTTTTCTCCAATAACTTAATTATATACCAAGCCAAGTCTGCCCTCATTAATTGTCCCATCAATGCAGAACGTTTGTTTGAATTATTTGTCATGTGTCATTGGTGTAATGTGAATTGTGTGGTTATCTGAGCTGCAAGCCGAGGGGTGAGGAAAGTGTCTAAACAAGTTCATTGTACAGTATGTGTTTCATAAGTATTCTTGCTCATCTCAGTGTATCATCAGTTCATACTGAAAGAACTGACTGGAGAGTCTATTTAGATTTTTGTTATTATTTATTTTTTCTTTAAACTTTTGAGGTCTTTCCTCTTTGAGTGGCAGTACAACTTTGCTAAACTTACTTCACATCTTTGCTGTATAAGAAGTATTAACTACTGAGTTTCTGTATTTTAGGTTCATAGCCTGAAACTCTTACAAGTGACACCAGGGCAATCTGGTGTCTGAATGGGCAGTTCCCTCTGTGAAACCCCTGCTAGGGTCCTGCCATCGAAGTTGATGATGAGTTTGACCCTGCTGAACGTTGTAACCCGCTAAGTCCATTGGAAGAGATGGTGGGCTTTTCAATATTAGCTTCTAGTCAGAATATTTTAAAATAAATGTCACCATCTGAATAAGTGAATATGGGGAAGACAGACTACTTTAAGTGGTTTTCCTGGCTAATGTGTAATTTAAGAGAAAAACACAAGTTTGGGAGGAGGGAAGTTTTAGTAGGCATTTACCCTTGAAATTCTTTATTTCCTTGACCTGTGTTAGTAAGAAAGGGGTTTGGAGTCCCTGTCCTGAGAAGTTCTGCTACTGGCATCGAGAACTGTTCTTCCATGTCAGGGTTGTTACTCTGGACTTTTAGGCACCCAGTGTGGATTATGCAGTATATGTGAAAAGGGAATATCAGAGTACTACAGCAGTGTGATTGTAGATGATGGAGTTCCACAGACCTAGTTTTGTAAGGTAAAGTTCCTACAACAATAGATCTTTTTGTATGTACACTGTGTATATTAATTATTTTTGAATTCACATTGAAATTAGAGCAATTTTTGTAAAACCCTAGAAATTCATGTATGGAATGAATTTCAAAAGGAAGTTCTGTAATTGGTGTCTGACTTTCCCTCTTCTTTCTTTATTTAATGTTTGTGCTGTGCATGCAATAAAAGCTATTTAGCACTTTCCAGGAACTTTAGCATCTGGCCTGCTTCCAGCATGTTTTTCATAGCCAATGTTCTGGAATAGGTGGTGATTATGTATCTGTATAAGTGATTAAACACATTCTCATTACAAGTGAAGCTTAATGGGGTTTTTCCTTATGGCCCAGGACAACGAGTTCCTCATCAGTGTTCTTTAATAACTTATCTATTTCTCCTTCTCTTCCATTTCCTTTCTGTTCAGGACATTTTCTGACTCTGCTGACCACGTTAATCTTCAGTAGTGCCTGAGGGATTTTGCTTGTCTCCTTTGGCATAGTCCTAAATTAGCTCTGTTCACATTTGTTCAGTATGTAGCTCTGTATTTAATAGGACAATCTCTGTTCTTCTGTTGGATAATTAGTATTCCAGGGTAGTCTTTTCTGAGACTGGTGATTTCAAGTCAGAACATTTGCTGGCATGATATTAGTTTTTACTTCCTTGCTACTAATACACAGAACATTTTTGTCAGCAAAGCCAGTAGTTTGACTGCTCTTCCTGTACTGACAGATTGCCTGCTGATAAAGAGGAGTGTTAGATTCCGTTTTCTTCAGTAAAGCTGAACAAAACGAATCCTTCAGTTCCCATATCGATGCTGGGCCCCTTCCACATTTTATCCAGGTTGGGCAGATGTAACTTTTTAAAGATAGCTCAGTGGGGGCTTTTTTTATTTTTGTTTTTGCTTTTTTCCTCCCTAATGAACTCTTTTGAACATCTCATTTGAGAGATCATAATGGCTACTTGTTCTCACATTTAAAATAAAATTCCCTGACAGTAGCTCATTTGGCTTTTCCTATCTTCATCCTTGTTAAGTTGTCAAACCTGCTGACTGCCATTCCTCAGCTCCTGGAAAAACTCTGGGTGGCCAAATGTGCAAGGACATGCCTCCTCACTCACTGATTGGTTGTCTGTTTATTGAGTTGCCATCCTGTATGTCCCTTCCTTGTCGTAAATTGAATTTAATGTTAAGTTACTTCACCCATGGCTTTCTTTTGCCTGCTGTTCCTGTTCGCATGCCACTCATTGCAATGGTGCGATGAGTACTGAGAAGACTACAATATTAAAAGGGAAAAATTGTTTATCTGCCTGTATGAAATAAATGTATCTGTGGTATCTGCCTATGGGGAGGTGTTTTGGAATGCAGGATATGAAAATTTTCTAAGTATGTTCAGGGTGCAAATGGCCTGGATGAAGAATAGGAAAATCCCAGGGGGTTTTGGTTAAAAATGGGAAGACTGGAAGGAAAGTTTTAGAGGTCTCAAGCAACCCGCTGAGACACAGCTAGTTGGAAGAACCACCAGCTATAAACACTTTCATTTCAGTGAATGGCTCTATAAAGCCACCATAACCCACTACAGTAGCAATGCACTCTACTCAGGTTGTGGGTGAGTGCCCAGCATTCCAGTAGTTTGCATCAGTCATCTCAGTGCAAATTAACACATTGACCACCTTGAATGAAGCTTCTTCTAGTGAGAAGGGAGAGAATAAATTACAGATGGCAAGGGAGGAGCCAGGGGAGGAAAGAAAGAAAGAAAGCAGGAAGACACGTAGAGCCGCAGACATAGTGTTATCCTTAATACACGGGGCTTCCTGTGAGGTCTCTTCAGCCTTCATAATTCTTTAACACTCTTGCTTTTCTGTGCAAAGCTGGACTTTGTATATTGCTTTCCAATTTGGACATTACTATGCTTTGCACTACAAGAGTTTTTCGGGTTTCTGATCTCTTCTGCTTCTTAGTACTCTAGTGCCCTTTCAGTATCCCTGTACAATCTGAAGCATCTTGCATATTCTGTGATTATTATCTTTCTGTTGAATCATTGCTTTCCCTGACTTTATCCTTCACCCAAGGCTCTATGTTTCCGTGGATTTTCTTCCTTTCTTTTTTTTTCTTTCCCCTAATACAACAGAATTAGGTTTCAAAAAGTTTATTGTTGTGAACTTCCAATCAACTTTGAGCCCAACAAAAAGATTATAAAGAACTTTATATGCTAAATATTAAACCTGTGGTTATAAAATAAGATATATTTTTTATTATTCCACTCAAGTCAGGATACACATTCTGATAACATAAATTAATGAGCAATGAGTTGCTTTAATTTCCAGACTGTGCCTCTTTGGCAAGGTGGCTACTTTTTGTGCACTTACTGCATTTCTTTTTCTTTTTTTTTTTTCTTCTTATAGTGAATGAGAACTGGAAATGTCAACTATGTAACCTATCAGAAAAGAATTCCCTGTAATCTGTATGAGATAGTCCACTGACTGCAGAGCAGCTAGGATGCAAATAGCTTTCTGAAACAGCTAGAAATGCAAGGAGTTCTAACCTTACAGAAAAAAGGGGGCTAAAACTTTGGCGGGATATAACCTCACAGTTCAGAGCAGGACTTAGATGTGATATTTCAGTACATAAATGATAAAATCAGTAAAGCATTGATTTCATAAATAAGACTCATAATAGAAATTATGAGTAACAGGCTCATGTGTGTGTGTGTGTATGTGGTACTTAGGTACCATAAGTATGAGTTAAAGGTTTTGGTAGAAAACTGCTGTCCAGCTGGTCAGAATAATCCACAGTGGAATGGGGCAGAAATCTTTAAGCTTAAAGAGATGTTGAAAGAGATAGTAAATGAAATTCAATTACCTAAAGCTTTTATGTGTCATAGAGGATTTAGGGACACATTATATCTAAGATATAAGCCTTGCACTGCATGTGATCTGTACTGCTATGAGTTGCCTTAAACACCACCTTTGGTGCATTCAAGACTCTTTGTAGTGCCCAAGAGAAATGAATGGGGGTTGTCCGTACAAATTGCTTACCTGGAACAGTGTTGAGAATAAGGACCTTAAGCTTATTCTGTTACCGTTTTTTTTTTTTTTTTTCCCAGCTCAGATGGGTCTGCCTAATCGTGCAAATTCTTTTACTTCACTCTAATATCCTTTCAACCAGTTCTCCCACTCCTCAAACACTTGGACCTCCTAAAAGAATATTGCCCTCTTAATAGAGTTTATTCAGACTCAAACACTGTGTAAGTTTGTTTTCAAAGTGGTATGCAGTAGAGACAAAGATTTTTCCTTTATTTCACGTATGTGCTGAAGCACAAAGATAGAGCTGCAGAATACTCAGGCTTACTGTAGGTGGGTAAGGTTTATTGACACTCCGTTTTATTATTTGGTATGTTTTGTGGCCATCAGGAGTTCTGGTCATAGATCATTACCGTTGGGAGCAAAATGAGACATTTCTGCTTTCATTTGTTTAGAAACCTGCTAGATCTTAATTTTTCAAAGTGAGAA
>VXAL01005387.1:270940-293939 GCA_013399475.1 Chauna torquata | reverse complement strand
TCTGCTTTGTCAAAGTGCATTTCGAAAGTAAGTACTTCACATGAGTGAGTGCTCTCTCTTTCAGTGAAGAGTTTAGGACGAACAGTCTGCTATCGAGGTTGAAATTACGGTATTTTCAGCCCTTCAGGTTGTAAAATACCCTGCTGGACAGACTGCCCTAAGATTCCTTTCATTGTGTTAGTAATTCTGTTACTTGCTGTAGGTATGTGAACTTTCATACCTAAACTACTTTTTGAAGAGAGAAAGAATATAGACAGTGGCTTATAGAGGCAATCTTTCTTCCTCTCCTTTTTGTTCTTATTATCAACACTTTCCCACATTCATAATTGTATTAAAACACCTTCAGCCAAACCTGATACAGCCATCAAAAAATGAGGCAGAAATCTCTGTATGTAGTAAGCAAGCAAAACATGTTTAAAATTGTATACATTGATTTACCAGTTAGCCTTAGATACTGCTGTGGCTGAGCTTCACTTACTTAGCTTAGTTGTTTTGTNGAACATTATGATTTACTCTTATTATTTATCTTTGTACAAATGGGGGAGTGGAGCAAGTCCTAAATGCAAGTAGCTACAGACCTTGCCTTGAAGAAAGCTAGCTTCTATTAAATACGTAAGATTCAAAGCAATAAATTAAAAGGCTCATTGCAGTTCTAAGCACTGCTCCCATTCTCATTTTACATAAATCTGAAAAATGGTCTCTTTCTTAATATAACTCCAAGAAATTGGTGGTGGTGTGTACACTTTGTATGGGTAAACCGTTGCTATTGCAAGTGGTTTGGCTGTTTATTTCATTTTACCTCTCTGTTGAGTAGCATTGCTTAGGATCCCTTTCTGTTCTTATTATCTCCTCTACTTTTTCTTTTACTTGGATCAATGGATGGAAACTTTTTAATTTTATGACAGATACATGTTGGAGCCTCAAAATGGGGTTTCATATTAAGACTTAAAATAAGGGGAAACTGTCTTTATGATGCCTTTCATGTTCTTTCTCCGGGCTGCTGTAAGTCAGAAGTCAGATTCGCGGTTGCAGGATGAGCGTTATGTGATGGGGTTGTGTATAGAGTTAAGCACAGGAACTGGAAACATGATCCTGCAAGAGAAATGAATGAGAAAACAGGAGCTGTTAGAGTAGGAATGCAATGGGGAACTGCTAATGGGTGAAAATCCTGTTACATTGCCTCTGAGTCTCTGGCACGTGAAAAGATCATCCATTACCTGTTACAAGAGGAAACGTCCACAGTTCTTAGGACTCTGTCTTCTTTCTACAACTGATATTTGCAATGAAGGGTGGCTGAAATTTCCAAACAGATAAAAGCTATTGCTGAAATCTCACCCAGGAGCTGGAAACAAGCCTATGAGGAAGACCGGTAGGCAAACCTGGTGAGTTTAGTAAGTTTTATAACTATGCTAGCAAGCGCTCAGTATGTGACTGTTGAGTAATAATGAGACTTGGGCACATTTTTCTTCAAAACATAGTTTCTTCAAACAGCCCCCAAAGAGTTGGTTCTCTTGGCAGCTATTCATGAATTTTCACAAAGTTTCAGCTATGAAGAAAGTCAGGGCATGGTGAGATACAGCAAGAAAGAGCAGCCACTAGCACCCTTCCTATTCGTGTGTAATAGCCTGAATGTGGAAAGTCTCGGTCTCAACATAAAACCCCTCATGTAACGTTGCCCTTTGATGGACAGTGAATCCTTGAGCACTGTCTGTACGTCTGCAGTAGGGCTCTCTCCAGCTCTCCTGATCACAATGTTCTGTTCTGAAGAGATTAACAGAAAGAGTGTCTGGCATCTTTGTTGAGTCTACTAAATGCCAAAGAGGAGGATCTGATTTGAAATATCTTCATTCACACTATCTTATGCATAATGACTTGTTAAAACACTTACAGTCTTTTATTGCACACTGAGTAGCTGCCACTGGTGATGAATTGTGTTTACAAGCTACCGCACAACTTTATGTGCATAAGCACCCTCCTTGACTGGCAGTAGGTGCATTGCTCAGTGGGACTAATCGGGTGCTGAAGTTTCTTGCTGAATTGAGGCTGCAGTTGTTCAACTATTTCACCTGGAAAACATAGGTAAAATGGAAACTTTCTTCTGTAGTGACCTTTTCAGGAAAAACATCAACTTGCGATATATGCATCATCCTTCAACTATTTGGATTAGTAGAAATCAATGATAAGTTCATATCCTCAACTGGGAACAAATAAATCAATTAATATCCAAAATAGTTGATACAAAGCATAAAAGAGTGGCCTAATTAAAATGTACTGTGCACCTCAAAATTACTTACTATCTAAAAGTAGTGACTAGCAGTTCCTCTCTGCTATGGACGGGGGGGGGGATAAAAACCAGACTCCTTTCATCTGAAATAGCAAGTTTAAACGTAGTATCCTTGTTCATTAGGAGATCTGAGAACACGTAGCTACAGGGAGCTTCAGATGTTGCCTTTCCTTAACTGTTCAGCCCAAATCCTGCTGACCTTGGAGGAGATTTGAGACTGTTTCCACGTGCGTGAAGTGTTCTTGAACAATTTTCCTGGTGTGTCAGGCCTGAGCAAGTTTTCCATTAATTTCAGGTAGTCTTTGTGTCCAACCTGCTGTTTCTCTTCCTTCAGCGCACACCTGCTTAAATGTAGCTTTTACAACAAAAACTTGTTTGGATCTTGCCTTTCCTATGTATGTTTTATAATAGATTTGAGCAGCGATATAGTATAGGGAGCTGACAGTTCCTCACACCTCTTCGTACTAGTTGCAAGTCATGTACCTCCAGTTTCTATTTCTGTTTTAACCTTTTAATAAAACTGAACTTGTTCATGCTGATGTCTTTTGGATATTTTAGAAGATAAGAAAAATAGGGCAGGAAATATGAAACAAGGAAGCAGTCACTAAGTAATTATATTTAGTATCCACAGTGTTATGGTAGTAACAAAATGAATGAAAAAATTACATGATTGCAGCCATGCTGTATGATGTATTGTTCTTTCTGTGTTCGCTGTTGGATGTGAACCTTAATTTTTGGTTTTGAATCCTGTTGCTAAGGTAAACAGTATCTCTTCTCTCCCTTCTTCTTCCTCTTCTCTCCCTTCTTCCTGGAAGAACTATACTTACAGCTCCAGGTAAAGATCCTAATGTAGGAGTATCTCAGTGCATAACTGACTTCTATCAGTGTGATTATTCTTATTTCAGTACAGCATCTTTTATACTCTTGTCTGCAGGACAAAATGATGCAATTTTCTAGCATGGACAAGCTTCATTTGGCAAATTCTAACATGTGAGCACGTTTCCTAAAATGTAAGGATGGGAAGGCAGCTATTGCCAAACTGAAGTTTGGTAAGAACTGCCATAGTTTTGAAACTGGTGGTTCTTGTGTTAAGTTCCTCGTAGTGTCTACTGTAAGAAAGATTCACTAAGAGAGAAGAAAATCAATAGATGCTACCTGATTGAAATATCTGCCTGGACAGATTTCCTCATCCTGTGGTAACTTGAAATTTGGAAATCTTCGTATCAAAAATGCATCGATGCTGGTTCTTTAAAGGCTTCATGGTGAAGGGAGGTTTAGTGGAAGAGCTGTCCTCCCAGACCAAGTGTAGGCTCATGATTGAAGGCAGTCAGATGGAAGTGAAAAGCAATTTTAAATCCTTACATCATATCAGGGATCCCTGATAGGCAAAGACTATGCAGTTGGTTGTCCTGGAAAGAGTGTGCCTTATTCCTTCCTGCTATTTGATCTAACCTATATAAGTTAGTTTAAAAATAAAAATAAAAGTGTCATGCAGGTGTTGAACCTGTATTCTGTTTTGCTTTGGTGGTCAATATTCTGGCCCCCAGCTATGCTGAGGGTGGTTTTCTCTTTTGTTATTGAAAAGTTGTACCATCTGAATTTTTCTTGATGTGAAATCCCTGAAAATACATGGGATACAGATAAACACACAGTTTCAGTGAATCACAAAATAAATCTCTGATACCAACTTATTTCACAGGAAAACTCTCAGTGAACTCCATCAAGTAGAGTAAATAAACCTGAAAAAATTCTTGTGGTCTCTCACTCGTAGTAATGTTTTTATCTTTGGTAGCTCCTTTTACATAAAACACTGAATTGAGGTTGATACCTCTATTATTATTATTACCAAGCAATATTGATTGAAGTAGGTACTTGATCCTGGAATATTGGTGTTAGATCATCCTAGTGTATCTTCCTCTAATATCTGTCTAAATTGACTTCTTTACTGATTAAATAGAAGACTGAATTTGAATTTCAGGGTTGAGACCCAGTGAGTTTGTGTACGATCCAAAGTTCTGTAAGTTGATCTGAATTTATTTTTTGGTGGTGCTAAGGTATGTGGCTGTGGATTGCTGCTGCTGTTGTTGTTGTTATAATATTGCAAACCAAATAACTACAGCTAGCCACTGAAACTGCTTGGATTGAATCAGAATTGACCGTTACTCCTCTAGTCTTCAAATACATTTTGATAAATGATCTATGCCAGCAAGTGAAGTGCTTTAAGGCAGTGTGCAAAACAAACAAACAAAAAAAAACAAAGTAGAAAGTATGCAAGTAAAAACAAATGTCTTGCCTTTGCTGATGCAGACTAAGAAGTCCATCTGGTCCATATGTTGTAATATTTTTAGACTGGTTGGAGGAGTTTTTTTTTCGTTTTGTTCTGAATGTGTCAGTGCTTTCACGAAACTGGACAACTGCATTTTCTGTATTTACTCACCAGGAACTGTAGCATGAAGCTTGCATCTAAATGTTACAAGAGCAGACCATGTAGCAGAACACTGGTCCACTGGCTACCAGCCATTTGATCCCTGAAAAGCACGGTTCGATGATGTGAATAGGCTTCCTTTTACAAGTCCTTTTGCATTGTTTTGGGTATGCAGGCCTCATCTAGGATGATACCACTTAATTTATATTCTTATTAACGCTTTTCTAGCTCCTAAAAGTTCTTCTTCGCCATTTATTAAACATGAATATTTATTTTATGAGAAACCTTTTTCCTGCCTGGTAAATGCACATAAAATGTGGAGAACAGTTCTGAATTAAATTGCATTTAATAATTAGCTTCTTCTAGTGGCTCCTGTCAATGCAAAAATATACTCTCTCATTTCTGAGCCCTACCAGCTACGCTTGTGTCAGAGAACATTATAGATCCACTCCTGGTGCATCGCAGAGCTGAGTGCCTGTTGGTCATTGAAGCACATCAGTTGTGTTTACACAGTCTAAGACTGTTCCTCAGTGCAAACCAACTAGAGAATGTTGTGAGACTTGGGACGCAGCTGTCTTCCTGCTCCAAACACAGGGCGGTGTGAGTGTGTCCGCAAGCTGTGGCAGCTGTACAGGGAAGGAGCATGCAGGATCCTCTGCTTACACAGCCTTGCAGCATCTGCTTGGGCCAGCTTCCAGCCCAGCAAATGCAGCTCTGTGCAAACTTTGCACCCCTCTGGGCAATGGGTAAGCATACTCAGCTAGAAAATGGCAACCCCAACCTTTGTAGAAGGTTTTGAGCTTAATGAATGCAAAGCTGTAGCATGTGTATTTCTCATTTTGGTTTTTAAGCTTCAAATAGTTGAACAGATTTCTTAAAATCATTGAGGTGTGTGGCTTGTTGATTTTGTTTGTTTGTTTTGTTTTCAGTACTCATTGAAATGTGTTAATCACTGCTTCTTGAGGAACCTTATTGTCCTGGTAAATATGTTTACCCATATTTCCCATTGACTTCCTTCATGGGTGACAACTATATCAATACAATCATATACTGCTGAATGGCACAGAAGAAAGTTTCAGTGGAGTAAGACTTTCCTGGCAAGAGCAAGGTGATGTCGTTTACTTACACAAATTAGTCTATTGACACTGTTAATGGTGTTTAAAGTAGATAGAGATGCCACTGTCTGTGTAGAAATGTTTTATAATTAATTGGAAGTACACTTGAGGAAAGCCACACTGATAGGATCATAAATGTAAGGTTGGTTTGTTTTACTGATTGGCACATTGTGTGTCTAATTGTTTGTTGAACTGGCATGGCTCACAGATGCATTTAATGATTCCCACTTGCGTTGCCTTGGTTTGCATTGATCTACCCAGAGACACAGGAGGACAAGATGCGAAGGATGTGGTTTAATTAGGCAACAGCTTTATTAATGTAGCTCATTTGGGAGCTGTTCAGCAATAACTCATAAAGTACAGGTCATGATGTCTTGAGTTACTGCCAGCTGTTAGAAGTTACCAGTTGCCTCCCCAGGCTTTTGCTGGCACCCACTGCATCCTCATCATGTGAGGATTAAAGCATTTGGGGTTTCTTATCATGGTAGTATTAGACTAGGACTTTATACCCCAGTTTCCAATTATTTCTCAGCTTGGAACCAAACCCCCCTTGGTAAGAGTGATCTGCGTTGTGTAACTGCTACAAGGACACCTCTATTGATTAACTTATTTGTCCAGCCCACAGTTCTGGATTGCTAATAGTTAATAGCTTTTACAAAATATGTTCCCTGAGTAGAGAGAATAACCCTGTTGCTCCAAAATTACTGAAATCAGATATGATTATGGTAAGTAGTGACTGTTTTTTTCTTGTTGCTTCTCCTGTCTGTAATCACATATTTTCTGATTTTGATACCCTGTAAAGGGCTGACATAACTGTTCCACTGCAGAATTTCAGACCACTTTATAGTCAGTACTGTAGAAAGGGCCTGTGTCTGTCACAAATATTTGTGACATTCTCACGAGATCTCATCATTTTCACCCAGCTATCTAAATAATCCCTGTGTCTGGCTGCTTCTCACTGCTAGAAAATTTTTAAGAGGCAGAACTGGCCACAGTGCAAACCTCTTGTGTCAGTCTTCTGCAGTAAAGTGGAATTGGACCTGTGGGCCTTCAGTACCCAGCTGTACTCACTCAGCACTCATGCCACCTTGTAAGGAGTGCCTGCAGTTCAGAAGGAAAAGATAAGTAGAAGCAGGCATGTTCAGACAGCCAAGTACTTTGCTTCCTCTAATCTGTTAGAGAAACTAAACAAACAGTTGTTGATTTCACCTGACTTCAGGGTTTAGATGGACGTTTAGGCTGACAAATAAGACCCAAAATGTTTATTACATCTATGCTACTGATTTTTCTCCCTGGTAGGACTCCATGTCCTGGGTTGCATATGGGTTTCATTGATGAGGAACATAAGTTTTTGGGTTCCTCGAAGTAACTGTTATGGTTCTAACCTTGCAATCTGGAGTTCCTGCTTTATCAGCAGAACTTTTAACATTGCAGAGTGGTTGTATGTCTCTTTGTAGTCATTTTTTCCCTTTGAAGAAAGAATAAAACAAATGCTAAAGAAGTTAAATAAAATTTCTGATTCCCCTCTGTTTTTATAGGACTCCTCTGCCAGTGCTCAGTGCTGATATATGGGGTTTCAGATCTTTGCTGCTCCCTCCCTGTTGTGAGCAGTGGTATTGCAAAGTCTTGTATAAATCTTTTCCATGCGGGTTTTTATTAAGCTTGGTGAATATGACACCTCCTGTAACATCACCAGCTACTTCCTAGTGCTGAATTAGTTTGTACTTTTGATCTGGGCATGAGGGAGTGGCTCAAGCTGAAGGTTATAAGGTCTACATGCTGCTGTGGAATGCAGAAGAGCTAGTGATTACTCAGCCCTGCTGCCTGCTACCCTGTCCTCACCCCCTGCAGCTGTTCTTGTCATCCAAGCAAAGAGAATAATTAAATCTCACTCAGTTTTTACTGTTAAGCCAGATATATCCTGCAGCCTTGTCTTTGAGGTGATAGAGGGAGTGTGTTCTAGGATGCATATTCAATATATGCTACAGTATTTTGTTTTCCTGGATGTAGAGCAGCACGTACAGGTTTGATTTTAGGAAGGCTTGATGTTTTTCACATGCTATTCTAAATTATTACATATTTCCACTAAGTGTAGCAATTCCTAATTGTTCTATTCCTTCTAGAAGGACTGCTGTTCATGGCTGTTGAAATAATTCATACTGAACTGTAGAAAGTCATTTTGTATAGCTAGAAAAAAGTATTTTAAGATATCTTGCATATTTGTTTCAGAGGCTAGTCTTGTTATGTGAGCATGGGAGGGAATTTTCTTGAAAAGTACACCCAATGTCTGAATATGTCTGCAAAGCACTTAGGGACTGAGTTAAATGAATGACTATGGGAACAGAAATTCAATTCCTCATAAGGACAAAACCTCTGCTACTCACTCTTTTATTTGTACAATGACAAAAGCAACAGAGTAGACTGGTTATAGCCTTTCTGCGCGGCTATTATTCAAATGTTTAAGACAGCAAATTGGATTACCAGTTGTGAAGGGGGTTTAAAAGCATAGTCTTGGTTCTTTTGCTGTACTTCCAAATTCTGTTGTCTCTGTAGCACTGGCTTGATAGAAGAATAATTTGCATGTTCACTTGTTTAGTGCAGTGATGCTGCTTGTTGTAGTATGTATGGATCATCAGGAATCTGGAATCATATGCAGCTCATGCCATGTTTCTCCTCAGCTGGCCTGTGCTTGCATAAACTGTTAGAAAATGATACACAAGCACAGTTCCTTTGGAATTAGATTATAGTTAGATCACAAATAATTTGGTCTTTTAGCCTCTTTGGGATAAAGATCTTCAGCTCTGTGTTTGCTGGCTGACAAGTCTCCTGTTGTAAAGGGAGGGGTGAGTTTCCTTTCTGTAATTTATGTTACAAAAAAAATTAAAGCTATGACAAAACAATCATAAAGAAATTCTGCACTATTTTTTACCTTGTTTTTGTTCTTTGGATACTTGCATTCTTGAAAGGTTTTGCTTCATAATTCCTTAAATAATCGTGAAGCTATGACTGCTGGTGTATGTTTGTACTGTCTGAATATTTCTGGAGTGCTGATCATTTTTTCAGAGAGCAGCATATTACCAATTGCAAGACAACAGTGAGACATCTCTCACAAAGAATTGACTTTTTTGCTCTACTGCAGTTTTCCCATTTAATGATGTAATAGTTTCATAGACTACTTAATGTATTAAAATACAGATAGTATATTTTACCTTTAGACCTCTTTGCTGCTCAGTGGCCTTTGTCAGTTTTGGTGGTTTTTAAGAGCATCTGCTATAAAATGTAGACTCCATCATTGCTAGTTAGAGCAGCCATATCCCAATATCCCAACCCCCCTTTTTTTTCTTTATTTATGTATGTTTGTCACTATCATTGCCCCAAGTAACTGTTGTAGTCTGTCAAGGGTTTTCTTAAAATAGGCTTTTAATCCATTGGCTATAAAAGGAAAATAACTTGTCAATTATGAAAGCATTATTTGAAGGGAAGCAATTCTGCCTTTCACAGACGGGGGAGTGAGGCGCTAGAGAGAAGGTGGAGCCAGACTCCTCTCAGAGATGCGTAATAAAAGGACAAGAGACAAAAGAAGCAAGTTACAGCAAGGGCAATTTCCCATTAGGAAATTTGACATCAGGAAAAAGTACTTCACACTGAGGATGGTCAAACACAGGGATGAGGAGTGTGGGAGGTGTGCTGCCTCCTGTATCACTGGGGGTCTGGACAAGATCCTGGTCTGATCTGATATCAGAGCTAGCCCTGCTTCAAGTGGCCCCTATAGGTCCCTTCCTGCTGAAGTTATATTAAGATTTTTAGTTAAGACAAAAGAGGCAAACTTACCTCCCTCATATTATGAGGATAAATCATATACAGATAATCCACTCCTAATGTGTGAAGTTGTAATAAGCCCCATCTGTGCTGTGTATAGCTTTCTCCTCTACTTCCTTAGTGCTGCTGCGCAAGACCTCAGGAGAGGAGGACTTGATGACAACTGGTTTGTTTTGAAAAGTAGATCGTGCCTCTCTCTTAGCCAATGTATGGTACTGCTAGTGCATAATAGTAATGTCCAAATTCAGGCGGTCTCTTCTCTTGCTTTGAACTGATGCCTCAAAACCATTAATAGACTTTCCAGCTAATCTTTTATTCACGAGGTTAATCTAGAAGAGAATTGTAAGATACACATAAAACATCTCATGATTAACGTGCATCGTACCACACTGCAGACATCTGATTGTAGTAAAAATCAGCTCATTTCAGATTTTGTAAAGCAAATGACTTAAAAATGAATTTTCAACTATAAGCATTGATGTCCTGTCTAGAGCTCTGCAGTGCCATGGAGGGGAAAAAATTGTAAACTTTTTTTTAATTGAAATGGAAATTTTGCTGTCAGAGAGCCTGAAGCATATGAATTCTCAAGTCTTATTCCTAATAGGAATATTTACATAATAAGAAATATTTTTGAATAGTGAGATTTTTTTTAAAGTACCTGAAGAAGCATTTTAGAATATTTGCCTTTTAGGTTTCTAGATTATGCCATTTAAAGAGCACTAAAAATACCCTTTGTGCATCTGCATTAAATTCCTAGCATGTCTGTGCTTTTATTGATGATCTTCTTCTAATGTAAAAATAGTCTTGAGATATAAATGAATGAAGATATACTGTACCCAGTAATCTATAAGCACTTTGAAGTATTTAACATATGTATGGAAATGTTTTTATTAAAATGAGAAGCTCTTTTAGGTTATCTTGATGTTGAAAGAGGCATTTGTGCATCTTAAATATGGAAAATACTCATATGCTGAAAACATGGTTGCTGATTTTTTGCAATTGGATATATATGTATAGAAACTTCCTCTTAATAGGACCCTATCAGGAAACAGTGGGGCTCAGCGCTGGCACATTAGCGTGCATGAATCAGATGAAAGAATCCAGACCCAGATTTTCAGCTGCCTGGAGACCAAAGACAAAAGTCTCATCATTACCTTAAATCTAAAGTGCTAACAAAAATAGAACAAATTGGTTCAGGAGACAGAGAGATGTATGTCTGGCAAAGGGGTGGAGTGGAGGGAATTACAGAAGGACCCATGAGAACATACTTAAAACAAGCTTGGAAAACTGGAACAGGCATTACTGCCTCTCCAGCTGTACGCACTACATGACTGAGCAATTAACTATCATTCACTGACTTTTACAGATTTGGAGTAAAGCAGGATATATATATTTTTTTTTTTAATCTAAAAAGTGCTAAGATAGTTGACAGTAGCAGCAGACTGAGTGTATCCGTGTAAGTGTATGCCAGGGAGACCAATTTTTCAGAAGATGGATTGTCTTAGCTTAGCATAGCTTAGCTTTTAGAATACCTAGGTATTTTATTTATTTATTTTTAAAAAAGGATAAAACCAGGCTAGCAACAATATTTTGGTCATGTTATAGCAAAATACCTTCTAATAAGTTAGTCTTGGCTTGACCATGCTGCAAATCTAGGCTTGAGCTTTACCTGTAAAAATCATTCACTTGTTTAGAATTTCAGTTTCTTTAAAGAGTCTTGGGTGCCGTTAATGAGGTTTAACCCCAAACACTGCTCCGTAATGAAAGTCAGACTCTGGAAGTGGTAATATCTGGGGATTTAATTCAAGCCTAACTCTCCTCAAAACTGCCAAGCCTCTCTAGAACTGTGTGGCTGCAGCAGGGCAACTGTGCAGCAAGATAGGCAACAAAGGAATGTCACAGAAATATGAATATTAAATAAACCTAAGATTTTCCAGAGTTACAATAATATTTTACAGTTATAATTTGTTCTTCCATGTTACAGAGGTCAGAAAGCCATACAGTTATATTAAATGATATGAGTTTTCTCCTTTGGAAGGATTTGTAGGAGGAAATTCTTCAATTATTAAAATCAGCTCAGAGGATTTAGTCCAAGATTTATTTAGTAATTAAATATGGCAACTAGGATTCAAATTTCAAATCTCATCTTTAGTGGTTTTGGTTTTTGATAACACAATAAAAAGTTCTTGAAATATTGTAGCTAAAGATGTTACTTTTGCCATCCATACCATCTTTCAGAACAGTACTCCCCTTCTTTAGGGTGCTGTTTGTTTATAGTATGGACTCTAAATAGTAGATATTCTTTCTGGTGCAATTCTTTTGTACATGTACACCAAGAATATGTATATATTATACCAATAATCTCTTCCTTGCATTTGCCCTTCCCCAGCAGAGATACTACTTTCATCCTGTCACTGTTTATACAGCCCAATTGTTTATGCTGCAAGTAACTTTAATATCAGTTTCTACTAAGTTCAGTTCTAATACTTCTTGTTCAGCTCCAATGAAAAGCCCTAATCAATTCCTTAGAATGTGTCCTTGGCTTGAATCTTGAAGAAAGTTGGAGGCTGGAGGGGAATGGAAGAGCAGCAGATCTCTTCTGTAGCTGATCTGCAGAGTGGGTGTAGTAGAGGAAGGGTGGTCAATAGTGCTAGATGGGAATGGGTGGTAGGAAATTCCATAGTTTTGGAGAGGAGGAAGATCAATTTTCCAGCAGTGTTGAATTCTGAATGGGAAAATTTAGATCAGATTAGTCAGATTGTTCCTAAAATTACAGTGCCCTGTTCTGATGTTTCAACTTTCTATAAAATAATAAACGAATGTCTATGCATGTACGAAATACAAGTGGAAGTCGAACATTCAGGTCCTGGGCATGCAAGGGCACACAAGCGGGTGTGGGAGAGGTTTCACAGGGCAAGCTCCAGTGGCAAGCTCCAGTTCTACTCTGTCACGTTGGAGCTGACAGGCAGGTACCGGTGGGCCTTGTGGGCTCTGACCAGCTTAACTAAAAATTTAATGAAGCTATGTTTCGGGAAACAGTCGATAAGGTTAGGAAGGGATCTTTCCATTTGTGCAGGTGCCTAGGGCCGATGGCTAGATGTTTTTGCTTGCAATGTGAGAATCCTTATGTAAGGAGGGGAATTGTGTGGCTGATCTACTGTAAATTAAACAGTATGGTTTTAATTACTGTAAATTAAACAGTGAGGAGGCTGTTCGCAACAGGCTCATAGGGAAACATTCCTACCAGTATGTTTCCAAGGCCTCTGATATTACCTGGAAGTCTCCCAAGGGACTGATTTTTTTTTTTTTTTTTTTAAAACTCAGCCCAGGAGTCTCCTGCTCCAGGAGAGGAGCAGGGCAGCTGTTTGCATGTTGCTGCCAGCTTTTGAGGCTGCATCTCCTATTAAAATCTATGGCAATGTTGCACCAGCTTTTGGGGGGTTTAAAAAAAAAAAGGGGGCGGGGGGGGGGAAGAAATACCAGAAAGCTCTTGACTTCTGCCTAAAGGGTTGGGTTTCTTTATACCATAGATATGTTTTTCCTTGTATGACAGAACTGCTGAAACCATGTCAAATTATTGAATTAGCACCTGGGTCAAGAATGGGAGTGGTAACTGGTGCAGGTACTCTCCTTGTAGGCTGAAGCTCTGGGCTGGCCCTGCCAGCAGTGATTCCAGCTGGAAGATGAGACCTTAGTTTCTGTGCCTGTTTCCTGCTTCTGAAAGAGAGATGAATTGTGCATGTGAAGAGGTGATAGGTTAACTTACGATTGAGGTCTTTGCAGAGAGCTGCCGTAGACCTCTGGAGAAATATTTTATTGAAAAGAATTGAATACAAAACAGCTCTGAGGAAATAAGTGGTGTTATTGTTGTTAAATTAGGTTTATTCATTTAATATTCAATGTTTACAACAATGATTTAAAATATCTGTAATGATTTGGGACCCTGAGATTTCATTCTCTTTACACGTTCATCTGTCAAACTGGTGTACTGCGCTGAAACTTTTCTCAAAAGCAGTGTGCTGGCATACTTTATTTGCAGTGACTAAATATATGCGTGCTCTATATATTCACTGCAATAGCACACTTACACTGTAAGCCTAAACTTGGACACTGCACTGCGCTTGCCTCCTTTGCAAGTGCAGGTTTAAAAGTGGAATATTTTCTGTTTTTTATCTGTTCTTTATTGGAATGCAATCAAATGTTGAGTTGTTTAGGGTTTAATGAGTGCTAGCAGCAGGCACATGCAACTTCATGACATTAAACACTTTCATTTGAACTAGCACCTCGAAGTTTGTGTGTAAATGAACATAGAGGAGACAAATTATGCCATTTAATGTTAGTCATTTTTGTGGTTTCCTAAGCCACAAAAGGGCAAGAAAACTTGTTTCAGGGAAAAGAAAACCATGGGGCAGTAACCCAGGCGGTAATGAGATTAAAAACAATGACTGATCAGCTGCATGCCACTGTGGCCTGCTGGGGTGGAAGGTGCTGCTCTGTGCAATGGCTTTCACAGCATCTGCCAATAGTAGCACTGGTGGTGCTCTGTCCTGCGTATTCCGTTCGCTTCGGTGCTTTTGTTTATTGTAGCTCAAAATATTCTTATACAGGTTCTTCTGCCGTTGGCACACTGTGACATGAATTTTGCTTCTGAAATTGTTGTGACATACTAATGAAGCAGAGGACAGTGCAAGTAGATTGAAATATACATAGTGCTTTAATGCAGAGAAGAGAAAGTGGATTCAAAGCCATTTTAGAATTTCTGCATAGACTGATACATTTCTAAATGACTCTGTCATGCAGACAGGATGATACAGGTTGAAGCTGTTTTTAAATAATAAGTAAGTATTCTTTTCTAATGCTGCAGTGAACACAGTAGGGAGCAATACCAACTATTAGCCTAAGACCTTCCAGAGAAACTGTTTTAGAGCAGCCTCCCTGGCACCTTGGACAGCAATCTTTAAAACAAACGTGAAAACCCTTCAATTGCACTCTGTAAATTCTAGGCCTTAATACTGGGTTAGTGAAACCACTGCTTGCAAATACTTAGCTCTAGAGGAAATGATAAGGATAAGTGTCTATTCAAGTTAGTTTTACAAGGCTTTCATTTTGTTGACTTGATTAATATTCAGTGGGGATGGATAGAGTCTCTGGGCTCAACTGCCGCTTCATACAAACTGGAGTTAACAAACTTCTACATCTTCTGCATCATAGTTCAGATTTAACCCTGTGTATTTCATGTGTGTTAGTCCTTCAGTTTCCCCTGTGGTTTTGTGCTTTGGGCTGGAAATTCCGGTTGTCTGTCAGTTTCTCCCAGGATGAAAAAAATAAGAAAAGGTCTGAACACCTCTTTTGTAATAGTAAGCCTATATTTGTTCAGTTTGTTTCTTGAGAAACTTGCTCCTGTTTGCATGAGATTGATTAGAGGAATTGAAGTGCTGGAATAATAGAAATGAGCAGAAACATGATAATACAAAGCATGCTGTTTAGAGAATTGGAGCAAGCATGATGCAATGCCACAAGAAATTTTGAGTACAAATGGACTGAATCCGGGGGAGTATGACAGAAATGATCAGAAGTCTGAAAAAGTCACTGGCAAACATTGAGAGTTACAGTTCTGTCCCCTTACTTTGCTCTTTTTGTAGTTTTGTGAAGCTTTACAAATATGCAAAAGTGATTGCATGGAGAAAGGTTAAATTTTCATCTCCCTTCTTTAGATACAGGAGATAATGCAGGCTTAACAGTAGTGCACTAGAAAAGATTCCCTGAGGTGGAGAGGAGTGTCTTTGCCTGTCTGGAAGTTTTTAAGACTGAGTTAAACAAGGAGTGTGGCAGAACTGGTGCCACTGCACCAGTCGCTGCCTTCTGGGCACCAATTTTCAAAACGAATGGACAGAAACTGCAAGGGGGTGGGAAAGGGCTGCTAGGGGTAATGGCACGGTGGTGGAAACTGGCGCGCGTGTGGTCAGTGGTGGCAGGCTGGGTACTGCAGCAGGATGGCTCTGCGTCGTCCAGGGTCTGCATCATGCCTGTGTGCTCCATGGGAAAGAAGACCTGGGTGGGAAAATCTGCATTGAGCACTCGTCAGGATGGCTGGGGCTTTGGGCGGCTGTGGTATTCTGAAAGATTTGTAGATTTTCACAATACCTGAGATTTCAATTTAAGATCACTGCTTGGCCTCACTCTTTAAATACTACTGCAGTACTACTGTAAATACATACAGGAATGCCTCAGTTTTCAACCCAATTTTTTGTTTGCTTGAGTAACCTCGTTTCTCTTATGTACTGTGAAATGGGGAACTCCCAAATCTGAATGCAAATATTGCTGTGTTTGTAACAGTAATATGTGAAAGTTTGTCCAGTGTGTCTTTAACTACAGTCAGCTTTTAAAGCCTCAGCTTACCCTTTGTGACTTTGCACAATGCAATTCACTTTTTGTGAATGGATAGTGGATAGTTCTGTGCTGTCGTTTTTTTTTGTTTTGGTTTGTTTTTTTTCTCCTTTGAATATTGTGTTTCTTCCATACTTCTCATGGGCAGTACATTGATGATAGTGCCTCATACGCTGAAATACAGGAAAGAGGTTGGGGGGATAGAGAGACTAATTAATTAAAATGTGAAAATACTGTACCTGTGAAAGACAGTGACAGCAATAAAAGACGATATTTACATCAGCAATGGTAGTACTGATGTATTTTATTGCCTACTAGTCTCTATGCTTGTCCATCTGTGACTGTGTTGTAAAATCTTGTAAGAATTCATCAGCTTGCTTTCTGTCAGCTTGATTTGTTACTTTTTGACCTGAGCTGTGTGGTTGGAATTGTAGTGCTTGAATTACAGCCTCAAAGACTGCAGGCTCAGTAATAGTTATTTTCTGAAGTGTCTTAGAAAAGCATTGCATATTGTTCATACAACTTAATTGTTTTACCTTCTGTAATTCAAAGCTATTGTTTATTTTCTTTGATGAAAGCCCAAAATGTGTTGTGTTTTTTTTACTGTTGATTACCTTTAAACATGGAAACAAACCCAATGCTAACCTATTCTTTTTGAAGTGGTGTTGTGTGTGATAAAAATGGTTTGTATAGTAGATTTTGAATGTGTATGTGTTATAAACCATGGATTTGAGGCAGCATTTGCCCAATTCTGTGTATTCTATCAAGAGAAAAATGAGTAAAAATTAAATTAAAATGCCCAAGGGGGTGGGGGGACACACACTGAAAAATGCCAGAAAAGTGCTTAATTACTGCAGCCCATTATCGTATCACATCTTTAAACTGAGACCATCAGGTGTCATCTCAGTAATGCCAGTGTGTTGCAGGGAGATGGGGGGAAGGTGTCCCAGCCTCATCTGGGACAAAAACTGGGGAAGGGACACAAAAAGCAACTGGATGGGGAGGAGGGCAGGGAAACACGTGAAGCAATCATTCTGTCCCAAAGTTATCTCAGGCTGCTAGGAAGCAGTAATTGATCACGTGTGAACTTATGGAGGTAAGAAAAAAAGCAAGCTTTCTGTAATAGGTAGCTTATGTGTATTGATTAATATGAAGATATTAATATGTATTGAGTAGTCACTTTGTTTACTATCTTTCTCAAGTGAATGCGATTTGCCTGTTCAATAATTCACTAAACCAATGACGCAAGTTGATGGGAAATGTATGAGGTTCCATTAGACCATTTATCATCAGGAGAGAAAAGAATAAGTGTTCAGTGAATAAATAGCAACAAATTCATGACAGCATCTAGACAGCTGCTGTTGTGCTTCTGGTCTTCTCCAGATGTGAGGAAATACCATAAGTGAGCATTCTTCTTGTTCATAATTATTCATGTAAGTATAAATTAGTTACAATAACTATGTGCTGTGAAACCTACTATAGTTATTGCCAAAAATAGAACAAATGTTTCAGAAGGCGAAGTTCTGAACTGGAATCAAGGCTAAACTAAATTTTTTTTGGTCAGATTTTGATCTTGCTTACATCAGTAAGAGCAACTCCAGTGAAGCTGACGAAGTTAATTTGAGGCTGACTAATACTGGGAATTAGTCATGCAGATGCAGCTGATAACATTTTATTCTTGATTTTAAGATAGTCATTACGGAATAAAAGTAGAGAATAAGGAAGATATTTCTGCATAATGTCTGCATATATGCAAAATGTATTCCTGTGTATAAATATGATTTTGTTTCTTTGGCTTGTCAATTTCCGTGTTCTTCTACGTTGTTTCTTGGATAGCCTCCTTGTTAAACTAGAGGCTGCAGTAACAGAGCAAGACATCTAGCATGGGAGTGTCTGGCTATTCCATTTTCTTTAGGAAAAGAGAGACATCTCCATTCTCAGTTCTGCTTTTCACTTCCTAACAGCATGCTGTCGTAACACCTTCCCTTATCCAAGCGATATCTGCCACCAGTATTGTTTTTAATCAGTCGTAGCAAGGATGTGACATCCGGATCCCTTCTGAGAAGCTGTTATTCTGCCGATGTAGAAACACCAGTCAGCTGTGTAACGCACAGGGCATATAGCCCTGCCTGGTGGTGTCCAGACAATTGTGGTTTGTGCAGATTGGGTTTTGGAATGAAGACTAGAGCTGCTTCTTGTTGACCTCTGACAGAGCTTTTGGTTTTTTTACTTCTGGCTGCAACATCAAAGGTTTCCATGATGTGCTTGAGGACTTAGTGTAAGGGCTAGAGAATCAATACACGGTTTTTACGCTGCTGTACTATGCCATTGTGGTCTATCAATGGAGAAAAAAAAAAAAGAAAAAAGGTCTTAAGTTTTCTTCTCTCTCTGGTAACAGCAGAGAAAATAAGGACAGTCTGTAATTTTAATTTTGGATTCTTTTGTTCTTTCAGACCTTCTCAATGCAATGTATTCACTCTTTCTCTTTCAAGCTCTGTGCTTATATTGCTTAAGAATTTTTTTTCCTGTGTGACTTCTCAGAATAACCTCAGCTCCCAACTCTTGCTGCTAAATATGCTTGCTTTCCCCCCCTCCCCGTTCTCCCCCCTCCCTTCCTCTGATGTGGAAAAACAGCTTGGAGGAGTGAACATTAACGCTTTTCCCACCTATTTTAGCATACCACTGTTTGGCAGTCTATGAGAAAAAGAGAATTTAGTCTTGTTGTGCAGCTGGGGTAGCGATCCTTTCTAAAGGTGCTGTGAAAAACAGTGGTTGTCATAAGGGATTTAACCTAGTCCAAAGTGTTTCTTCTTTTCATGCTCTTGGTAGAATTTGTTTTCTTCAGGGTGTTAGCAATGTACTGTTTGATATGAAAATGGTTGAGATTCACCTCAGATCTATTAAGCACATAAGCCTTAAGTTTAAAAATATAAATAAATAAATTAGAACCTGCAAGGTTTTGGAGATGGTATTTGAATATTTCAGTTAACTGGAGTGACTATTGGCAACTGCCTGTGTTGTTTTTTATTTCTAAGTCTTTTGAACTTGGCTTTTAATAGCATTGTGGTGGCCTGCTCTTCACAGAGACTTCTGTGCTGGTTGTCACAATGTCTCTTGTCATGGGGCAGAAATCAGTGTCCTAAGTACTTGTTTCATGGAGAAGTGAAGAGACTACAAATCAGACTCCTTGTATGTGAATGGCTTAGTTAATAAATAAGTAAGTAAATAAAAAGGTTATATTCTCTCTCTTGAAGTAACTTTCCCTTGCTGATGCAGTCCACGAAATTCTTGGCTTATATCAAGGGTAGTCTACGACTCTGGAAAACTTACTATGCTAGAACAACACAGACTGTTTTCAGCTACTTATAAGTAACATGATTTTTCTAGACCCCTGCCTTACCAAGGTGCAATTATCTGAGATAAATTCAGAATTTTCCTCTTTTGATTTTTATTTCTTGAGTATATTTTGTCCATTTGTGCATTCACACCTATACAGTTACATGCAAAATACCTGTTCTGTTCCAAAGACTGCAAAAATCATTGAGAATATTCTCATATTGCACATGTTCTGTGCTAGCTAGAGTGAGTCAGCAAGCATGATGATTTTGTGTTCAAGATAAAAAAGGAGGATTATTCTTGATGATACTGGCTATACTGAGTGGTGATGGGTTTTATTCTTGAAGTTTGAATGTCAAAATGTCTCAATGAAGGCTAAAACTGCATGTAGCTGGGAAATCAAGGATGCAAAGTATTGGTATGGAAATAGCAAAGCTAATCTTCTAAAAGACTTGGCTAAAACCCGTTTCTGCATGATAGAGAGACCAGGCTGAAATGCAGTGTGCAGCACTTTTCCTGTCTGCCAGCTCATTTTAATACCTCTCTAAGACTTAACCTTACGTCTATAATAAGAATTTAAGTTTGAGTTACTATTTCTTTGTTTTTGTTCTTGTGGGCTCTTCAGTAGCAGAGAGCCATTCTAAAAAGAAATGTTTAAGGTTGATGCTTAATATATTTTAGATTTTGTTTCTGCATGCTTTCCAGTTTTTCTTTTCCTCTCTTGGTGTTTGGCCTTGGGTA
This sequence comes from Chauna torquata, assembly GCA_013399475.1. Classification (NCBI taxonomy): domain Eukaryota; kingdom Metazoa; phylum Chordata; class Aves; order Anseriformes; family Anhimidae; genus Chauna; species Chauna torquata. Next base: position 273,832 of record VXAL01005387.1, on the reverse strand, counting down.
TCCTTAGAAAACCTGCTGCAGTTTATCTGATCACATTGTTACATTGAAGATGGTTTCTGGTAGTGTTCAATTGTTGCAGAATCTAGAGCATGTTCTTTTTGATGAAACTCTCATTGTACTTTATATTCGAGCTTCCCACATCAGATATTGTCTTCATCAGGTATGAGTAGTCTCATCCCAGCATCTCTGGCAACAGGCAAATGAACAGTGAACTGAAGATTAAGACAAATCTGGAGTGACTTGCATCATTGCAGCTATGCCACCCATAAGCTTGGGTGTTCAGCTGAATTGCTTCCTGAAATAATTTCCCAGTAATCATGTAATATGGGGTTGGAAGAAGCCTGAAGTGCTCACCTTGCCTGAAGTCAGGAGCGATAACCTGGTGTCATTTTTAGTAGGCACTTACCTAATGCAGGCTTGAAAACTTCTAGCTCTGAAACCTCCTGGCCCATCCATTCCAATGCTTCACTGTCCTTGAAGTTACCTTATGCAGAACTTAAGTCATTGTATGAGTTTACTTTTCTTCTCCCAGTAGGGTCTTAGAAAACAGTTTCTTCCCTTTCCTACAGCAATCCTTTATGTATTTGAAGTATAATACTCTATTCCTCTCTGAATGTTCAGCTCTTTCACTTTTTCTTTGTGATTCATGTCTTCAGCCTGCTCATCTCATTGCTCTCTTCTGGACTTTTTTGAGTTGGTCCCTGTCATTTTAACATTTTTCCAGAAACTGAGCTTTGAGCTGACTGGCTCCTCCTTTTGTTGAAGGTCACTTCTGTGAGTGGTTAGAAGAACAATAACTACAGGACAGGGATGTTTCTGAGACTGCGTTACTTCTGTTGTGAATGTTATTACTGTGGTACAAAGGGATTGTTTTGTTACTAATTTGAAATTCTTCAAGTTTTCACCAGATTTTTTTTAAATAATAAAATTGTCTGTCTGTATGCATCAAACCCAAAATAATGCAGTAAGACCAAAGACGTATAATTTAGTGTGCTTGCTGTTAGTAAGATAGTCCTTTCGCAAAGTATTTATCTTTTTAAACCACAGTGGGATATTTTATGATAAAACTTCCACCAAGAAGCTCCATGGCATGGAATGTCCATTATTTTGAAGTTGTAACTAAAAATTGATTCTTTAAATGCTCAGAATAGCACTTTTGTTACAGTGCCAAAGAACTAATAGAGAGACAAAACAGTGGAAAAACTTCTCAAATATTCGCTCTTAGGTCTAATGAGTTTAGTGCACGGGCAGAGCCAAGTTCTGTTGTCAGTGTAGGCTGTTGCTGAAATTTATGGGTGTATTATGCAGAACTTAGCGGCAGAAATGTAGGAAATTACCTTTTTCTCTTAACAACAATGCATTTACTCAGTGCTGCTATATTGGTACTTTCCCTTTTTAATAATGCTCAGAAGAATTGTAGTTGCCTCTTGGAAAGCTTCTGTGTAAAGAAACTAACTGCAGGTTAGTTGGGTTGCTAAGAGAAATGTGTTGGCTGATGTCATTCACGTGTACCAGAACTTTCTGGAAACAAAAGAGTGCACAAATGTTCCTTGAAATGTTACACAGCAGAGAGACAGACTTTTGGCAGCAATACAAAGAGATATTAAAAGGAATTATTGTACCTGAGGTGTGGGAATTTATGGCATCCCTTTGTACAGGCAATCTAAATGTTAATTGGTAACTATACCAGTTTCCATTTTGAGGATCTTCAAGCCTAATGCTAACTATTTTTTCTTTACTTGCTTTGCAGTTTTAGTGACTTTGGTTTATGATGAAATACCTTGAATGTGAAGTTCCAAACTATCTTATTATAGAAGAGTCTCTTAAAGCACAAAAGCAATGAACTTATCAAACTAACCACTAAACCCAGCGTAAACACACAGCGTAACATTATCCGTCACTTGTAATATCTGAAAATAGTCACTTGTCCAAAGTTCCCAGGTGCACTTGCTAATTTTAAGACCCAAACTAAATGCCACAAGTTTGGAGACTTTGGGATTANTGTTAGTCTCTTTGAAAATGCCTCTGTGGAATATAGCTACTGCCCCGCAAGTGTGATATAGTCTCCTAGGCTCTCATCTTTGAGAGCCAGTGACCGGCCGCAGACCAGCAATTACAGCCAGCGTGCGTGACCGTACAGCCTTGTGACAGAGACTGCCCAAGAGGCCTTTGGGTGATGCAGCGTGGTATTGCAGGGGCAGGCAGCAGAATAAATGAACAGTGATGAAAAACAGGACAGGGATGTTAAGATAGTCAGTTACTGATAAAGAAATGTTCTAAGAGCTTCTTTCTTCCAAATCCCACATTAAAAATTGGGTGAGATTGCATTTTCCATGGAATAGGATGCTGCAGTAGAAGAGAGAGACTTGGAGGTGTTGTTATGGAAGAGAAGTTAGACATAGTGGAGATGCGAGGGGTCTAGAAAGTTGCTTGTGTCAGAGACTGGAGTTACAGACTGCTGGTGATGAATTTGGGAAGCTAGAGAAGAATTTGGTGAATGAGAAACATATTAGAGATATGGTAACCATGTTGAGGCTTAGTAATGGTTTATAAGGGATGAAAGGCAGATGTAGTACCTCGATTTGGGATGAGAAGGGTGTGAGATTTGGGAGGGACTGCAGGAGAAGAGTAGAAGTCAGTTCTGGAGAATTCCTTTAGGAAGGAATTGGAGGCAAGGCCAAAAACTGCCTGAAATCTAAATGAAGATTTAAACTCCTTTATCCCAAATACCTGAAGTGATGGGGTTCTTGCATTAACTGCAAAGCTATTACCAACCCTTAAGTGTCACTCCAGAGTTGATAACCAGTGGCACACTGGTGACCAGTGAACTGACAGACCTGCTCTGCACTTGATGTTTTCTTTGTTTGTTTTTGTTTTCTTTGTATAGGTTTG
>VXAL01005387.1:251406-266102 GCA_013399475.1 Chauna torquata | reverse complement strand
CCAAAAGTTTAATGCAGAGCTGTTTCTAAATTCATTTTAATTGTTAAGGGAAGTTTTATGCGGAGTGTAACCATGAGTTGTATACAATCTCTAAACATCCAGCTGCCTGTGGCTGCACTTCTGCACCTACATGATCTTGAAGAATTTTCCTGTTGTTGCCTCTGTCCTTCCTTTGGGTAGATTTGAGGGGTTAAGAAAAATTCATGTCATTCTTGTGACAGTGTTCACAGATGCTGTGGTAACATCTTTTCACTTTTGAAATATCAGCTACCCTGCTCCCTTGAACCCCTTGGACTTGAGGACTAGAATAAGGGTTTCATAGTTTGTCTCCAATGATAATGAAGCCTATTTTTTTTTTTCACTGGGCACATTAGGAAACTACAGGAAGTGCAACCACTCTAAGGGCAGGATTTTTGTTGTTACTAAGATTTGCTGCTTATGACACAGAACTTTTAGCAGTTAGAGGAACTCAGTCAAGGGCTGTTAGCTCCTACTTATTTGTGAAAAGCCTGCCCAGAACACTGTATAGGGATATGCCTGTAATCCCTTAAAACAAAAAGGGGTGGGGGGGTGGGGGGGTGTTGAGTTCTCTAAAGAAGGGGAGAAGGGGACGGAGCAGTACTTCAAAATGATACCATAACTCAAAGCTCACTTTTTTTTTATTTTTTATTTGGTGGAAAATGTAAGAGGAGCCAATTCTTCTATATGTTGTCAAACTGTACAAAAATTGACTTTCAAGGAAGTACATTTAACCTCAATCAGAAGTTGCAGTATTTGTGTAGACCTGTAAATTGCAGAAGTAATCTTTGAACTGCCTTCGGATGTTCTGAGTGGCGTGGGTCAGAGAGGCAGACATGACACCCACAGGGATATTTTTGTCCCCTGTAGAGAGGGCAAAACAGCATCTGAAAGTACCTAGAGAACACTTCAGACGTAGGCATATTGTCAGGCTGCAACAGAACCTGTCATTTTTGTTGGGAGCTTTCTTTATTTTAACACGGGGAGGGGTGTGTGTGCGTGTGTGACAATTTCTATTTTGAGTTTTAGCCTTGTGCAGTTTCAAATGGCAAAGTTATCAGCCCCTTGAAAACTGCTGTTTATAATAGTAATGCCAACAGACCTTAAACTGTAGCGACTCTGGGCTGTGCAGTAACGCCGTTACAACAGGTAGGGCTGTCAGACTTAATGCCACTATGCTGTACCTAGAAGGTAAACGGCAATGACAAATGAATGTTGTGGTTGGCAATAACAGGTCCCCTCAGTCCAAAAGACTGTAAGCCCCTAAAATAACTGCAGGCAGACTAGCGGGGATGTTTGCTGAGCTGCAGCACAGGACCTTGCTCTTCAGGGATCTAACAGTTGTCAAAGCTAAAAACAATTACGGAAGTACAATTGAAATATAAAATAGCTAGGATACCTTGCACCCCACTGCAGCAAGTAAAAAGCTGCAGGATTGAGGCAGGCAGTATGGTTTTTCAGGCTTGGGTTTCCTGACTCCCACAAAAAGCACTTCAAGGAGGCTGCTAGGCACCTATGCTCTGCTGACCAGAGTGTCAAGACAGCCGCATCTTGCTTTCAGAAGTGACCGAATGACTGCATTTTGCTGCATGGAGCAGAGATATCTTAAATATATTGTGGGAAAACAAAACCCGGGGTCTAAAACTCCTGCCCATCTCACTCCTCAGTTAACATGAGGATGAAACTTTTGCGCAAAGTCAATGCTGACCTCTGTGTATCAGGTGCAGGGAAGCTGCCACACATTTATTTGATGTGTAGCGTTTTAGCAGCATATAATGAATTGGTTGGCCATGTAAGCAGCAGCCTCATCTAGAGGTGATCTTTCCAGGGAAAAGTGATGTGTTTCAAAAACTGTAGGAAACAGTAAATGTTTCCTACTGACTCCACTCTTGCGCATTTAAGCAGCAGGACTTGCAAAACATCTTTAATAGAAACAGTATTGGACAATATTAATAGTCTATGCGTTCTTTGTTTCATTTTTTCTGCACCTTATTTGGCGAAGTTCATTAACACTTTTCTCTCTTTGCTGTATTTTATTAGAGAAAGGATTAGCCACTGTTGATGCAGTCCAGAAATGTGTGTGTCCAGGAAAAATATTTTATATACAAATGCAGTATTACTTTCCTCTCCATCCCTAACACACCTATATGCATACTAATTCACATGAAAATCATTAAAATAAAAAGGCGAACCAGGTTTTATGGTCATACTAGTGCCTTTTAAAGAAGATTTTGCACATCTGTTCTTGCATAAGCCATGTACCTGACCTCTCTTGTGCTTTTAAATACAATAAGAAGTACAAGTAGAATGAGCAAGGCATCTTTTTGATGTACTTTTTTGACAGACTAACGTTGTCCAAGATGACCATCTTCATAGTGTGGGAGAAGTCATCTTTACAAAGATGGTTTTATCAAATCTTTGCCATACATACATGAGAATAATATACCTGCTATGTGGTGACTGATTACTCCATGTTTTAAATGTATATTCAGATCCCAAATTCCATGATAGTACCATTTGGGAGTCCCAACAAACCACTGGAAGAAAGCCCAGGCTTCAGCCTGTTTCCTTTTCAAAAGTCTGTCTGTTCCCTGAGATGGTCTGAATCGCTGTTGAGATTTGTTTAATACTGATCTGCATACAAACCATGATCCAATAGTAAGCTATGTTCATCATACTCCATTTAGAACCTATTCTTGCCCTAGAAGAACTAACGAACCAAGGTGGATATAGTAACTGACCCTACTGTTCAGCTACAAAGATGCTTTACATTTTGTGGGCTTAGATGTTGCATCTAGCGTTAGCCTTTGCATTTAGTTTGTTACTATCCATCAGTAGTTTCTTGATGGCATGACGAACTTTATGCTTTTTAGCAGTTTGGCACTATACAGCTTATGTTAATGATGTTATTAAACCTGTCTCAGTTTTATCAGTATCTGGCAGTTCCTATTTCTGTTATATACTAGGAAAAGTTTCTTAATTGTTCAGTGTTGATAATTTTTTATGTTCTGTCTACTATGTGCTGGATAATCTTATGTACTGTTTCTGAAACCAAACTGGTTTGTCATTTAGAGAATTATTTACTAGGGATGCTTCTGTTAAGTACCCTATTGCTTGCATTTGGGCTCACGATCTTGTACTGCCCTTAGCCCCGCTCACCTGCAGTCTGTGTTGTACCTTCGGGCTTGTGCCGAGAGGTGTTACGCACTGCACTGTTATGTGCAATGCTGCACTGCTGGCGTGCTGGTCGGTCTGAGGAGGAAGAGGAAAAGCAATTAATAATTTAAAGCTCAGATGCGTGGAGTTAAGGAGAAATATGTAAAATACGCTAAACATGTCATGGTGGAGTTGGATTCGGAAAGGTGTGTGCATGCAAGGGGAGGTAAGGTCCGTGTCAGCACTGGGATATGTTTGTTGAAAAATTACTGGCCTGTTCAGACAGCCCTTGGGTAATTTCTTCTTTGTAGTTTTCTGTAGTGAAGGAATCTATCACAAAAATGTGCGTGGCTTCCTATAGGCTGAAGAAATTCAGTGTTCTGTCTGCTCAGACCATGCTCCTTCTGTTATTTTTTGTTTTAAAGTTGTATTTTCAAAGGCTGTAATCTTTGAAATTGGTGAATGTACAGTTTTTCTGCATTAGAATACTGACAGTATTCTGAGAGGTGCAAAGCTGGTGGCATCTTTTTTGCATTTGATGTTATTTTTTCTATTTAATTCTGACACAGTGGAATGACTGAGATGCTATGTTAAAGGCTAACTCTTTTCTAGCTGCCCAGAAAAATAAGAGTATTAGCTGTTATATATTTCTTCTAGTGTACAGAGCCCTCTTAATTATGCATTGCTAATGGAATTATGGGAGTAAAATGACATAGGCAGTGTAATAGATAAAAATAGATCGAGAAAATACTTTTTTTGATGTGTTCAAACTGAAAAGTCTGCCCTAAGAAGATTTCCCTCCAAATGTCAGAACCTGAGCTTTGCCAGAAGCCTCAAGACTGTCTGGGAGTTGTGTGTAGGACACAGCCTCCACAAATCCAGCTTCTTCCTTTTAATAAACAAATCTATATTAATAAGGACCTCCAAATGAGTGCTCAGAGATCCATGACTCTTCTAATTCTTTGTGAAAATGAAGTAGACTGCTCTAAATAGGATACAGGTGTTCATCCAGAGTGGTGTCAAACTCAGTTATTGAGGGATAATGGCTTCCCAATGTAAATGACAGTGGCACAGGGAACATGCTTTCTATTTTAAATACAGACAGCGTGTAAAGCCCAGTGCCTGCAAATCAATTAAGTTGGCTATTGTGGTTGAGATTTTCCAGGGCCAAGGTCCACCAATGCAATAACTGTCATGTCTTTGTTAATAAATATCGAATGCTTTGTATATAACCCTGGAAAATGGTTCAATTCACAAATGGAAATTTGCATTTGCAATGGATGTAAGCAGGGTGAACCGTGATTAATCCACTGAATAGGGAAACATGATTTTGCAGCCTGGGTTCCTCATATTAGTAAGGATCTCTTACCTGAGGGGGAGATGCAGGAACAGGTTTGAAGTAAGGAAAAAGAAAGATTATGTACAGTGCATAAACATCTCATAATAAACCACACAGATGACAGCAGTAAAACAGGATCAATTATTCGTGCTCCAGCCAGAGAACAGTGCTAGCATATTTTCAACACATGCAGAAGAAAGAATGCCTAATAACAACCCCAAAATACCTATAAATGTTTGCCAGCAGTCCTTAATCAACACTGTGGATGGGATCGACCATTCAGTAGGAAGTTAATTTCTCAATATATGACTGTCTTTCTTCACTTTCTGGGTAAACATCTCTTAGGAGCAGCGTGATAAAGTTTTTTTTCTTTTTCTTTTTTTTTTTAAGGCCACAGGCACCTAAGAGTGGGGAATTACAGTAGGATACAATTCCACCTCACACTTTCTCCCCTGTAAAACATGAAGGATGTGAAATTTTTGAGACCCATGTACTTTTCAGTGTTTCTGTTCAAAATGTACCAGTGCCTCCATCTCTGCAGATGTCAAGTTCTCTCTTCATTTTGGGTTGGCTCTACAATAATTTCAGAAATGACATACTTTTAAGCCTTCTAGATCTTCAGCTCCTACCTTTGGAACTTGAAATGACATAAAGATGGGTAAAAAGTGTTGAAAAGTGTTTTTCTTTTTCCCCCTCTTTTTCCCTTTCGCTCCTTTTTTTTTGTGTGTGTGTGTGGTTTCCAAGGAATATTGTGGCATATTAATACAGCACGTAACTTCTGTTGGGGGGCTGTAAAAGAAATCACATGAGTTAAAAACAGCAAACAACCATTAAGAAACTATGATGTTTGGTAGACCCATGGTTCAGTACATCTAAGCAAAATTGCTGTTGCTATCCTATGCATTCAAAAAGCTTTAATGATCTGTAAAGCAATTCAGGATTTTTTTTCCCTCTTTCTGTCTTTGGAGTTGAGCAAGACAGAAAATACAAGAAGCAAATGGTCAACATAACAGCTTTGAAGAAGGTCAAATCTACTGTGACCATTAACTACATGCTGAAAAAAAATACATTATGCTGATAAAGGAAACCTGAAGTTGCTATCTATGTTCCTGTGAGCTGTATTTTCTTCATTTCTTATTTTAGGCTAGCCCAAAGTTGGATGTGATTAGGAATGCTTTAGAGTTAATAGCATAGAATGCATATGGTTTAAAAATATACACTTCGCACTTCAAACAACAAAACTGCTAGGTTTATTTGCCATATGTCTGCTGTTTCATTTTCGAGGTGCTATTCTCCCCATTGAATATCTCCCCATTACTGTTTTTTGGTGTCCTCAGCAGACTATTATAATGCTGCTAAAATTAGCTCCTCTGTGATCAGCAGAGGGGGGATAGTAGAGAAGTGATGCCAATGTAAATTCTACAACATATAAAATTCAGCTTCTGAAAACAAATTCTTCTCTATATAAATTGTTTCATTCATACACTACAGAATAGGTGGTGATAAAATGAAGTTAAAAGTTGTTTTTTCAGGCAGATAAGACAGTATCTGAAGGTATAAAAAAAAGACAAAATAGTGCAAGTACAGATATTGCAGTATAATTAAAAAGCAAAAGCTACACAAAAACGTAGTTAATAATGGAGTTTATAGAAATAAATATTTTTATTACTGTGTAACCTTGAAAGAATTCTTTTAATGCTCTTTTTTCTGGGATAAAAATGATGAGTTGATATGCTAGAAGTTAAATCTATGGAAAAAGTTTCACTTAATTCTCTAGAAAATAAATATACATTGCATCTGTCTGTCTCTGTGGGGTCTGGCCGGCTTGGTGATGTTCTGTATATGACAGTGGGAAGTGGGAAAGTCTTAATTTATAGTCTACTTCTTTAACTTAAAGGGCTTTCTGTGCACTATGTATCTTTTTATGGCACACAATACCTTGGAGGGGCATCTATGGCTCCTCAGTTCACTTCTGGCTATTTAATAACAGCAAACAATAAAATTTATTTAGTGATAGTGAAACAAAGGAAGAGAAATTCCTGAGAGGGCAAAGTTCTGTGACCCTCAGCTGAAGCTGCAGGAAATAAGTAGCAATGAAATACGAGTGAAAATGTTCTGGCTAAACAAATATACATGTTGTCTTGCTCTCATACTTTGGGCTGTCAGAGAGCTTCAAATCCTGGAGGACCTCAGATGAAAAGAGATTAGCGAGGGGCAAGTGTTATGAATAGCTGTTATGGAGAGGGGAAAAAAAAATCTTAGTCATTTCTCTCAAACAACCTTCGTATTTGGTCTTTGTGCTGTTGGGATATTTTCATGGATGTGCACGTGGCACAGCACATCACTGCACTGGACAGTCCCGACACCCTGACAAGCAGAGATCTCTGCTGCAAAGCCAGCGTTTCTGCTGCAGTCCACGCGCAGCTGCAGCGGGCCCCGAGCTGGCACGGCAGTCTGCGCTCAGCTCTACTTCCTGGCAAATGCACGCCCAGTTTAGTTAGAAAAATATCCACCAAATGTTTTCTCCTTACGAATGTTTGACCATTGCTTATTTTGTAGATTATGTTTATAGCTTAATAGACATGCCTTGTGTCTATAATAAATAGCCTGTGTTCAGAAATATTTAACATGTTGGTCAGGAAGAAAATGAGAAAATTCTCAGGTGTAGACTGTAGAGTGATTGAATTGTGCTTATCCAAAAAACAAGGACTTTGAAAAAATAATAAGCTTTTTGCATTTGGGATCTGAACTAAGGAAAAAAAGGGTATTTGAAAATATTTTATGAAAGGTGAGGAAGATTACAAAATAGCAACTCTGAGGTTGTGGCAATGAATGTTGAATGACTTGCATCATTCTAATGCCAATGTTCTTGCTTCCTGTTTCTTGATTGGCAATTCCCATCCTGAACTTGTAATCATTTCAGACAAAACCTTTCTCCTGAAGGTGAGAAGTTGGTTTAATAAAGTTCTGGTTTTACCAGTTAACATTTTGTAATTGAGGAAAAAGTATTTAATTGAACTGGAGATCTGAGTAAATCATATGCTTCCAAAGAAGTCATGTGAGGCTTTTGAGTATTTTGCTGTCAGCTTTCTGTCTTGCCCCGTGTTACCTGGGTAATTTCAAAGATGATAATACCTGGGTAATATTCAGTGATAAAATTGCTGATGAGTGTCAGCCCTCAATTACTAATGAAATGGACATGTTCCTTAATGTCTGCTTTGTCTCCTTCATACTTAAAATTATTCCGATGCCAAAAATGTGTTTTGCTGTATTTGTGTTGAGCATCACATTTTATCAGTAATTGGTGACGCCAGGATCCTCAGGGATGTTTTGGGAGATGCATCTCAAGCCTTCTTTCCTGCAGCAGTGGCTCTAAAGCTGGACTTGGCTGCAGGGTTGTATGCAAGGGCCCCAGCTATGCTAGGCAGGCAGGATTTGGTGGTGGTGTCTCTTTTTTTTTTTTTTTTTTTAAATCTGTCAAGGTATTATTGCTAGGAAGCCAAAAAGCGAGCATGCTTGTAATCTTCTAGTTTTTTATTTATTGGGGTGGAAAGAAAAGGAGTATATCTAAATGGAGATTTAAAAAACAAAACAAAACTACTGCTAGAAAAAGAAAACTCTCTAATTCCATGTCGAGGGCTGGGAAGAGAAGGCGGCTGCCTCAGCCTGTGGCTGCTGGGCATCCCTGCTGGCAAGGCAGCCCATCGCCGGGGGAGCCAGGGCATGTCCCTGGGAGGCTGGAGAGGAATCAGGTCAGGGCACAAATTCCTGATGCGGCTTCCCATAATTTTTCCGTGGAGAACTGTTTTTACTCAGATCATCATTATAGGCAGGCACAAAAGGAAATGAATTTGACAGACCTGTTGTTGCTGATGTCACACAGATGAACTTAAGTACTGTTGGGTTTCCGTTGCTTCTATTTCATGAGATGAATATGGACAGTCAGCCGAAACAAGAGAAACTCAAAATCATGCTGAAGGTTAATCCTTTACAGTCTAAAGAAACTTCCTGAGCTGACCCTCGTCTGTGCTTTTGGAAATAAAGGAATCATTTGGCCAATGCCTGCTCCATTTGCAATTAAACACACTGGCACCTCTCCAACGAGCACTCTATCAGCAGGAGTATTTACCAGCACAGAGGATATCATTTCAATACACTGATCCAGGCTGTTGCCAGATGGAGTAGCGGACTGCTTAGTGAAAGTAAATCTCACAAATGTTTTCGTGAGCAAAGGAAACTACTTCTGATATTTGGTGGGAGTGCAGTACAGGGACAAGGAAGGGAACACGGGTTTCTTCATTCTTTTCAGGGTTTTTCCTACCCTTTTGTCTTGTTTGTTTTCATCTTAGCTTGAAAAAGAGACTACAAAGCTTCTTTTAAACTTTATTGTCTTTCATTTTGTGCCAAACTGAAGTGGCATACAGCAGAACTGCTTGTTCATACCAACAGCTGGGAGGCCTGCTCTGAGCCCAGGAAATGGGGGAAGAGTTGGGGAAAAGTGCAGCTCTCCACAGCTGCTGTTGGCTGCTTCTGCCTGGCACTGGTTCCAGTAATGCTGCTGGGGAAGGGGCGCTGCTGGACTGGCACAAGCAGTCCGCTACTGCCCGTGTCTCCTGCTGTCCAGCTTGCAGCAGGGCTCAGCATGGTCCTCACAGCAATGTGCTGGTTCATGGTCATGGAAGTGCAAAAGGCAGCTCGTGAATCAACTTTTCAATTCCTTTCTCCAGTATATGAGCCCCATGTAGGGCTTGTTATGTTGACAGCTGACATTTAGCTTTGATTATTTATGTTTCGTAATATTTTGGAGCCTGAATTTGATGCCATAGGTTTAAAAGTAATGAAGACTTCAAAATAATGAGACCTGAGCATTTGGCTGCTAATGCTGTTCTGAGAGACGGCAGAGGCGGGGAGGGACCTGCTCATTAGTCTGTGCAGATTGCAGCGTGTGGATAGCGATAAACTGCACGCGAGTTTCTTTAACAAACCATCTTTTTGTTGCTGAAGTATTGGTCTAAGGCTAAAGCTAAAATATATGGACAGTGCTTGTGTGCAGAAAATTTACTACATTTTTGTTTGTAGTAATTATGTCTTTAACATAATTAATCATCCATTCAAGAATTTCTTTGAGATGCCTAATGATTTTCTGATTTGGGGAGATTTTTTTCTTCACCTAGGTTTAAAAGAGAAGTTCCATATAATTACCAGATAGCAACAGTTTTTAAAATTGTAGATCAGAGAATATTATATACTTTACCTTCTTACCACAAGTTTCATCTATGGATTTTTTATTTGTGTAAGATCACCAGGCCTTGATCCAGTTTGTTAAGCACCCTCTCTTCTTGCAATAATGAATGTCACGCTGTAAGAGGATTTCAGCTGGACAGATGTACCTTCATGTCTTACAGCAGGATTTACTGTTTTATAACACTGATTCTGGATTACTGTGTTCTTGGTTGGAATGTGGCAAATAGTACCCATCCTGGGACAGAGGTTAAAAGAATGGTGCATGTGGGAAGGGAGCTTGGACCTACACAAATGCAGAGATCTTTGTACTAGAAACAAAACTATTTAATTAAGTTCAACCGTCTAATTAGCTATTATACTCAAACTAGCCTATACTGCACTTCTGAAATAACAGATTTCCTGCAGTGATCCAAAGCAGACTGAATCCTATTATGCAGGAGCATAACTTCAGGATCACTGTTAATTAGCCATTGTATTTGCAGCTCTTAATAGTTGTTTATAGTTAAGTTTCTGAAATTACCACTATGCAAGTGCCTTTCCAGAACACCTTGCAGAGAAAGATCATTTGGGCAAGGTGAAAACTCCAATCTGTGATTCCCATACACAATTTTATGAACAAAGCCATCTGTTTGCTGGAGATGTTTTTTTGGAAGGTGCTGTGGTGATTATTAAGGTTGCCCAAGATACTTTAATGGATAAACGCTGTTTAAAAGGCTTTGCATGGCCATCAGGGCAGTCCTGGAGGACACATGGGGCCCTGCCTCACCCTGCCGAATGTGCTACTCAGTGTGGCCAAGTAAAGAGCGGTGGTCAGATTTTGTGGGACCTCAGCACTCCCTTGTAAGCAGGCACTGACAGTGCTGTGTGAAAGGGATAGTCTTGCATCATTTAATATGAAATTAATTCCTGGCTATAAATTATTTTAACCACTATAGAGAATTATAACCCTATTAATGTTACAGAAAGCCAGTGCTCAGAAAACCTGTAGAAACAGGCTGATTCACAAAATCCTTTGTGTATTTCTTGTGTTGGCTAATGTAATATATTTCATTACCGTAGAATCTTGTTGCCTGATTTTTTTACGGTTGTTTTATTTTACTTTTAGCTTGCTAGAATCATCTTAGTAGGGATTGAGCCCTACAGCATGTAGCTGTTGTTTAGCAGTTTTTTTCCCTCCCTATTTGCCACTCTTAGGTTGGAAAAAGTTGGCACGGGAGTTGAATTGTTATCCTTTTGTTCTTAGTTCTTAAAGACTTCCTCCTAACTTCCTTAAAATTCTTATGCATTTGTGACTGTGCATGTCTGAAGTACTGCTGCAAATTAATTTCCTTATCTAGTTCTTTTTTTTATTTGCTCCTAAATGCTGTTGGGGAATAAAATCAAATGTATGCAACATGCACTGAATGGGATCGCCTCTTCCTTTAAGGTCTAGTTATCATAGATGTTTGCTCTTGCTGAGCAGAAAAATAATTTTAACAGCTGCTTTATCTAGTTAGAAATGCATTTTTCTGTGTATTAAAAATGACTTCTACTTTTCTTTTCTAGTGGCATAATTTGTGAAATCACATTTATAAAACCAAAACAGCCTGAATGTACTTTTGTTTGTTCTTTTTGTGGTTAACATACAGCAGGTGAACATTTCAAAGGTCTCTCAGCATATGACAATTAAAATAGACACCTAGGAAACTATCAGCCTTTTTAGGCACTGAAGTACTTATAGAAATCTTGCCCAAACAGTGGTGCTAGATGATTTCAATTAAAAAAAAAAAAAAAAAGGCTTATTTTCAAATGGTATTTGCTATTTCTAGAAACCATTAAATGTTCAGATTGAGGACCCACCCTTTATAAATTAATGCAGTACAGAAAAGTAATTAAATTTGGTAATCTTGTTAAAGCTTTTAATGGAATTGATCATTTCAAAGAGTTTTTTCTGGTTATTGGGATTTCTTAACAAAGAAGTCGCTATTGGGTTATTACTGCTGATTTCCAGTTGCAGTTTGTATTTCAGCTACAATGGAAGATGGTCTTTCCAGGACATTGATTTACTTCTGTTGAGGGTGGGACCAATGTGCATTTCCCCAAGGAGAAGAGAAGCCCAGTTAGCCAGTAGATCCATCATTTTTTGCTAAAGCTGGTTACAAGCTGAGATCAAACACTTACTTTGAAAATGCTTATTTATTAAAGTGAAAAGTTATAAGGCAGTCAATTTTGAGTCTACATTTTTGTTAGTATATTGAGCAGCATACTCTCTGAATGAAATAAGTTGCTCAAGTCTACCTAGTTTGATGCCTCAGTAAAGAACACTTCCAGGGTTTCAGCAGTGTGTAGATTCTGGGAAATAAATAAAATCTTTATTTCCATTTTGTTTCAATTTATAAGCTGTTAAAGTTGTACTATTGTAATATCATAAAACTGTAGTGTTCCTATAAAATTGCTTTGCAGGGTTGTACTTATTTTACAGAACTTTGCTCATTGTTTACAATTAAAAACAAAATGTAAGAAGGCAGTAATCATACTGAACAATTCTATTTATTATAGCAATAAGTTGGATATGTATATTTTTATTGTGTGTGTATACACATCTGTTTGTTTTGTTCTTTAAACTGCTGCCTTATTTTGGTGAGAGCAATTACTTCTGTGTTGCATTTGTAAAGGGTTGCATAGTCACCGGTCGAACCTTTTGCAACTGGAATGGCTTTCTTTCTTAAAATGGACAGGGATGGTAAACTTTAAGGAAGGGAGAATACGTTACAGATCATTGCTTTCTTAGCTAGAAATAAGATGTGTGGACGTGGCCAATTTCCCTGTAGTACCGTACATTTTTGGTTAATATACCAGTCAAAAGCAGGACTATACCATAAGGTTGCATTCTGCTTAGGAGTCAGACGCAGACTTCTCTGCCTGTTGCACAGTTCCCACCGCGTGCCTCTCTGAGCGCGTGCTCTGAGAGGGCCAAAGAGACTGAGGCTCGTCAGACCTAACGCTGACTACTAAAGCTGTTAATGGGCTCAAAGCAGCAGCCTGGGCAAAATCTCGTGGTTTTATAGACTTGGTGATTTTAATGTAAATTAGGGACTCCTTTGCTTACTTGTACTAGACCGGTCAAAAGATGAATTACTCTTGCATCAGAATGTTTTCTGCTGGTTTCATCCCTCCTGATGTTAGTTTCTGCTCTAATGTACGCCAAAACCACATACCTATTTTTATTGCAAGTACGCTTTGTCCACTGAATTTGGAGTTTGTTGAAATAGTATTTTTAAGTATTTATTTTCCATTTAAAAAAAAAAACCACAAACAAGAAAAATCCAAACCGTCTTTCTTGCGGTGTGGTCTTTCAGCTTTGTTTCAAATTTTTTTCTCTAAATGCTACACCCATGTTCAGTAAGTATATAGAAAAGGTGTAAAAAATGGGGAGCTACATTTAACTAGGAGCTAGGTTATCTCCCTTTGTGAACAAGCTCTTACTGCTTTCCTCTGCCCACCCAGGGTGGCTGTTGGGTTCGCAGGTGTCCTAGTGAAGGTAAAGATTGGCCACTTCAATTTTATTAGGATTTTTTTCAGGTGTGTAAAAAGTGGCTTCCTTCCACTAGTCTTTTCTCTTGTTCTCTAACTATAGGCCAGTTACCAGATTGGAAGTGTTTTCCAAGGGTACACAAGGATTAAAACATTCAAGTAATTTGTCTGTTTTGAACCTACAGTAGTCTGTGATGTTAGGTGCTTTGTGGCTTAGGGGTGTTGTTTCCTTGATTTGTATCTATGCAGGTTTGTGAGCTTTGTAAATACAAATAGATGATGTAAGTGTCTCAAAATCCTTACTGTGTTACTTGCCGTACTACGGTTTGTCAGGTTTGTCGTTTATGTAGCTATTTGTGCAAAATGTAATATTAGCTGTCTCTGCACTTAAATTTGACTAGTAAGAAATTTTGTTTCTAGGTGATTTTCTGGAATTCAGTGTTTTGGGTTTATTACAAAATGCCAAGTAATGTGCTAATGAGTAAGAACTTCTGAACTTAAGGAATGTATTCCAAAGGGCCTAAAGAATAAGGATAGGGCTATTTATCAGAATATTTAGGAAGTGCCCTGAAAATTCCAGGATAATATACTGAATGTTTAAATGTGAAATGAAATTTTTATTAAACACTGGATGTTTAAAACTTGTTGCTGGTCTTCAAGTGATAAGAACCATGGGTTTAACAGACATATGTAATTACCGTGATTGTAATGATAAATTTGTTCTCATTTATCGAGGTTGCCATTATCTCTGTTACCACAGTTAAAGCCAAGCAGAAACAGCATTGCTTGAGAACTTTGTAAAGATACTATAACTGGAGAACCAGACTGATTCCTATTTAGTTCATCCAGTTCTGTCTGTATTTCTGCATTTCACTGAATTTGGATGGGGATTTGTCAAGCTCTTTAAGTATATACTTAATCATTTTCTCTTTCTGGGCTGTTTGACAGCTTGGTGTGTGCAGGAGGTACTGTTGCAATCAAAAATGTCTTTTTTTTTTTTCCTTTTGAATGTGAAAAGCTACAACTTTGCGTGTTTTCCTGTCTTCTTGTGAAGCTGTTTTCCCATGTGTGAATATTTTCTGCTTTCAGTATTTATTTCTAGACATTAAACAATTCTAATGAATTTTTATCTAAATTTAGATAATACAGTTGGTGATACAACAAATGTGAATCAACCAAGAAGAGTTGCTCCAGGTTACTTTAAAAAATATATATATATATATTTTTATATGCTTTATTTAAAACGTAATTCATATATGAAATATTGATTTTTGTATTCAGAAAAGCTTTTGGCTGTAACTAAAACGTGAAAGTTACCTAATATATTATTTGATGACTGCTTAATGTAAAGTTTGGTCCAGACCATTCCAAGTGGTTTAAAAAAAAAAAAAAAGGCAAAACAAGAAAAACAAGAAAACCTGTCTAA
>VXAL01005387.1:130337-251350 GCA_013399475.1 Chauna torquata | reverse complement strand
ACTTAATCATTTTCTCTTTCTGGGCTGTTTGACAGCTTGGTGTGTGCAGGAGGTACTGTTGCAATCAAAAATGTCTTTTTTTTTTTCCTTTTGAATGTGAAAAGCTACAACTTTGCGTGTTTTCCTGTCTTCTTGTGAAGCTGTTTTCCCATGTGTGAATATTTTCTGCTTTCAGTATTTATTTCTAGACATTAAACAATTCTAATGAATTTTTATCTAAATTTAGATAATACAGTTGGTGATACAACAAATGTGAATCAACCAAGAAGAGTTGCTCCAGGTTACTTTAAAATATATNATGTGAATCAACCAAGAAGAGTTGCTCCAGGTTACTTTAAAAAATATATATATATATATTTTTATATGCTTTATTTAAAACGTAATTCATATATGAAATATTGATTTTTGTATTCAGAAAAGCTTTTGGCTGTAACTAAAACGTGAAAGTTACCTAATATATTATTTGATGACTGCTTAATGTAAAGTTTGGTCCAGACCATTCCAAGTGGTTTAAAAAAAAAAAAAAAGGCAAAACTAGGAAAACTAGGAAACCTGTCTGAAAAAGAGCCTTCCTTCTCTCTGTATCTGTGGGATTGTTGTATGCCTAAAATAAGACTACCTACCAATGTAAAATCAGGTTAATAGAATAGCGAAGCAGAGAGAACACTGTTTGTGTGCCTAGAACAGGCCCTTCAACCAGGTATTTTGAAACCACCGACAGTGCTCAGCCTCGTGCCGCTCTCCCAGCACTTCCTCCAGCCCCACGGCAGCCAAAGCAGCAGGGTAGGACCGGTGCCCTGCAGGTGACCAGAGACGAACTCGAGTTTGTTCTCAGCTCTCAGTTCTGTCCCAGCCTCTTTAGGGAGAGCCAGTGGAATGATGTGCTCAGTGTAACTGTGGCACTTTTCAACAGTGTTTACTTTTTCAGTAGAGATATGTACCGTGAGAACTTTTATTGACATAAAGTTGTAATTAATGTCAAACTGAAGTTTTTCACTTGTTCTTTACATTTAAAATGTGTCTCCAGAAATAAATGCCATGAGAGCATTTGAGACCTTTGTGAATGTTCACTGCTATAGACACCATTTATTTTGCTTTCACTGCTGGAAGATTTATTGTAAGAAATCTTTGTGTAAAGATTGATAGACCTTATCATAAGCAATTGCAGAGGATTCAGGCAGCTGATTTGCAAAGAAGCCTGGAAGTTGGTACCCACAAAATAACTTAGTGAGGAATAAGAAAATGATGAGGACAGAAGGTTCCTGCGGGTTTCTGGCCATTTCTGTGCTGCGACTGCCTGTCTTCTGGAGCATAACGTAGGAGGCAATCAGGTGCCAGTATAAATCCTGACTGTCTTCCTTCTATGTTCAGTGACTCGGGGGAGGGGAGAAAGCTCCACTCCTGTGCTTTTGAGATTTAGTCTGCAAAGCGAAGGAACTGCCCTGGGCAGTCATTTGCCCCCTGTTAAAATGCACGGTCCTGGAAATGTATCTGCCAGACATCTCAGTGCTACCCGCTGTGCTTTTACGGAAAAAGCTGATCCATAGTTCCCTTGCTTATCTTAGGATTCACCGCAGTCAGTGATAGAAAGGGAGAAGGGTGCCTGCGACTCTCCAGCACATAGATACTGGAGAGCTCTCCCTGAAATTGTGGAAGTAGATCCACAGTGTTTGATCTGAGCATTTCCTTGTACAGAAAAGCTCGGTTTCAATTTCAGGACATCTGCTTAATCGCTCTTCTATTACCTGAAAGTTCTCAGTAAACTATTTTCAATATCATTGCCCTGATTAAAGCTCTAGTAAAAGACTAGGAGTTACTAGACTGGCATTGAAATTGATCTTAGCTTTACTAATTAACAATCTTATTCCTGTGGATGAAGAATATATTAGACTGGGTGTTTATCTCCTCTTTGATGAAGTAATACCACATACTAACTGGAAAAAAAAGTCAAGATTTGACAACAAATGAAGTGAAAAAGGACACACGTTCCTGCGAGGTTCCCCCTGCCAGCTGATTTTCATGTGACTGTAGACTTCAGAAGCCTGGAAGGTGGCAGGAAGAACAGTCCCGTGGTGAGAATGAGGATGCGATCTCTTGTTCTTCAACCCCCACCATGCTCAAGGAACAGGATTTCCATCTGCCTGCAAAACTAAAAGGGCAGCCAAAAGGAAACATTTAATATCACCAGTAATTTTTTTTAATTTTGTAAAATTTTTTGCTTCTGACTGTATTAAAACAGCTGCACTTACCTGAGGAATGAATTTTGGTGTAACTATAGTTTACCTGCTTATAATAGAATTTCCTAACTTCTGAAGTGTTCCAAAAGTAACTGTATAGTACTCTGAGTCTAATAAACACTTATGGCTCTGATAAGGAAGGCTCTCAACGTCAAACTGTGCGAGTTAAGGGACTGGGCACTTTAGAAATCAGATAATGGGCTTCCTTTAGTTTTCTGAGGAGCCCAGAGGAAATATTTCTGGTTTGGGGCACCATCATTTCCTTGTACAAATAGATTCCTCTGTTCTGGACTTGTGAGCCACAGGCTGTGCCTTGCCAGCAGTATGAAAACAGGCTGGATAGAGGGGGAATGGCTTAGGTGAGGGTGTCTGCAAATATTTTCGTGTACAAGTGATAAAGATACAGTTTCTTTAGTGACAGTATAACATAATGCCTGTGCCTACAAGAAGCTGCAAGATTATGCATTAGTACGTTACGTGTTTGTTCATGTTATTTTGAAGTGCATCCCATTTACCTCTTGAATTTACCTTTAGGATGCTTTGAGGGCTTCTGCATGGGAAGGGGAGCACTACAGGGGGCCTGGAGGCATCTTTCATACACGCAGGCATTTGTCATTGTTTGTGATTAATCAAGTACGTTTGTGTGCTGAGAACAGCCTTTAGATTAACTGTTAATAGCTCTGTGCATTACTTGCTTTTGTTTTCATCACATGTATAGCTGATTTCAAGTCCGGTCTTAAAATGCAGAACTGAGTATAAAGCATTCCTCAAGTACATTAATTAATAAATCAGTGTAGCAATGCTTAGCATTCCATTTGTCAGTATGCATCAAATGCTTCACACAGCCACAAAGGTACTGACCAGTAGACTCCAGCATATGGGATTCTCTATTGGTGCAATTTATTGCTCACGTAGGGCCTCAGGTAATTATATTGCTTATAGCATAAGCTATTTTCAAATGTTTTTGCATATGGTTTGTAATGTATTGCAAACAGGAGCATATGATTTGACTGAAATTTTTTCCAGATGTGTTTAATTTGTCTATTCAAAACTGAGTTTAGCTGGAGTTGCCTTGACTGTCAGCGTTTGAGCATGAAGTCTGAGCACTATTCTTCTTTTCAAGGCATTTGAAAGTCCTCTATTCCAGGTATTTGATAAAATGATTCTTGAGGCTGTGTATTTCCACTGCTGTGATTCTAAAGGTGGCGTTGGTTAAATGTGCTGGGGTTTTTTTGTTTGCTTTTAAGCCTGCGTGAACGATTAAATTTCTGTGAGAAGTATTTGCTGTGCTTCTTTGCCTTTATAGTATAAGCAGTACTGTTAATGGTATCTTGTTGGCAGCATTATATCAAAAGGAGGGTTATACATATTTTCATTAAAAACTGTCCTAGATATTTGCTGTAGGCTGTTGGCTTAATATTTCCAGACATCTATTTCAAAACCAAAAACAATTAAAAGTTGATCTTTTTATGACTCAGCTGATAATGCTGAAATATTTTGGTATTTTGAGAAAAAGAGAACTTAAAAAGGTATCGGGTTGTCTTGAGGAAACCAAAGACATTCTCTACAGTATTTACTTCCCATCAACATTAATAAAACTGTTTTCATGTAAACTACAGTTGATATAATTGGCAACTCTTTAAAAAAAAATCATTTTTTGTACATACATATCTTCTTAAATCAGTTATGCATCTTTTTCTTTATTTTAAAATATTGTTTATCAAAAATTAAAATATCACGAGCACAAGTTTTCTGAGGCTAACCATAGGGGTTTAGAGAATTTGCAAGCCTGGAGTTAGGTATTTTGTAAGAAACTTGCAAGTCTAACCAAGAACTCCTGAAGCTCAGATTCACATCTGTCCTTGTGCAGTATACTCCTCAAGGATTCCGTTTACTTCCACATGTAGTATAACATAGAGCTGCTCTATGTATTTATTTGTTAATAGCAAATCCTATATGAGGCTGAAGCAGGACAGCCTTTGTACCAGCCTGATGACCTGGGCTAAATTTCAACAGAAAGGAAGCATTATTCTTGTTACAATGTGTTGTGTGTCTGACTTTTTCTCCAGAAAATGTTCTCTGTTGACCTAGATTTCTTTTGTAATTTAACGCCAGAAATCCTTAAAGGCAATGGGGAGCAGACAATTTTTTTTTTTCATCTTGCTGTACACGGAGGGCATTTCCAGCATCGGAGAGCACATGGCCCTCCTGATAGGGTGTGTGCATGTGTCTGTAGCTGGTCTTATGCACCCTGTCTGATCCACACTCTATTAGCCTTGCTCTGAAAAAAGACCTGTTGACCCTGGCTGAAGCTATACTATGGGGACTTGTAGAAGTTGCACGTTTTTCAGAAGAAATTAGGCTTTCTTAAAATTAATAGCTTTTTGATGTATTGATTAAATAGCAGATTGTTTTTATGCCAAAATTTCTGTGCATATAGCTTAAAGATGAGGTGGAAACTTGACATTGTTGCTTTAACAGTGCTAAAATGAATGTGTCTGGTAAATTAGATGAAATAAATATACTTGTGGTTTACTGTCTATGGGGAAAATTAGTTTTCACTTGAAAACATTGAAGTGCTGGCAAATGGGGAATGTTAATTTATCCTCACTCATGCTCATAGGCTTTTTAGTCTCAGGTGTTTAGCACATGTGATTGTTTAAACTCCTTTGTGATTAAAATGCCAGTCCTGCTTGACCTGGTAATAATTATTTGTGAGAGTGAGCATATACCCAGCCAAACACCACATGAGTATTTGAAATCAGTTAGAAGCAGATATAACATTGGCTTGTAGACGGCGTCTCTGGATCCCTCCTCGGAACATACGTGGTTTTTCAGATGTGTATCCAGGGTGCGTGGGTCAGGGAAAGCTCCCTTTGGGATGGCCTAGGTCTGGGTTGCAGAGACCTATGTAATTTCTCCTGCTCCTGCACCTTGAGGATGGCAAGGAAGCACTGGGAAGTTTTGCTGCCTTAATGATACTGGCAGAGATAAAGGTCAGCACCAGCTCACACCTGTTAAATAACAGAAATAAGCTGTAGTAGACTCACTGTTCCCATACAAGGGCTTTCTAAATGTATATATTATAGTGCTCCCTCTTTTTGTGTCTTTGGGACCCAGTTGGCCTGCTGCCTTCCCTACCCTGTGTTTACTTTTTCTAACTGTAACTGAAGGAGAGTTGGTTAGAGATTGGTGATTCGGCTCAATGTAACTGACCTTTGAAAACATAGAGAAAGAAATCATCAAGCGTCTCCTGAACTTAAAATTTCCTTTTCACCCTTTGAGTGACATCCTTGTTCATTACAACAGCATATAGCTGTACCACCAAGCATTTCTTTGGAGTGCACAGTATTACAGCAATGTTTCACGTAATCCCAAATTCCGCTTGCATGTTGTCTTGGTCTCAAAATGGAATAGAAATTTATCAGGACGTTTCTCACAGGAGACTTCTCAGCTCCACTTAGCATGGACCCATTGCTTAAAATAAGAACAAAGAATATATTTTCCCCTTCTACTAATTTTTCTGCAACCCCAGCCACATCCACCTAGCACTTCCTAGGTACTAGGAATGGAAAATTGGGTAATTTATCCCAATACTGGGTTGATGAGGATGACAAATCCAGACCTGCAGAGGAGCACAAAGCGAGGTCTATGGAATAGTCATGTACAGCGACAGATTGAAGAAGCAGAACTGGGGTTACAACCTGGGGACTTGTAGTTGCTACTCCCTTGGCCAGGTTTTCAGCCAGCACCACCTCTCTTTGAAAGGCTGTCATGGACGTGTGGGTGCCAAATCTGAGCCTGTCAGTGACCAACGGGTCAGTGTTACTTTTAACTCTCCCCTGCAGAACAAATGTTGTTCTCTTGGATATGATTTCCTTACGAGAAACTATGTGATATGTGTAAGACATTAAATGGCTTCACATCATCACTAAGGGACAGTTATTTGCCATGTCATGGGGGTAATGTGCTGTAGGAGATGCTGTACTGTAGTGTGGCAAGTTGGTATGACTTTGCAATAATTAAAATATAAATGAAAAATCAGCTCGTTTATGTAGCATCATCATCTATCATACTAGAAAGTAAATGTATAGTCTAAATTAGGGCCAATGTATTAAAAAAGGATTCAAATAGCAGCTGCTGGAGTTCGCATATATTTGGAAAACATTCCTCTGGACTTGGATTTTTATGTATAGTAGAACAAAAGATTCAGTACAACTCTTTCTGATGATAAAAGATGATAAAAGATTGTTTTCCATTTAGAAGTGAATGTTATGTTTTAAAGGCATGTGTGGAAAGTTGAAGTGGAGTTTGTCACAGATGGTATTTGAACTTGCATAAATTCACTTGCTTGAAGAACAGTTGGAGATAAGAGAAAATATTTACAGTAGTTGCAGTAGTAGAAAATAGACAACTCTCCTATCAAGTTTCTTCACTGTTCTCCTGCAAGCAGTATGTATTTTTCAGAATTAGCCTTGATCATGCCTTTATGTTAAATTCTCTTCCGTTTTGAATGGCTGAGAATGCATTTCTTCGCTCTGTCATTTTGTTTTTGTCAGAAGTTGTTTGTCCACTTGTAATATTTGATGCATCTACATTTGATGCAACTTGGATGATGTAACTGTATTTGTGCCACGTTCGTTGTATTTATAATTGGACTTCTAATCATTGAAGGATTCTCCAGAAAAATATTTTTTCTTATGCTCTCTGCTCAGTATTCAGGATAGTTTGTTTTCAGATTGCCCATCTCTTTCAGTGTATGCTGATAGGAATATCTAAAGGCTAGCTCTATTTTAAAGTTAATTGAATTGAATAGAATTCTACTGGAAGCAGATGCCGAGCAAGAAAATAGAACGTATATTGTAACTGAAGTGGAGGAAATTTGAATAGCTTACACCAGCTGACTGACTCCTATGGTTTAGTTTGTGTAGGATAAACTGTCCACAGAAACGTTCATAGTTACAAGACATTCTTTTTAAGTCTCTTCTGTCTCCCTCATAAGTAGCTAAACTAGTTATGAGGTAACTAGATAGATATTTTCTAATGATCTAACAGAACTGTATTCTTTGCAGTAAAATTATAATAGCTCTTCACCGATAGCCGTGGTGTATCATAACATGATACTTATCCAGAAATCATAAACTCATTTTTGCAAAAATACACTTAACAATCACTCTGAAAGACAGAACTTTATCCATATACGCAAATTTTGTAGTCATCCCAGCATCTTCTTATCTGACTAGAAGCAGCAAATCATGTGTTGCCCTCCTGTCCCTTGCTCTGCAGTACTCCAATGTAGTAAGTTTCCTGCTTTTTTTTTTTTAATTATTATTATTGTTATTTGTTTCAGAGAAGTTCTGAATGGCATTTGTACAGCAAGACTGTGGAGGGACTGAAGTTGAATTCTGCTTTATATAGCATAAATAGGATGAGGGCAGTCCATGTATTTTTTCTGTGCTGTTGTATATGCTGTTGAACCCTATAATGACTCTGAGTAGGTGTTCTGGTGCCAAGTGAACCTGGAAAATTGCGGCTCATCACTGCCCTCACCCCTGAGTTACAAACCTCTTCTGATCTTGGTAGTACGGATGAAGAAACTTCCCTTGTGTCAGGAGGCAAATTCTGCAGCTGCCAATTGTTCAGCCAGGGAGCTGTGCTGGTTGGCGTGTTTTGTGGGATTCATCAGTCTTTCACCTGCTGGTGAGTTTCATCCTCCAGGAGTTACCATTGTCCCTTAAAACATTCTCCTCCTGTCTTTGCGAAGCCCAGTTGGAGCTCTAGGTGTACCATCTCATCTCCCCAAAGCCACAGGTTAACAGCAGCTTTCAGTTGTACGCTGGTATGAGCCAGTGTTGATTTGATGACTTGAGGTGAGCAGCTCTGTTACATCACCTTCTTTCTGAATGACTGTTACTGAAGTCAGCAGTACTGCCTGAAGTGCTTTAGCAAAAGCTAAGGCAAGAGTAGCAAATCTCTAATCCAGAAAGTACTTCATACACTCACAGCTAGAAATCGTGAAGCTCAGGTAACACCATTACCCATTTTGTCTGAAGCTAAGGGAAAGAAATAAATCTTGAAAGAAGCTGTTAAGGATTAATTTTGAAAAAGGTCAGCTCCTCACAATTTCTGGATTCCAGAAATACTTGTTCATTCAGTTGCAATGCTGTTGGCAGTTTAAAATATGGGCTTGGACTTGATGGGGAGGAGGCAATCTATTAATCAGCACTTCATCATCTACAACTGGTTATCTTCTCTTTTCTGTAATTCCTCTTTTTAGTTGGACATTGGCATTGTCTGCATACTTCATATCATCCATCAGCAGGAATGAATGAAGTACACAGCAATATATCAGTTTGACTAAGCTCAATAAAGTGAAGGAGAAGCAGAAAATTATTGCAATAATCTTAAATCTTTAATGATAGTGGAGTTAAATATATATCATTTTCTTTACTTATTACTGTAATGATAAAGCTCTGTGCTAGTACATAGTTCTAATGTGACATAGAAAGTATCTCACTATTCTGTAAGTAAAAATCCTATATGTGTGTTTTGGGAAACTTCTGGGAGAAGCGGAGTCTGAGCTGTTTAATACTGAATACCAGAGTACCTGCATATCTTGGAGAATACTTCTTCCAAACTTTATGTAATAAAAATTAACCAAACACTTGAAGGAGTAGAACTTCACTCCAACTGTGTCTCTTTCCCATGTGTTTGACAACCAAAAAAAGTTTTATTTTACATTTTGGATTAAAGAGATTCAGCTGTTCCAAAGGATGAAAGGCATTCACTTTTGTCCTGGTTAAAAGTCACTGCAAATGTTTCATTAATAAAGTGTAGTGTCCTAGAGAAGGGATGAAAGTTTGATGGGAATGCAGGAAGTGCTCTTTCTGCTATTTGCGTGAAAGTTTTCCCGGCTTTGGCAGATGCATAAGAGTTAATAGAATAGGCTGTCAAATTTTCTGAGGATTCTGAACATGTCTAGCAAGCACAAGCCCAGGGCTGTAGCAACTGAGCTGAGCTCTCCCAGCACGTTTTCCCTGGGGCTCAGGGTTTGGATTAGGCAGGACCTTAAAGCAAAAGCGGAGATGTTTTTCCTGTCCTTGCTGAAATAAGACTAAGCAAAAGCGGGGAAGACAGGAGTCAGGCAACAGAATGACAAAAGAAGTAATATGAGAAATGCCATCTCATGAGGCTGGAGTAGACTGGAGCTGCCTGGACAGGAGACTCCAGCTGACATCACAGCAGGAGTAAGAGCAGACCCAGATCAATGGGGGACACTGATGGAAACAGGGAATCATAAGGGGCTCTGGAGAAAGCTAGTAAGCAGTTGCAACAGAGCATGGATCCGAGGAAGAGGGACAGGCAATGCTGGAAGACCTTGGGTAGGACAGGGGATGAAGAAAGGAGCACGAGCCTCACCAGAAATGGGACAAAACCACAATTCTGGCATTGCAGATTTCTTTGCCGTTAGTGTTAACGGGTTCCCAGTAGGTTTACAAGTATTTTCTAAATTTAAATTCTTTGCTTACTTTACACAATTCTGTGCTGTGTATCCAACTGTGCTTACTGAGCTTTGAGAGGAATTCTAATGCAAAGCTGAATTACAGAATTTTAGAGGGACTCAAAGGAACAGGTTCAGGGTTTTTTTTGTTGGTGGTGGTGGTGTTTTTTTTTTTCCCTCCATTTGTTTTAGCCTAGGACATCCATGCACAGAAGTTATATCAAGGTTAAGGTTTTGAGACTTGATTTTGCAGGTTCAGAAGTGGTAGAATTACCTGTGTAATGATGGATGGAATTTTGCAGCAGCAGCAGGAAAAAGACAGCAATGTTTTGGCAGCCCATTTGCCAATTCTTGCAAGAGGACTGACTCAGAACACACGCTGCCTCAATCAGTGGGAAACTTTCTAGATTACAAGTAATCCATGCAAAGAAAAACAAGCCCTTTCTTGGTGCAAGGGATGTAATAGGAAGCCATTGCTTTTAATGAAACTGTTCTGAGTGCAACTAAACTGAGTGACTTCAGAGCATATGTAACTGTGGTTTTTTTGATGCTTTTTCATCTCCTAGTAGTCCCTAGAATTCTGGTCATATTTTAGATAAATAGTGATTAAGAAAACAATTTAGGGATTAACTTGGACTAAATGGAGGTTCCTTTATAGGAATATTTCAGCAGTAGGAATGATAGGCCTAAATAGTGATTCTTGTATAATTTTGGTGGCTCTAAAACTGCACTGTCTGCAGGATTAGACTTAAAATCAAAACTCTGATTTAAATTCTCCTTAACTTACATGTGATAACTTTTCTGTGCCGTCTAAATTACTGTCTGTTTAGATGAATTGCTCTCATCAAGAGTAAAAAGGGCATCTCTTGTGAAGCATCAAATCTTTCTTGCTAGAATCCAGACTTATTAAACTTCATGTTATGAAGTTAATAAATGTTTTTCCCTCTTTCCCATCTGAGGCTTTTAAGGATGTGATGGACTGAATGCTCAAAGGTTTAGGACATTTGTGTATAATGAGAGGCCCTTAACAATTGCATCCTTAATTTAGGGGCTGACATATGATGTTTGGAAAAGGCACCTTTTGAAGGTGGGGTTTTTGTTGTTGTTATATGAAGAAATCCATTTGGGACTTTCAAATCTGTTCTCGCAGGCATTCAGTGTATAGTAAGGTGTTCAGCTCCTTGCTTCAGGCTCCAAGTGGAGATTCAATGAAAGGAATAATTTTTAAAGCACCAGTCTAAACATAATTATAGCAGGATGTGTTACTGAGGTTGCAAGCTTGGCTTGTACAGTAACTGCAGAGATTGTGTTCCCCAGGGAAACCTCCCAGCAAATCTAAAAGAACAAACAGTAATCTAGCAGCCCAGACCACATGCATGGTGCAGATACATACAAGATGGGTAGTAGAATGGCAGAAGCACCAAGATTCACACTTCAGAAACAATATCATCTTTCTGTGCTCCCAAAAATGCCTTAGAAAAAATTGGGAAATGCTCTTCTAATCTTTTAAGGTGTCCGCTGGTGACCGCTATCATTCCAGAAAAATACAATTTGTCAATTATGAACTATAGTTACTCTACCTATAGAACACTATTCCTTATATAAGCAAGCTACACTCAAGCAGAGCTGATTTTTATTTAGAACATTTAGGAGGCACTGCAAATATTTGGACCTAAGAATGAGATTTATTCAGAGTCACAAATGCGTTAACATCTACATGAAGTATAATACAATCTACTTTTTTTGAAGGATGTTGTGGAAATATTAACATTTGACTTGATCAAAGAGGTATAATTTCAACCAAAGCAATGTTTGAAAAGTCCTTTGCTTTTCCTGAATAAGAACATATTTTTTCCTCGTTGTCTATTCTTTTGAAAGAACCCTGCCAAAGTACTTGCAATTTTGCCTGAAAGCTGTAGTTAGCACTAATTTAGCTAAAAGTATATAACAAAGAATATTTTATCCAGCTGTGTGTGATGATGATGAATTGGTGGGAATATATAGCCATTTGTTATGCAGTTCATAACTGCAATAATCCTGGATCATTTCAGTCTTCTTTGTGGATTAGGCAATATTCCATTTTGTCAATGGAGATTGAGACAGAGAGAGAAGGAAATGTGTATTTTCATTTTTTTTTTTCCTGGGATATTATTTCAGTTATTATGGCTTAACTTCCCACCTCTTTTCATCCATGCAGATAAACTTATTAAAAAGCTTTGAAAGTACTTTAATTAAATTCAGGTATCTTCTAGGACAATATGGTCATAGTTTTGCATTTAGGCTCTCTCTGATTAGGATTGTACCTAGAGGTAAGGAAGAAGAAGTGTGCTAAAACCTCTTGCAGACATTTTCCGTAATTTCAGCCCAAGTCAAGACAAGCACTGCTGCAATTGAATGAGTGTCTGCTCTGTTTTTGTATTTGTCCAACTGCACCTGTGGCAAATCCAATCACTCTGTACGCTGAAATACCCCCAGAAGATGAAACTATGTGTAGGGCTTTGCTGTGGAGATGTCTGTATGAAGATTTACCTGATCAGGCTCCTGTTTCTAGTCACCTAAGCTGTGAAGTGTGAACTTAAATGACTTGCCCGAGGTTACCTAATGATCCTATTGTGGAGCAAATAATTTAAATTGATATCTTCAAAGTTAGTATCCTACAATTTGCTGTCGATACACTGATTAAAAGCTGTCTGAGGTAACAGGTACCTTAAATCTTCCTGAACTCAGCAGGAGCTGTTCTGAGTGTGACACCTTCCAGCATGGGACCTCTTCCTGGGCAATTTGCAGCTGAGTTGTGGTGCAGAGGAGAAGCACGAGAGCTGCAGTTGTCCAGTTTCCATCGAATCCCACGCCAAGCACTGCCGGGCATTTACCTCTCAGGCTCTGAGCTCTTATGGGCTGAAGGCATTTACTGGAGAGAGATGTTTTCTTTTTCATCGTGTCAGTTCCCCCTATCCTTTTCTACATATGGAAAAGTACTGATCTGTGTGGAGAAAACACACCTTGCGTTGGCAGAAGGTAACTCTCCTATCTGCAGTTTTTTTCTCTCTTTAATTTTGTTCTTTGAATCTAGTTTCTGATAACATAATCTTATCTTTATATTAAGAGAATTCATAATCTTTCCACAGTGTCTGCGCCCAGTTCAAACCAATCTGTTTTTCACAAGTGCTTTTCTTTCATTTCTGGTGCCATTGTTAATATACTTCTATTAAGCAAGCTATAGAGCTAGTTTCAGGATATTTCACAATAGGTATTCCTAATCTTCTCAGTAAAATTCACTCTGTACATGTATCTCTTCTGGCAATTCAAACTTGCTTTCCTGTCCCACTGTCGTCTTTTTAAATTGTCATAATCTTGATTCAGATCTGCCTGGTTTTCAGTTGACACAAACAGATATATTAAGGTTTCTTATTCTCTCTGTCTGCCATCTCATATTTGGTAATGTGTTTTTCTCCTGTCTTATTTACCTTTGACCTTAGTGATCAAAAAAATCCTTTTGCATCTTTCATCTTTTTCTTCTAGTTTTCAAAGCTTGTTGCTCACGTGATTTAATAGTTCATTTTACATGAGTATTACAGTATTTGGAACCAGAATCTCTTATATTCTAATTCAGTTGTAGGGTACACCTCAAAATTCCCTTCTAAGCAAATTAATATTTCCTAAGTAATAAACATCTCTGTCAGTGTTATTCTAAATGAATCTTCCCTCTTCTGAAGGTATCCAGGACTCTGATATGCAGTTTTATACTTGTGTCTTAAAAGGCAGTAGATAATAAGAGTTTCAGTTCTATGACTTCCCAGTCCACATGCGTATCTTTAAGAGGCAACTGCTGTATAATATCTGAAATATTTATATAATCTGCAGCATCTATGCTTTGGTAAAACTGGCAGTATTGATTTGTGTCCATGTGTTTATATAGGTATATGTCATCTTCTATGCTACAGTACAGAAAAGAAGAGCAAAACAATCTCTCCTGAAAAACACAGTGAAGACAGTTATTTTTTGTTGTGGTTTTTGCTTTTATAATGTGAATTATGCCATTGTGCCATCAAATCACAAAATGATTTCCTTGCTATTACCCTCACAAGAGTTTCAACAAAAAACTTATGGATCCAATACCTGTGTAACTCTGGGGCTATTTTGTAACTTCATGAGTTTAAAACTGTTGTTCTTAGCTCCAGCCCCACAGCTTTGTTAAGGTACAGATGCACACAAGAATTCAGAGTTCTTCTAAAATGCTCATCTTTTCCAAAGAGTGCAGGCTGGATGCCCCAGAGTAGTGCAGTTCTATTTCCTACTCCTCGGGTTCCTGTCTGAGGAGTGACTTTTTGCAAATTAATGAGCCTAGTTTAGTATGTAAGCAGTTATGTGGGTATGTACTGCACTTTATAAGCTACTACAATGGTAGAATAGGAGGGGTTATGATTGCTGTCTAAAAAAGGACCAAATAAAAGGTAGAACTCTTATTTGAGCTAGAAGGCAGCACTGGCACCAGAACTGGGATAAACTGTCCATGAATAAATTTAATTTGGTAATGAGAAGGTTGCTAACCACTAGAACAGTGAGGCTCTGGAGCAACTTTCCAATCGGAGTGGTAGGAACAAGAAACCAAATTACTTCCAAGATGGATCTTGCTCATTCATGAAGAGGTTAGATTATGTTGTTGCCTGTGATACCAGGGAATTGCATTTTATGACCCAGGATGTCCATTCCAGTCTTACTTCCTATGAATATATAATCATTAGGAAAATAAATAAAGCTTCAGGTGTGCTTCACTGGGTGCAAAATCATTTCCATAATAACCCTAGGAAACTAACTGGAAATAATTAGAATTACAAGTTATAATCTGAAGAGACAGAAAGCTGAAGTGAACAAAGGAACAATATGGACAGTCTTTTGCTCTGTGGATTTAGGTGGCAAAAAAAAAGTATATGATGCACTTCCTTGAAAGTGTAATTGCTGTTAAAGCAAAATACTTTCATCATATTTATAACAGAACTTACTGTATGGCATCATATGTGCACTATTCTTCTGTACTGTATTTGTGTGCGTTTTTAGCTACCAATTCCATGTGTGTGTTATGTATTTAAGTGACTAAAATGAGTGACAATAGAAAT
Source organism: Chauna torquata (assembly GCA_013399475.1). Taxonomy (NCBI): domain Eukaryota; kingdom Metazoa; phylum Chordata; class Aves; order Anseriformes; family Anhimidae; genus Chauna; species Chauna torquata. The sequence goes on along the minus strand of VXAL01005387.1, from coordinate 236,495 downwards.
TGCTGGTATTTAGTGAATATCCAGAATTTACTTGTCCAAGATTTCTTTTTCTTCTAAGAAAGCATGCAATACTTCGCTGTTGTAGTCGTCAGTGGCTCCCAAGTGACCTTCTGGTCTTCAATTCAAGTCTTTCAGATGGTTGCCTGACTTGTGCTTCTGCTGATAGAATATATTGTCCTGAGGTTACTGAGGTTGCTAGCTGTATTTCTGAGCAAATCAGACCAAACAAAGCAACACTGCTTGAAATCGAAATATGTTCTGTAAACCGTCATCAAAATATTAACAATAAATCCCAGGACTCTATGCTGTGCTACAAATCCTGCGATTCAATATGTTGAAAAGGGACTATTACACTTCCAACTTGGGATAAAATAATCACAGGAAAATAGGTGGATCTGTCAAGTTGTTAAAAGATAATACTGAAATATGCAGCAATCTGCACAGCAATAAGGCTGTCAAAGATGGTAAATATTAGTCTAGAAAATAGGAAAGTAGACAATTTTTTACATTAGTGCTTGTGAAAATAACTTGTATTTGACTTCGTCTTTTAATGTTTGTATCTTTAACCCACACTGGAATGTTAGCACCAAAAAATTATGCAGAAGAGGCTATTATGTTTTTTCTTTAAAAACAAACAACAGCAACAAAAAACGTGCTGTATGACCTTGTAGAACAGAAGTACAAAGAAATGGTTTGTATTTAAAAAAAAAAAAAAGGCAAATCCAGTTTTAGTTTAAACAAATCTTTAATGTTCATTTACAATGCAAAATTCTAATGACTCTCGAGACCTGACAAGAAGGAACAAAAACATTTCAGCTTCTTCCCACAAAGTCACCTCTTCTATTATCAATTGCCATAAATCTTCCCAGTGCACTTAACAACCTAAAACGTGGATAAAATACACTGACTTGCAATGGCAAAAGGATCACTGGTCACACCAGACTTGGATGATTCCATACTCAAACTGTGTAGAGTATGCAAACACAAAGCCTATGCTGTTGATTTTTCTAGTATCATCAGGGAATTCACTTGAAAAACAATGTCACTGCTTTGGGGACTGCTGCTAACTGATCAGTCTCACAAATGCAAAGGAACAGTAATGGGGCAGTATCACCGTTACTTCGTGCCTGCTAGAAGAGTGTGAAGAATTCTGCAAATGCTGGAGTGCAAGAAGTAGTTTTCAATCCACTATAGGTGTTCACAATCCTCACCATTTTAGACATGACTCGGGAAGAAATTTGTTGTTCTCTTTAACTTTTCAGAGATCATTAAGAAGTGATACACTTAGCGATGCCGTGCTTTACTGTCATTGTTCAGTGCAGAAGAGTGCAAGCCTGTTAAGATATGGTATAGGCGTAGCTTGTGCTTCCTAGAGTTAAGGTTACCTTGTATGTCCATTTTGTAAGATTTGTTTCTGCTGAGTTGAGCTTTGTGTAGCTAAAGTGTGCTTGGCTGCTGCTATGGGATGACTTTGAGACTTCGTCAGCAGAAATAATGGAGCTTTTTCTTGGAAGGAGACTATATTCTTAATTGTTGGCTGAAAAACTCTTGCACTTTCATATTTCAGACCAGACAATTTGTCTAGAGCGTTGATCTGTTGCTGGGGTTAGTCTTTTTTGTTCTCATAAGGATCCAACTAAATTTAGTCATGTTACTGACTTACATTTTGTTTACACATGCTTCATTGGAGGCTGAGTGGGCTTCCAAGTGAGCAAATGTCACTTTTCCTGGACGTGCCCTAGCTCAGGGACACGTGCAGACCAGCAGCTGCTTTGTGGTAACAGTACCAGGCATCCAGCCTTACAGTGAGCAAGTGAACCCACCTCTGCTTTAAGGCTTCTGTTGGGGCACTGATAGACCCCAAAAACTAAGCACAGAGGGGGCTGGAGCTCAAGGGAGATGCTTTGGCTGGGCAAAGGACACTGTAAGCTGAAATAAAATCAAGTGAGGAGAGGAGTGACATGCAACTGCTGGTGGAAGGCTGTAGGTAAGGGAGCACATGTGAGTCTAAGCAAGCAATTTCCATAAGGGCTGGCCTGGGCACTAGGTCCTTGAGGCAGCAGTGACAGAGATCAGAGGAGTATTTAGGACTGCAGTCTGTGAGCATTGTCCATGAGATGATGTTCCAGGGGTGGATAAAGAGAAATGTGCTCATATAGTTAGTGTCATGATGCATTTCTTCAAAGGAGCCGAATTAAGCTTGACTTGGCTTTACCACCTCAATGATCTTTTACAACTACCCCAGGATTCACTGTTCTGCAGCAGCACCTCCAGTGAGACCCCAGTCAGTGCAGTTTGTCCTCCTGCACCCGACCAGCAGCAGCATGACCCAAGCCACCTATCTCTCTTTTAACTATGGTCTATTTGGGAAATGTGGCCATAATACTAGAACCTGAATTTCTTCCTGTGTATTTGTAGCAAACAGCTCTGCTAGTGTATGGCATTCCTAATCTGTAGCAGACATCCACATATGCACGCTGTGCATATGCTGCTGACAGCTTAACAACTGATGTAGTCCAGAGATAACTAAATATTAAGTCTTGTATAGGCTCTAGTATGCTATCAGTAATTGAACTATTATAATGTATTTGCTTATGTTTACTGCTGTGTGCTAAGCCAGATACGTTTCACCATTTTGATTCTTTTCATGCAGCTTTTTTCATATATGGCACCTTCACATGTAAGCAGTGGTATTAACAGCCCTATGCGCTTTCCATTCATCTTTGCCATAAGAACAAGCTATATGCAAAAAATGCATCTCTGCTCTTAAAACAATTGAGAGCAATTGCAGAGACATTCTGCAGTCACCTATTGGAAAAAATCTCTCCAGGATATTTTTCATAATTCCTTTAAGCTTTCTTCACTACCATTTACTTTTTCTTTTTTTTTTCCTTGAATACCCAATGTGTTTTCTTTCTTTAGCTCTTTTCACTATCATCCTGTATGTAGCTTGATTTACTGTTACAGGATTTTATGATCCTGCATGGTTTCCTGAAACTGTTCTACACAAAAAGCTATGGGTTTAGTTTTGCCAAAACTATGCAGACTACAAATTGATCAATTTTAGGAGCCCAGTTAAGGCACTTCCAAGACAGCCTTGCTGGGGAAAAAGGGAAAAGGTGAAGGTACCATTGTTTTTTTTGTTTGTTTGTTTGTTTTGTTTTGTTTTTTAAAATTTGTAGCTCTTAGTCTGGTGAAGGTAAAGGGCTGTACATCTGGATTTGCCTGGATGGCAGTTCATGTGGAGCTAAGGGCAGTGAGAGCACCAGCAGCCTCTGTTACCTGGCCACTGTTAACCAGCCTTGGGAAGATGGACCTCACCAGTGCCTCAGGCCTCTCGGGTATCATTTTGGCAGATTCCCTAGCACTAAAACACAATATGTGTATTTCTGTGTTTAAGTTCACACTGCACACCAATAAGTAGGTGAGGAGAGTAATTTCAATTTGCCTGCTCTAGCACTGTGGTCCTGCATATAATGGCTGTGGTTGTCTTACACTAGTTGCTCCTCCAGCATCAAGTGAGACTTCTGCCTTTCTAGTTTCTGGACTGTCAAGAGACACTCTAGTCTCTTGATATGAGAGCACATGCAATAAATCAGTGTCTCTGAGGAGGGAAATAAATGGCAACCAAAGGGGTAAATGTAGGCTCCATGATGGAGGCCTAGACACGTAATACCACCTAAAGTCCTTCCCCCCGGCCCTTTCTGCCTTAAGGGGCAGAACCCACTTCCACTGGTTCTTTGCCCAGTCCACAAGGCAGCAGTGTCCAGGAGTGTGTATTCACTATTCACTATAAATTGAACAGATATTCTAATTAGACAGCACTGTAATCTTCTGCTGCTTTGGATCAGATCTCTTCCAGTGTAAACAGAACCCCATCAGACTTGCAGAAGTGGGTCAGATGAAGAGATGTTGTGGCACATGATAGCCTAATCTAGTGGAATTGATTCTAAAATGGTGTCTCTTGACAGGGAAAGGGGACTCTGGGCTGCAGCCCACCCTTCAAAAAGGTCACTTTATTGAAAAAGTATAAAAATTCACAGTGTTTGTCAATGCCACGTTTTTTATTTTGAGGGCATTTTGAAGGTGCTGCACTTAAACAAGGAACCCTATGCCTTTCATGTGCTTTGCCTATTAGTGCTACACAAAAATTTGAGAGAAATACACTTTCAAAAGACTATTTGCGGAACAATGAAATGTAACTATCCTAACCCAACAGTGTGTAAAAGTGTATAAATTTGGCAGTGACATATGAATGTATAATTGTACAGCTTAAGTATTGCACTAATGATATATAAAACTTATCTCAAGAATACAGCTATGCAGCGACTTTCATTCCACAAATCCATCAGAACAGTGTATCAATGAAGGTGTATTCTTTCCATGGTGTTTGGAAGACGTCTGTTAAATGTTAGCAGCAGTTGTCATACAGTTGAGAGAGTCACTATAAAGACTGAGAGGGGTGAATTTGCCCCTCTTGGACTTGCTGTCATTGAACTAAACTGTTATGATTTAATACTTCTGTCAAATATCACACTCCAGGCTGAACGGACCACATCAGCTGTGGGACTGTTCTGTGTCAGCTTTGCTATCTCTACGCTTCTGGTTTGGAAGGAATTTACAGAGGCCATTGGAATAGGGTGGACAGTGCACAGATGCAGGCAAATGCAGGCAGAAACAGAAGCCCAGAGTACTGAAGGAGCAGACAAACGCATAGTGGGCTGCTAGAGATGAGGATTCTGGGGAAAGAGAGACTTCTGTATAGAGAGATCTTCAAGATCTCTGTATCTCAAGACTTTTTCTACAGTTCAACTCTGTATCCATAGATCTGTTTCTAGTCTGTGGATCATTGCCCACAGTCCCATGTGTATGAGAGACAGCAAACAAGGAATTCCAGTTATTTATAAATGCAGCTCTCCACCCACTGAGGCTGATGGAAAGTAATAACACACGCTTTGAAGACTTATACCTACAGAGTTAAACCGAGCATATGGGGCTCTCACTTAGGATCAGCAGAGTGGCCAGATGAGTGGACCAGGAATAAAAACTCAGAGTTGTAAGAAGCTTGAAAATAAATTTTGCATCCTGTGTAACAGTGCTGAGTTTGTTGGGGGGAGGGGGGGGGAAGTTGTTGAATTTCTTAATAAATAGCTTCAGCCAAATTTTTGTGGTCCTAATGGTAAGGTTTGTTTGGACATCTTCAGGTAAATATTTTCTCTCTTCTGAAACAGTGTTTAAAAAAAACCGTTGAAGTATATTTAATTAAAAAGTAAAACCACTACAAAAAAAATAATTATTTGAACTAAAATGAAGTTGAAATAAATAGCAGCATGGTCCTTGACCAGCCCTATGCGCAATCATAAAGCAGTGGGTTGAGGCCTTTGGAAAGGTGAGACTGAGACTGCTTAAGGGAGAAGAGCACTGATGGGGCTCTGCGAGACTGTGCCCTCCTCTTGGGCAGTGTGATGCAGCAGGGCAGGGCTGTAAAGCAGAGTGGTTAAGTGGTCCCAGCGCCCGTGTTATCTGCAGTTCAGAAAAGCTGTCAGGTCCTACGGATCACATATTGATTAGTGGTTGAAGTACATTAGTGGCAGTCTTCCAGTTGCCTTTCATCCTAAAGGAATCTGCTTTGTGCTCTCTGAGGCTGCACCTCAATGCAAATGGGGTTCACTGGGATGTTTACTTCAAAAGTGCCTAAACAGAGGAAGACCTAGAGAGAAATGGATAAAGAGAAGATGTGGAATGAAAAGTAAAGGTAATTTAAATGGCATCAGATCTTCTTATCCAGACATGCTGATGTGACAGTAAAGAATTGGAAAAAGAGTACTACTATTACATTAGACTTTCTTGGGATCTGTGCTGGAGAACAGGTCTGGCATGAGGGGAGTCAGAGTTTGCATCTCCAGGCTCTGGGAGTTTACACGCATCTGACCAAGTCTGCAAGTGTCTGGGCAACTGAACATTGGCAACAAAAGCAAGTCTAATCCCAGATAATGTGTGCTTACCCAAAGTTATATTGCAGTGAAAACTCCCCATCCTTGGAACAACAGCTTCACCTTCACAAAAGCTTGTATTAGCATAGTCAACATTACAGATATGTTTTATCAGAGCGAAGTAAGGAACACAGGGAACAAAGCTTTTCGTAGGAACCATATAAGGTATTTGTTGCATATGTTTGACAAAACGTAGAACAAATTCAACTGCCTGCAAAAGACAGGCTATTTTACACTGACAATGCAAAAAGCCAAGCAAAGTTTGGAAAGCAGGTCATGCTGAATGTTGGTTATAATAAGAATCACTTAGCTTAACGATTGTTTTCATCTGTTTGCTTAGAATTAAATTTCTTACAGTTGTAAAACAAAACAAACAAAAAAAAGTACAAGAAGTGCGAAACATGATGAGCCAGTGTTTAAGAGTTGAGTCTCTAACGCTCTCTGTTGCCCCTATACCCTGACTGAGAAAGAGCTAGGTCCATCATGACCATGGAAATCAGATACGTAGGCTGAGATCAGCTAAGGTAATTCTCAATCCCTTCTCACCTAAGAAAAAAGAAGTCTTTTGAGTGACTTAATATGTATAAGCTCTTTAAGAATAAATGTGTGTGACAAAGTGAAATGCTCTAGTAGTTGAGTTTCCTGACATGCACACCTTAGCAGCATGCTGTGCTCTACCAGACTGGGGATGCTAAAGGTGTGAGGGAGCTTTGCAGACCAAACTCCTCAAGTTGCAATGTTCTCTGATGTGTCTTTGCTGGGTTGTGTATATATGTTTGCGAGCATTGGGCTGAGGAGACTGAAATTTGGGAAGGAAAGTAGAGCCATCAAGTTGAGTTCAGCTTGTGAATTGGTAACAGAAATATCTGTATTTGACTCCAAAATCAAAAACATTATCTTGTTGTGGAGATGGATGATTAGTTTTGGGTAATGGGAAGCAGAGTAGCAAATATCCAAATGCTTTCAACACTGACTTAGTGGCAGAAGGATGTGAATCTTGGTTTTGATATAATACTAAATACTAAGGATGCTAAAGAGCACCCATCGTCCTTAGCAGCCTGGCTACTTAAAAAGGGAGAGGGAGAGAGAGAATATTGATCTTGTGGAGGACTATAGGATGTTTGATCGAAGTGCCAGAACTTCAGGTTGTAATTTTTATTTTTATGTCAGGTATGAAACATACATTTGTTAGCAGTTTACATAAATGCAATGGAATGCCTTTCCAAAGATGGTCATGGTTTCATTTCTGCAATTCATCAGCCTGAAGAAGGTAATCTGAGCTTTCTCATCTCTGGGTACTCATCTGTGCTGAAGAGAGATCTGTTAATTAGAGCCTTCTCAATATGGATTTTCTTTCTGTGCGTATGTGAGCTGAATCAGTCTCTTTAACAAAGCAACCAAACGAGCCTGTATAAAGCGTCCTGTGGCAGCATTGGATTTGGAGACAGAATGCAAACCTGCTGCCTTCTGTGTTTCGGAAGAAGGCTCTGTCTCTTCTGGTGATGAGAGAATTGACTAGAAGAACAAAGAACAGTTTCATACCTGATTCTTTGCCAGTGTCTGAAGTCTGTATGAAATCAATAAAGCTGGCATCTATTTTTTCCAAGGTACTTGTTGAGAGTATGGATTGGGGAGGTTATGTCAGCCCAGGATATCAATATGATTAAACCTGGGGCATGTAAGCTTTTGTATTGTCTTTGTGGCTTCCGAGAAATGTATGAGTAATTACAGAATTAAGGAATGCCATAAATAACCACAGTTTCAAATGGGTCCTAAGTTAGTGTGTTAGTTCAAATACATGGGAGCGTTAGTACTCCATTGTCAGAATTAACTTGTTGTCTGTCTTTTAAGCATTTAATTGCTATCAGAGTAGAGAGAGGTACAGATTTTACAAAAAAAAAAAAAAAAAGGAATAAAAGAGAAAATGTGAATATCCCTGTCATTAAAAATCTCAAAAATTCAGCGGTGATTAATGATTGAGCATTGGCTAGTGAAAACTAGAGAGACCAAAAGAAGTCAGTCTTTCCACAAATAAAGGCAAAATTGTACAAAAAAAAATTGTAAATATCTGTTTGAGGTAACTGAGGACTTAGGAGATTGAAGTGATGGACAAGAAGGTAGAAAGTAGTGCATAGCTGATCATACATTTGTCTACCAGATTTAACAGCTTGTCACTAGTAATAACTTTTCCATAGTGGATTGACAAAAAACAAGTTGAGAACGTTGCTGAGGCAATTTGAGAGAGTTATCAAAACACAGTTAAAACTGTTAAAGCATCATGGAGGTTAGATTAATGAGTCAACTATCACTTGTACGTTTTCAGCTAAAGTACTTAAAAAGGACTCTATTGAGGGGGAAAAAGTTTTTCTGATTAATCCTATGAAAAGTGCTTGCTTCCCTCTGCTCTGTTTGTGCTTTTGTGAGAGGCTGCAAACAGGTGAAAGCAAAAATGCTTAGAGCTGTGCATGAATCCAGGCTCCAGCAAGAAAGATTAGAATGGTTCTTATGCTTATTCTGTTATCTTGGAAAAACGCGTGGTACTTTGATCTTGTGATGTGTCAGTAGGACACTAAAGCCCCTATTGCCTTGGGATCCTTAAGACATTCACGTGGTGGAAAACCATGGCTGTGCAGTGTGCGTGCCACTCAGCCACCCACCGTGATCCCACCCGGGCAGCGCTGCCGCGGCACTTGCAGGGCCCCTCCGAGGGGCAGTGCTGGTGGCCCCGGGGAACGGAGGCACAGGGCCACGTGCGCATTTCCCTCTCACGCGTGGCAGTGGGACGTGGCTACCTGGACTGGGGCTGCTTGTTCTTCCACTCGCTTCTGTAGCCCCTGTTTCAGTTGAACCTCCTATTTCTGCAGCTGATCTTCTAAGCAAACAGTTTGCCTTCAGCCTGTGAAAAAAATTATATGAGTGGAGATACTACAAGAGTACCAGAGTGGGAAGATTCTCCCAGTGGGTCTTGGTCCTGTGTTAATTCTTTACTTCTTAAAAAAATCCAAAGTGGTGGTCTGGTATTGTATACAAATTGATGTGTACAGGTTCCTTAAACACTAAGATTCCTTTAAACATTCCTGGTTTTATTTTATTATAGTTTTACCCTTTTGCAATCTTACCTGAAATCTCTTATGGTGAGTGTCTGGCCATCTTTTATTCGTTTTTAAATTTCAATAAAATGATTCCATTGTTTATGTCAAGGGGACTAAAGGAAATCATGTTCTTCTGTTCAAATTTTTCCTTACGGACGGGTTACTGAGAGAAGTTATCACCTTTAAGCACTTAGTTTTTACCTAGTGTTTTCTCAAATATCTGGGCCATGTCTTTTTGTCTTGAAAATTCAAATCTATCAAGGTTCTAAGACTCTGAAAGCATCACAGTTCATGTACGCCATGCCATGTTTAGCACGGAGAACGGCAGGAGTCCAATGTGAGTGGGTATGTGGTCATATACCTGAAACCTGTCTAAAATATAAAGGTACCACGTTAATGAAAGGTTGCAATCTTTTTACAGAGTTGTATCATGGCACCTAGCAATGGCATTAATTCTTACTAGCTTAAAACTTATCTTTTTATATATGATATACAATATATGATAGTTAAAATAATAAAATATAACATGCATAGAAACAATTTTATTTCTAAAGGTAATTAATACTGTAACAGGTTGCCCAGATAGGGCCTGTGGATATTCAGATTTCAATTGGACACGGCCCTGAGCAACCTGCTGTAGCTGACCCTGCTCTGAGCAAGGAGGTTGGACTAGATGATCTCCAGAGGTTTCTTCCAACTTCAGGCTTTCTGTGACTATATTTGCAACACTCTTCTCGTACTGTTAATAGACTGAGACTGTCCATGCCAATTTTCATCCCAAAGCATGTTTTTATGACAAAGTTTAAAGTCCTGGTAAGAGGTGTATAATGGAAGTGCTGGCAACCTTTCCCACAACAGTACAAATGCGTCACTATTGTATATACAGAAAACATGGAATAAGGTCTAGAGTTAGAGCATGAGCTATAAGTGGTGCAAGATAAAGCACTGGGAACACTTATAATTAGCAATTAGCAGCAGCAGTCTCCTGATTTTCTATATCATATAGCTCCTTATTATCTGCTTTCAATTTCCTCTTATATTAGTATAATATCTATTTCATAACGTATTTCATCTGATTTTCTTGTTGCTTTCAAAAATCATTATCAAAAAAACAGCTGAGCCTACTTTAATTTGGTTGAGAGTTACTGCTATCTTTTGTTCTCTTATTTTGAGATGCATAACGTTTCTTATCTATTTTATTTTTGTGGTTCTAGGATTGTACTTTATTGTTTGTGGAGTAATGCATTTTCCTGTTGCAGAGATTGCCCTATAGCTACAGTATCTGTTGTTTCAAACTACAAGGCAGTTTAATTTTTTAATATGGGAAAAAAGTGTTTTTTCCTTACTGTCATACTGGGTGGGATTTGGAAACAGGAAACTATTTTAGAGACATGTTCAAGCCTGGCAAACATTCCCCCCTTACCCTTCCACCTGGGATCTGCTGCTACATGTGAAGTTTGGAGAATAAGAAAGAAAAAGGATGTTGCTCTTCTATATTTCATCCTGGAGGTGGTTTCATTTCTGCTCTGAATAGTGGTTTGATGCTACCTGAGTGTTACTGAATGGACCTAATTCTGTGAGTTGCAGCACACTCATTTCTCATTAATTTTAGTAGCAGTTGGGACTGCTCAGAACTTGGAAGCCAAATTATGCAAAGCCTGTTGGGAACCCTTCTGGAGGAGGAAAGGTATTGTAATAAATCTAAACTATTTACTCTTCTTAACTCAATGAGAGAAAAGTGGTCTGAACAGCGAGTTGAAAGGGGAAGAGGAAAGACTCTTTGATTTCAGATTGCAAAAAGAAACCTGTCCTTCTTATAGTGGCCTGAGAACTTCATCTTCAAAGAAAGGAAAAACATCTGCCATTTAGAACAAGGTTAACTTGCTTGTTGTGATTTTTTTTTTCCTTAAGCATAAGAATATATTGTGATAGAGGAGCCTAAAAAGTCGAGGGTTATTAGGAAGATGAGTAACTAGGGAAGAGATTTTATTTGTTTCATACTTAAGAAAAGAGAGGTCTCTACTTTGTGCCTTGGCTTTGGGCTGTAGCTGCAAAGCCTGGCTGCTGCTATGCCTGGGGCACGGTTACAGGGGCTGCTCAGTCCACCACGTCTAGGCAGTAAGAGGTTAGAAGAACAAATCTGTTGCTGTTCAAGCTGATCTTTTACCAGGAATCTGGTAAAATCTGTGCCTGTCGATCCAAAAATAATTTCTGAGTATAGGACTTCTTAGAAGTATAGTTCTTGATGTTATATTTCATTAATGGTCTACCTCCCATTTTCATGGGAGGAAGCTATTACCCCAATGCCCTGTGTAAGAGGCTTTTTTCCAATTATTCATACTTAGAGCTAGGGTGTTTTACTTTTGCTGTTCAGGCTGGCTTAAGCAGCACTCTGGCAAGGAAGCAGATGTGTCTCTCTGTGTGCGTGTGTGTGTGTCTGTGTGTTTCACATCCTTTCTTGCCATGAAATATACTTTAAAATGATAGACAAAATACGCACTTGTCTCTTAGATCTTTTAATTAAAGTACTTGTGTGTTTGCAATCTATGTTCAAATATTTCCTATTTGTGTTGGGCTCCCCTTGGTCACTATCAGTGTTGAACAATTTATTTTATCATAAAGTCAATCTATTTAGGTTGATTTTTAAAAATGATGTAGTTGTTTCTTTCAGTTGTCTCTGACAAGAAGGCTCACTTTTTTTTCAGTGAGCTAAAATATGGAGAAGTGATTTTATTTCTGTCTTATGTTTTAATTGTGTGTGATCTGTCAAGTATGCTGTATTAAAAATAAAATGGCTTCAGGAAACAAATCATGGTAAGATTCTGGTGGTAACTGCTAAATTAATCTCAAGATGCATCTGCTTTATGGTGAAGTTCTTAGGTAACAGCAATACCACTGCAGCTACATCATGTCTCATTGGCTGAGACAGTACTCTGATAAAAGCCATAAGGATTTTTCCTTGCCTTACATTGGTAGGGAGAACTTCATCTATTATTTTCTTTGTACCTAGCTACTCCTAAATTTTTGTGCCAGATATTATAATGATCTGTTATGTTCATTCAGAAACATTTATCAGTTTATTGGGCTGAACTGCATTTACTAGATGAAATTTTAAAGAATAATCTATAAAATCCTAGAAGCTTCCCCAAACGAGCACAACACTGCAGCAGGACAGAGCTGCAGAAAGGAAGCTGTTCGGACAGCACTCCAGTGCTCCAATATTTCAGATTTTCTGTAGCGCTTCTCAGCAGTGACTAAGCATTTGCTGCTTTCTAGATTATCTGAATACTTATAAGGATATCCGATAAATTTCTTGCTATATAAATGCATGAAAATTTGCAGTATCCTTTCTAATGACAAAAGTATCAGAAGAGACAGATAATTTATTGGGTATAGTTGTTAACTGGACATGAAGTCAGTATGAGTCAGTAACCAGAGTGGTTTCTTGTCTCTGACAGTGAAATACTGACTTTAAACCTTGTCAGGCTTCAGGATTTCTTCCGACAATGCCGAATTGCTAAATATTCTGTGGTACCTCCGGCAGCTGTGCCAGCTGGCTGTTAAGCTGTTTTCTTTCTTTCTCCATTAATAGCTTAACTCTGGTTGTAGAGAAGGTGAGCTGACAAATTCACTGTTTGCTGGATTGCGCATGCATAAAACCATGCACGTGAATGAGCAATGAGCCCAGCAACTTCTGCAGTGTCCGTGGCTGGACTGAAATCAGTCACGTGGGGGCTCCCACGGCAGCCCCGACATGTTCACAGATTCCTCTTGTCTCGGTTGTAGCTCTCGTCTCACTTTTGTTCCCTTGTGGTGTGTGCATGTGGATGCTGAACGGGAAGATTTTGCAGGCTGGGAGGAGATTGGGAGGGTTTTGCACTGGGAAATCCGATTTGAAAAGGGTCCTTTTAAGCCATGTCGTATACCATTGTCACTTTGCTGAGGCATTTTGAGTCCTTGTCACTACAGTTCTTCACATTGTTTACTGAACCTTTAATCCACTTCCCCACGTTTAAAGGTCCTCTGCTAAGCCTCCTGGAGCACTACCATGCCTGCGTTCTTGCTAGAGCACTATTAAGCTATTGTTGATGAAATACAAAGTGAAATGTGTACATAATTGATGCACAAGGAAACAGAAGCAGAATACAGAAGCCTACTTGGGAATATATATTGGTTTGCTTTTTGCCAAAGGTTTATTGTTTCCTTTTAATTAAGTCACAATTAAAATAAAAGTAACTGTCAAATATATTCTTTTCTTTGCAAAAAGAAGTTGAGTTCACTGTGGGGCAGTGAGAGTGTATGTCTGATGCCCCTATTTGACCCTTGTCATTTAAAGTCCAGCAAAACTTCTTCATTCATTGCACTTTTGGGGCTGTATAAGCCTGGAGGAGAAACATTGTCATTCAGAAGTCAATTCTGCTAACCCATTAGGAAAGCACATTCACATTAATGGTCCTACAGTCAATCAGTAACAAAGTCCTACAGGAAGACATACCTGTTTCACTGTTCACTGATCTGGCAATTTGATCAATATTATTTTGAATAAGTCTTTTTTGACTTCATCTGTAACATCTCTTTTTACAGGCAGGCTGAACGTATACCCTAAAACTGTACTGCAGATATTGCTAAAAGGACCAGCCACATCTTTTACAGGTTCTGAGTCCACAGGAGAGGCTCAGCTTTGCTCACCCACACAGTTTTATCTGTTTTCAAATGAGCTCCTATTAATCTGTTGTACCCTGAGGGGAGTAATAATCATGATCTCTTTGCTGACTCTCTGAGACATTGCTGTTCTCTAGCAGAATTTCTCAGCATGTACTACAGGCTTTTTGTATACTTCCAAAATGTTAGGGAGGCTTTCAGGCCATTTGGATTTTGCTGTTGTATTCACAAAATTGTAAAAATCCAAGAATGACCCTGGGCTTACCTTTTATCTGTTGCAGGTGGCCCATGCATGTGGTTTTGAGGTCTGTATCCCATGGTGCTGGGGTAGGACCATAACAGCTCCCCACAGAGCCTGTGCCGTCTGCAAAGGATGGATTGATCTGTGCTCACCTTTCTCCAGCTCACTGAACTGGCCATTCAGCTGTAGGAGTCCACAGGATCTGCATGGATATGACTTTGTTGCTCCTAAGTAACAGTGAAGAAAGGCTGCTGCCAGCATTTCATTTCCTCTCTGCCTTTCACCACCGCGGCTAAATACAAGCCAGATTTCCAAGGAGAAGGTAAGGATCCTAAATGAAAATATCTATACTTTTGTGAGTCAAATGCAGTTCCATCCAAAGAGTGAATGTTGCCTAATAGAGCGTAATGGAGATCAGAGGCTTGTAGCAAAGCACTTCGTTACTTGTTGTCAGCCAGTTTAGTATTTCAAAGGACATGTGACTTCCTGTAAGCTGCATATTACCCAGCAACAAAAATATTTCTGCACAGAGTATGAAAAAAGTGGATGATGTTCTTAGGCTGAGAAGGTTTCTGTTGGAAGGAACTTCACAGGTGACCAGGTAATCTAGTTGTTCAGATCTTACTCTTCTGCTATAATGGTTTGTAATGTGTTTAATATTAGAATGTATCAAATTTAAATACATTATAGAGGAAACCTTGTCTAGAAGATGCCATATAGCAATGGAAGTGGTTGACTTTGGAACCTTAAATAACTGAAAAATGGCACAGAGGAGGAAGTGGGAGAAGATAACTGGTATAGCAGAGTTATGAATAGAGGCAACAGAAAATGTGTCTGGATGTGGGTAGGGACAGTTTTGTAAGGCTCTTCAACGAAGAGGAATTAGGTGATTGGAATACTAGGGTCAAGAATATGTTCACAAGTTATGTGATCTGGATATAGAGAAGAGAATTGCTGTTAGTTGTAAGCAGCAGACTAAAAGGAAGCAATCACTGTAAAAAGCAGTTAATACAGTTCTAACTGAAGAAAAAAAAAAGCTAGTGAGATTTCTGTTGCACAAAAAGTAAGTGCAAGATACAGCCTGGGTCGAGTGAGATGGATGCTTGGCTGGAACATAAGACTCCTTTCCTTTGGTTCAGAATTTTTCATTGATCTGCTGTGTGGTTTTTCCTTCCGTAAAATGGGAAGTGGGGAAGAGTGACAATACCCAGAGTGCTGTAGTAGCATAACCTAGCAAATCAATTCAATCCATATGCTTAATAGTAAATATGTAAGTAAATTCTCATAGATGCCTGTGGGTCTTACCTTCTAAAACATTTCTGTTCTTTTCTGGAGTCAAGGCCAAAATGTTCAGCATCTTGCCAATTCAGCCACAGCAGAACTAACTTCTGGATTCAGATAATGTAACCCTGACAGACTTTTTAAAAAACAAAACAAAAAAACACATTAGAATACTACTTCTGTGCTACCCTCAATAGACTATTCAGAAGGGTCATTGTTATCTAACACAGGTTGTAATGTATCTGCAGTTTACAAAAGTTATCAGCAGGTCTTCAACAGAAAATTCCTAAAATTTTCTATTTTCTCAATCTTCCTAGCAGTAAAATTCCAGTATAAAATGCAGGTGTTCCAAGTATAGTCACTTGTATCAAGAGCATTTAATAGAATAAGTGGTAGAAGTGCATTTGTAGTTCATGTAAGAAAAAGTACAGCTGGAAGCGACATTTTACTAATCTATAAAATACATTTTACTTTGTAACACATTTGAAAGATTCTTATTGGCATTTAAAATAGACACTATGTTAGACATCAGTGTGATTGTTTAAGTATAGGTGGTTTTTATTTATTTTTTTAAATCATTTAAAAAGAAGAGTGAAAGCAGATTTTGCAAAACCATGGACTAGATGGTCAACCATTTGTGGATTTGCAGAGCTTGCAAAAAATCTGGTTTGACTCGGTGCATGTTCTTAGCCTGTTGTTTGGAGAGTACTCTTCTGACTAGCTAACATTATCCACGCTGTGGTCAGTAACAGGAGGCAGCACATCTAAGAGATGCTGAATTGTTTTCTGCAGGATCATCTCTGTGCTGGGTCTACAAGATCCTAGTTTAGGTGCTGAAATTTGTCATCTAAAAATAGATGGCATGAACTACTCCTCTAATTAGTAAACTTTTTCAGTATTTCTGTGTAAAACTTTTTTTTTTTTTTTTTTTGAGGAACAATCCCCTAACTGTCTTAAAAGAGCCTAATATTGCTCCCTTTGATATGGAGAGGAGGCTATTCCTCACTTTTCAGGCATTCAGACCCAAATACCACTGACTTGGTTACAGCTTGAATATATAAAAACGTTGAAATAACTAAATATTGTAGTATTTCATTTGTAATATTTCTTCCCTTTTTTTTCTTACCTGAATCAAAAATCTGGTGATTGTGTAGCGGTCTTTTCTTTTTTTGATGAGCAGTTACCTCCTGAACTCAAAAATGCTAAAGGACTTGAACCTTAAAGGTTCAAAATGAGAAAGCATATTCTTAGAAAAAAATCCAATAACTGATTATTTCAAGCAAAAGAAAACAAATTGGAGAAAATCACAGTTTTGAATGTTCTTGTAAAAATTTTTTAATGCTAGTACCAGCAAAGCAAAATTGAAACTATCATAGTAGTGCTAAATGTGTCTGTATGCCATGTTGAGACCTAAGAAATATCTTAGGTTTTAGAGGGGTTTTTCAGTCCCCTCTATTCCACAGTATTACATTCTAAGGTTGAAAGAAATTCCCCAAACATGGGTTTTTTTTTTTTTAATGCATTTCTATTAAGATTTTTTTTTCTGTAATTGTGCGCTGTAGTGTTCTTTTTTCACTGTATAACTTCTAAGAATTCTTCTTTAATTTCTCTTTCATGGCCTTCCATTTATCAAAATGGACCTCAGTATTGCTTTGGGCAACTTTCAAAGGCACTTGTAAATTGTAGGCATGACATTAAGCCAATTACGTATATAAATTTTCCTTTGCAAATTTAAAATAATGCTCACATATATATCTATTTTCTTTTAATGCTGTATTTCTACCAGCATTCTTTTTCTTCTGACCTCTATTCTTCTTAATATGGAGATAGGCACATTCTTTCAGTTAAAAGATTCTTTTATATTGATATCTTCTTTGTTGGTGTGAAATCGCTTGGCTTGTCTGTCAAGTTTCTCCGCCTGTCAATGAATGTGTTACAGCTAACTGTCTGTGTCTTGGCAATTAAAAACGCACTGAGATCATAAACATCTTTTTTCTTTTTTTTTTCCCCCTTAAACCAGATGTTATTCTCAGGTAATATTCAAAGAATTTCATGGGAATTTTTACCAAGTGAAAGGATATGATCCTTTTCAATGTTATCATTTAGAACAATTCTGTATATAAACAGTGAGTCTTGCCTTCTCCTAGGCTTGCTATCTCTACCCATACAGTACAGATTTAGTCCTAACTTTTATCACGAGTTCCATTCGAAAAGAGGTACCCTTTTTTTTCCCCCCCTCCTTTTTTTTCCCCCTTCCTTTTTATTTGCTTTTTCCTTTTTCTCTCTCTTTTTTTTTTTTTTTTTCCTCCCCTGCTATATATACACTGGTAATTAGTAACTAAATACACTTAAAGGATGAGGCACACAAGATTTTCAAATTATCCAGACTGAATATGCAGTGGCTGCTTTGCAGGATTTTCAGATTGTACTTCAGGACATAGGCACATATAGCAAAAGAAAAGGCAAGGAGGTAGAGATTAACAATGAAATTGTGTCAAATCCAGAAGTTTTTATTTCCCAATGATGCTGGCTATGAATTTTTGCTTCTGAAATTTTGCCCCAAAGAGACTTGCAAATAATAAAATTATCTCTGTCGTGTTAGAGAGTGGATGATCAACCGCCACTAGCATTTTTCTTTGTCTTGCAAGCCTGACTTCAGTTAGTGCATTTTACTGATTGCTTCCACCCAGTGTCTGGTGCATGACAGGTGCCATAGACATGCAAATTTAATATTAGATAATTTAGCCCTAATCGCACTGTCAGCATGCAGGTTTGCTGTCAATTGGTGCTTGTCTTGTACACTTAAAAACAGGGGCTTGGTGTTCTTTTCCCCTCTATTTCTCCTGTTCTGCATAGCTAAATGCATAAGTTAACACAGTTGTATCTGATTAAAAAAATGGTAGTGTGATATTTAAGAGGACAGTAATTGTCTTAAGATGTCAGTAAAATTAAATGACATCCTTCCCATTGTAGCTTTTCTTAAGCTCAGGATTTCCTGTGTTCATTCGGCAGCACTTTTAATGGGCTTTGAGTTCATCGTGTTACTGCGTTGAAGATAATCTCCATATGGTGAAAGCGCTGCCAGCTCTACCAGAACGGCGTTGCTATACCTTAGTAACTTAGAGATTTTGAACAGGGTAGTAGCCAATGAATTTTAGGAATTACAAACTTAATTAAGTCCCTTTTTCCCAAACAATGAACCTTTTCACATTTAGCAACATTGCTTGCAGTGTATCATAATTTTTGAAACCATTATCTGAGCACGTACTCTCTCTCTTTCAAAATGAATCCTCCTGGGAATAGCATATTAAATGAGGGTGAAAATAGATACCTTCAGTGTGAATGCACTGGAATTAAATTCACAACACATTACTGTGGTGGTAAAGAGATTGCTAAAGAAGTTTTTATCATTTTATATTTGAGGAGTATTTAAAAAAAGTATAATTGAACCAACAACCATGGCATGATTTTAGGAATGCGTGATAACCAAAGTTCCAATTGCATTCATCCGAAAGGATTCTACCCAAATCCCTGAGGGCCTAATGAATTAATGTCTGCCCAAATCACATTATAAGGATCCATAATTTATTTTTTGTTTATTTTCTGGAAAGGGAAACCTCTTTGAACTTCAGCTTTTTGTACTGATATTTAGAAAAGTTCTCTTTTTTTAATTAGTACTCAGAATAGTTACTGTGCTTCCCACGTTTATCTTCTGTTTCATTCATTCGTTCAGTAGTACCAATTTGTTGATATTAGTGAGCTATTTATATTCTGAATATTAAATATCTTTGTTGTTCCTAAATGTTTTACTCTGCTGTGAAGACAAAGACACTCTTGGCCTGATCCACAGCTCTTTTGAAATTGCCAGGAAAGTTCCCTTGGCTGTTAGTGGGCACTGGCTCCTTTACGTGGAATTTTGTCATTCCATTTAATGCACATAGTTGTGGGCTAAAGTCATCTCTCTGTCAGAAAGACAGAAGGAAAAGACTGGAGCGCAGGCTGGGATTACACACCAAGTGCAGCTGGGAGATACCTCTGAGTAAGATCCTTTCATGGCGAGGGAGGCCCCAGGGCGAGGGGAGCCTGCGCTGTGCTCTGGGTACCAGCAGCCTTGTCAGGTGGCAGGGAGGTGGCACACGGTGTCCAAAACCACCCACGTTGCAACGTATTCGAACAGGGCAAGGAGAAAAAGAAAACAAACACACAAAAACAACAACAAGAGGTTTCAAAATGCTGCACTGTACACACACATTCACATGCTTAATGTGACACTAGCAAGCAGCCCCATGCAGGCTTGAGGGCTGAAATGGGTGAAGTGTTGGTCCCGGCCTCGCTGTGCGGTGGGTCCAGGCTGGCCACTCTAAGCCCTGCCTTCAAAATACTGGAGGCTGAAAGCAGAATACTACTATAATTGCTAATACATTACTCTTAGTTCACTTATGATTATAACTGAAATTGTTGCTAATTTGTCGTTTGTGTACTATGAAGCAAACTGAGTAGGAAATGTTCGTTGTCTGTTTCTCAGGGTAACAGAAAAAAAAAAAAAAAAAAAAGCTCTAATCAGTAAAGGTGAACAGAATTATTACCATCTATGCACACAAGTTTTTTCAGCATGTAGATTTTTCCCCTATAAGGGTGGTACCTCAAAACATTTCTTTGGCAGGCCGTGAAAATCATGGCTAAAAAGAGTACTTGAAAATACCTGTCATGTACTCGTAAATCTCCCTTAGACCACTCTTTTTAATGGAGCTGTAATTTTACAATGTATGATATTAAAATGAAGTTTGGAAACCATTTAAATTGGCATTGCTGTGTGGAACCTCAGGATGGTAAAACAAGGAACACAGAGCTGAGAATTTTCTCAGCTTTCTCAGTTCATATCCAACTAAACCTATCAAGATAAGTGACAGGTGATTTATACTAACAAGGAATTGTCTGAGAGGAAAAGAGAACTGAAAGAGAATTGAATTGGGATAGACATGAGTGAGGAGAATGAGACACTCGAATTTCTCAGATGTGTCTAAGCATGTCATTGCATAGACACAGCTGAGGGAGCAAAAAGAAATCACTGATCAAGCACAGAGGCAACTAGCAAACAGTAACCGGAGAAAACGATGAAGAAACTCATTTAAGTATTCTGGACAAAAGCAGGCGATGAGGAATCTACCTTATCACCAGCTGATTTCACCAACTGTCTAAAAATGTCACTTGTGTATTTACTAAAGCATTTATCATCATCCCTTTAAATTGTAGCCAATAAAAATACAGAAGGCATATCGGCAGCTGGTGTGAGAGAAGCACGGCCAGCAGCGGATGGCAGAAGCCCGTCCGCCCCGCTGAGGCAGCGCGGTGAGCAGGCAGGCAGCACATGGGTGCTCTGCAACACGTCGCTCTGCGGTCTCACTGGAGCCATGCAGCTCAGCAGGTCTCGGTGGCCGCGCAAGTGAGTTGGCCCTTTTGTCTGTTTTATGCTCAGTCAAGTTGCCATTTCCCTCTCTGTATTTCTTTCCCTGTGCTTTTTATTATTTAACTCACGTGGAAGAGCTTACCATGTGCACAGCTTGGAGCACAGTGAACATTTCTGAGGGAAAAGGCCACAATTGTAATATATCGTGATTGTTAACTTCTGCTGTTGGAAGAGGAGATGTTGTTCCAAGAAACAGCCTGCCGAGCAAATGGTTCAAGTCCAAATAAAGCACGTGCAGCTTTTCACGACTGGCCTTTTGCAAGGCTCCAGGGAGTCCTGCAGGGGGGTAAGAAGCAGATCAGAGAGGCAGCCCATAGGCAAACCTCCACCGTGCTTCTGCTCCCCGGCTGCTCCGGTAGCTGGAGAGAAGGGGCTATGTCACTGGGAGGCAAAATGTCGCAGCGGGAAAGGAGAGGTGCATTGGGAGGAGACCAGAGCACCTGCCTGCTGGCAGCAGCAGGGTGACAGTCTCCCCTCGGCTGCCACCAGCAGAGTAGGGAAAGGGACAGGGGAATTGGCTCTTTGCGGGAGAGCTGTAATGGGCTGCCAGCTGAACTAGGCGGATGTCAGTGACTTTAGGGATGTGTTTGTCAACCTGAAATGCATTAAGAAGCATTTAACTATGAGATTTGCTTAGCTTCTCACACTTTCTTTTCATCAAAAGCAATGAATATTCTGCTTGTTGAGAGATCGAATATAAAAGCTTGTATCTGGTGCAGCTTCCATTTATTCTGTTGCAAAGTACATTTCTTTTCTGTGGTGACTTTTGATGTGAAAAATTCATTATATTTCAGACCAACTGCTCCTTTTTTCCTCCTTTATCATTTTTGAATAGTCGTTGAAATTCCAGAATAAAAACTGGAAAGAATTGTCAGAGCTGAGCAGATCCAGTTCATACACTTTGGTTCCAGCATTGCGTAATTAGATCTTCTGCAAACTTAATTGAATCTTCTTATAGTGCTGCTCAGACCTGCCTACAGCTTTCCATTTGGTTATATAATAAACCTGTATTGTTGTTTAATTACATCAGCTATGTTGGTTGGCTGAGCTGACATCAGGTTGCTTGCTTGAAGATGCAGCATTTAAAAGAGAGAGAGCATTTATTCTCATTTTCTTCACTGCGTGCTTTGATGTGTGCACTGTTCACCTGTGCTCATCTGTTCAGTGTTTCTAGGTAATTATTGCAATTTAAGACCCATTTAATTATAACTCGTTACATTTATTTTAATAATAAGTCCAAAGAGTACATATTTCTCCAGTCTGTACAATGAATTCTTTTTATGGTAACAAGTGAAATTCTCTTTTCAGTAATGATGGTTACATTCTGGCAATTTACTTAGCCTAATTGGAATATTTCTTGTCACAGTCCTTAAAAATAACTTTTTGGGTGCATTGGCAGTGCATTCTAATGCCACTTACTCATATAATTTGTCTTATTGGTGCCACTCTTCTGTGACTCTAAGTATTAAAAATTCTGAGTGTCGTGCTATAGATCCTGTTAAATGTTAAAACCATCTGGGAATGTCTTAATCGATTATTCTTGTGCAAATATTAGATGGAGAACAATAGCAGTAAATTCTATCTTCAGTTTTTGCTGTAATGCTTTAGTCCTTTGTATGAAAAACTTCCGTTTTTTTTTTTAATGTTTAAGCTGATTATAAGGAAAGCTGACAGGTTCAGGGCCTAGGAGTTGGTGCAAGTATCTCTTTAATATTCATACTTAGGAAGTTTATGTAAGAAAGCAGTAGTGGATATTCAGTTTGTACCCTTCTGCATTGGTTACTGTGTCAGTGTATGTTTCGCATGTTTAAAAGGAAATAGAAATCTTTTTGCTGCCTGTGTAGATGCCATTTTATGTTTACATGTAGTTTACAATGAAGATGCGCTTTTCTTCCCTGTGGAAGGGCTGACTATTGTACAGCCATCTGCTGAAGCTGGCAGACAGCAAACACTGCATGTGAAGCGTAGTGTTTGTACTAAACTATGATAACTACTCAGATTCTGATGTTTTCCAAAGATTTTGACAGTCAGCAGTTTAACTGAAGCTGAACTAGGAGCAGTTTATTTGATACTCAGAAGATCCCCAAAAGATTGTTGACTTTTAAGGCTAATAATTAAGCAGGGCGAGTGTCTGAAACGGCGCATGCTGACTTCTGACCTGAGGGGCCGTGCAGGTTGAGGGGCTGCGGGCTCCTCTGCGAGGAGACAGCCAGGGAAGAGCAGGGCTGTGCGACAAACCTCATCCTTCAGCTGGGATGTGTCAGTGCCAAACCTGGAATACTCGNAAAAAAAAAAAAAATAGCAGTACCTGCTGGAGTCATCATGTTTTCCTTTTTTAACTCAAAGTTGCTTCCCGTGACTGCAGTCCTGTTTCACTCAACAGGGGCCCCACAATGCATTACCTGTGTTTCACCTGGCTTTGCTCCTGTCTGTGACAGTTAGAGAATGCAAATCGAAATTATAGCCCCAGATAATCTGCAGAGACTAAAAGGGATGCCCCTACGTAACTGCACAGTGTTGGTATGGAAATTTTGACTCATCCTGATTCAAAGAGACTTTGGATCAGCTTGAAGTTCTATTTTCTAGTCTTACTTAATATTGCCTGCTGGAGAAAATGCTAGGAAGCCCTGATAACATGTGTGCATGTATCTTGAGCAAAAATAAAGGTAACTATCTAGTATTTGGCTGGTAATTATTCAAGCCTTAGGACACCATTTTCCTGAAAATACACACACGGGAGAAATGAAAATAACCATAATAAATTATTAATTTCGAGGAAATTAATATGCTAGCTACAAAAATAATTGCTCTGAAATGCAAATATGGTTAGAATGGTTTAGCTGGTTAGATATGTTGTATTGGTAATTAATATTTATGGAAGTATAGGTTGCCATCAAAGTTAGCTTCAGATACACAGCTTCTTCCATTTCAAAATTAAGTGTACATGAATTTGTAAATATAAATTGTGCTATT
The DNA here is from genome assembly GCA_013399475.1 of Chauna torquata. Classification (NCBI taxonomy): domain Eukaryota; kingdom Metazoa; phylum Chordata; class Aves; order Anseriformes; family Anhimidae; genus Chauna; species Chauna torquata. The sequence goes on along the minus strand of VXAL01005387.1, from coordinate 212,786 downwards.
TCCTACAAACATTTTTAGACTCTAATTTTATTTTTGTTTTTATTTTGACCTAAATGCTTATTCTGTTTATATTTCTAATTCTCCAAGGTATAACTAGTGTTTCATTTGCTGTACAAATAGACAATTTGCTAATGGATGAGAAAGAAGACTAAATATTTAACGAAATGTTATGGTTGCAGAAATAGAATAAGAAAAAATTTGGAAATCAAAAAGCTGACTAGATAAAATATTTGTTTTTAAGGAATGTGTGATGAATAAACATCTATCAACTGTATTCTGTGATTCGTATATGTTCTGAGTAAAATGACCCTTTGTAGTTCGTTTATGCTATAGCCTATACATAAAGTCATTATTTTATTTTTTGTCCTATGTCCCAGACTAGCTGATAATAATTTAATCAGTATTCTTTGGGGAAAAAAATTTTTCATAAATCTTTGTTTGAATTCTGGCTACTAGGTATAACAAGAAAACTGTTAAAATGTGTTTTAAACATATCAAGAAAAAAAATGCAGGTGTGTACTTTGGGTATGTAAGGTGAAGATTAATTCAATTAGGGATTGCTGTATAATGTCATTCCTTAGAAAGCTTCTTTTCCTAGTAGCAAGTATTTAGTGACACTCACGATAAGGATATATAGGAAATATGTTGATCTATTAGGTGCATCGATTTTAGTCTCCCAAATCCTTACATTCAGGACCATGTAAATTAAATTCACAGACGTATCTCTCAACAGTGGCATAAGTTTCTCCCTCCAGACTGTAAAAACTAAAGTCAGGAAAGGGAAATTGTTCATGGCAGTGCTCTCAGACCTCGACCTTTTATCAGTTCACCTGTGGATCAGTTTAATTCTCTGGCACAGGAGTTGCTAGGGGACTCTGGGTGATGTTTCACTCATGACCATACGAATCACGGTCATCCCAAGAGCACCTGAAGCTAAACAAATACTCTTTTTATTGCATAAGAAAGAGTCCTATATGTTAATAAATCTTCAGCTTAGTATGAAGAACATTATTCATAATTCCTGTGTTAAACCAGTATGTGCTTTGATTATAATAGTCAGTGTTTCTCCAGCTGTGGGGTGCCACACCACTTCTTGAAGACTACAAAAGCATGTCAAAGGAACTGAAAAGTAGTAGAAGAAGCTTTAGAGGCATTCGAAATATTCTACCATTTCAGACTTTGCAAGCAGATAGAAACAGATGAGCCAAAAGGGGGTTGTATTTTCACCGAGTATGAGAAATACTGATGGAAGGAATTCTTTAGGAGATCCATTCCTCTTTATATTCAAATTGTTAAACAAGGGTATTTGAACTTTCTTCTATGCAAGGAAAAGCACAGAGGGAGTCTGGATATTTCTATTCTAATTTTGAAGAGTATAGTTTACCAGGGAATATGTGGGAAAGCAATATTATGAAAGTGTGTAATCTATTTGTAGCTAAGCTTTAATGTAGTGTAGTACATGAAAACCAGTGGAAAAGTAATAGCAGCAGTCTCCAAATCACTTTAATATCAATACTGACTTGCATGATTTGAAATTGCTCTCCCTCATCCACATTCTGCCTCTTTCTTATTTGCAGCTGTAAAGGATGCCTGGGTATACCTATTGATGTAGGTGATGGTACTGCCAGTCTTACCTTTCAGTAATATTCCCCTTCAAGCTGTGTTTTGCTGCTGATCCTTTGCTTTGCCAAAATTCCTTCCTTTGGTATATTTTCTACAGAAGATGCCAAATCCTTGTCATTTACCTGGCCTTATTCCACTTTGTTCTTGCAGGAAAATGATGCAGCAAATTACTGGGAGTGTGGGAGATAACTTATGTTCATGAAATGCAAAGTATAGCCTTTTGTTGTTCATTCCTTGACTGTGTTTTGAATTACTATTTTTCATTTTAGTTATATTAGGCAGACTTTTAGTTAAAATGAATACTACTTTTTCTTATTTTGTGATGATCTCAGTGATTCCTTTACTGGATTTGCACAATGTCTGGGAAGTTGTGAGGTAGAGTTTCTTTTCTCTGTTCATGCAGCCTCTTTCACTGCCTTTTTGCATGTTTCTGGAGCTCCTGGCTCAGTAAGTGATCCATTTCTACCAAGGATGGGTTTCCTTGTCTCCTCTGACTTATTCAGTGGCGTGTGCACTGGAATAGGAGACAAAGAATAAGAACTGCTTCTGGTATGTGAGAAGACAGAAACCTGCAGTTCAGTACAGTTAGCCTTAAGAAAAAAGGAAAAAAAAAAAAAAAAGTGAGGGAAAGGGGGAGCAAGAGAGAGATTGCTCCGGAAAGCCTCCCAGTTTATATGTCTGCCCCTGTAATTCCAACTGGGATTTAACACAGAAGTAGTGAAGTTGATTGAGTAATTTAACAGTGGCAGAATAATCTCCCTTTTTTGGTGGCACAAGTTTTTGAAACCCTTCCTTACTAACCAACCCCCTCACCCCCAAATGTTTGAATGCTGCTTAGCATACTTGCCAAATATAAAAATTAAACACCTGCGTGGTTGTTATGCACAGCTGTACCCATCTGCTGAGCCTGCTGAACATGCCACTTGCCACTTGCTTTGATTAAGAGCAGGTTAAGAGCAGCTTTAATTAAAGAAAGTCCGTAACACAGTTAAGCATCCACCTCTTCAGCTTCTTTCCTTGATTATACATTTTTCTGCTTTTCTCATTACAAATGACAAATTATTGGCTCCAGAAATGGTACAATTTAATAATAACAATAGATAATCATTTTCCAGCTTAAATATAGAGCATCTAGACAGCATGCTTAGACTGACACATTGGCTGTGATTTTGTGAAGCAGTGGTTATTCCTCAAAGTGGGGTATGGGGCTAACAAACTGCTCGTGACAGGCAGATGCTGTTTGCTCATTGTAGTGCTATGAGGTTTTGCTAATATTATGCTGTTCCTGTGTGCAGCGGTCATAGTTTTCTTTAAACTGTAGTTATCTGTGGTTAGGATAGAAAATAGTTTAAGAAGTATTCTGTGCAAAGACACATAAGCCAAGAGACAAAATTCATGCAATTTTGTCATGGCAATGACATACAATTTTGACATTTTCACCATGGATGCAAGACAACCCAATGACTTTGCAGATTTATGCCTTTAATACTATGATGGCACTAAGGCAAATGGCCTCAGTCCAATCCCAAATGAACGCTGGAGCAAACACCTAATCAGCATGTACTCTTGAGTTGCAAACTTTCTTCCTTCAAATAGGAAGAAAACAGTACTGAGAAGGACTCAGTAAATTTGCATATTAATGAGAATTAGCTATACTGAGGTAAACAGTGATAAAATACATGTGATAATTACTATGTACAGTTTATACAGATATTCTTTCTGTAGCACTCTTCGCCTGCTTGCAGTTACTACCCATGGTCTGTAGTTTGCAGTAAGAGGAGTAATCAATGATACATTTAAACAAAGACAAAGCATATCTTATGTGTGCAATAGGATTATGAAACTTAGTGTGGGATTTGGGGGGAAGTAGTCCAGCTTGCTGTCAGCATCCTGAATTTCACAAATAAAGGAATAGAGAATGGCAAATAATCGGGTACATTAATCTTTAAGTGACTCTGACTGGTTCTTGGTGATCATCCTTCATGAAAGGAGCTAAGGGAAGGACAGCAGAAAATATATAGCCAGAATAGCTTCTGCATGTAAGAAGAGTAAAAAATGCATGTGCATTGATAGAAATCAAGGTTCTATCATACACTGTGGTTTTATACCTTAAGCACAGGTACGAGCTAAATTTAAGTATGCCGCTATGTAAACCTTTCTTATCTAAATCAAATTTACTAATAAAACTTCTGCATAAATAATTCTATAACTTGTCAGTTGACTGTACTCTGCTGCTTCCTGGGGACACTTGAGATAGAGGGTCTAGATTCTCAGTTTTCCCCTGCCACATGCTTCTGAGCACAGTTAAGTATTTGTGTGTTCCCAGGAACAGCATTTGGCTGAATGCAGCTCTCCCATAGATCATAACACGTCACTGTCGGCCCAGTTCCACCAAAACTATTTTTATCCTACATAGCTTTGAATGTGTTTGCCCGGATGCTGGAAATGGTGTAAATGTGTAAACACAACACTCCTCTCCAGCTTAGCAGTAGCATAAAGTAGTGCTTGCAGTGTGTCAGTTGAACAATACAGCTTGTCAGGACCTCTCTTCAATAGCACTCCATGACAAAAAGACTTGTGCCATGTGGATATACACTGGAGCACTATCTTGCTTTTTGAGTAAACCTATGGAAACCTGTAGGTAGCACATGATTGCCAGTGCAAGGAAAGCTTTGTGAGGTGTGAAATGTCAATATGGTCATCAAGAGTCCAGAATGTCAGAAAACCGCATTGAAAAAAAAAAAAAAAAAAAAGGTTGGCGGGGGAGTGTGCCCAATCAGACTTCTCAGATTTTGGCACACCATTCTGAGAAAGTTAACAGAAGACAGGTCTACAGCAGTGTATTTGACCTCCCCTTACTGAAGCTAGCAAGACAGAAAAGTTGTCATTCCATGAGGCTTGTGCACCAGTAAATTGTTAGAAATAGAGGAGGGAAACTTTAGCTGCAGTATTTTGTACCGTCTTTCTTCTCAAAAGCAACTGATCTATGTTTCATTCAAAATCACTAAAGGAATTTATGTATAATCTGAGAACAAATCTGACAAAATTTATTCTTCAGGGTAGGGGAGGGGAAGGTGTGATTTACAGCAGACCCGGAGGACTTCTTTAAAATGAAACTGATATTCTCAAAAAATGTATAACGAATTTATCTGGATTGCATCAGAAAATTACTGTAAAGTAGTTGTGGATAAAATTAAGCTTCACATGTTATTTTTGTTTGTTTGGGAAATATTAGGGAACATATGCATTTAGAAGGTTAAAAAAAAAAAAAAAGAAATTGCATATATGTCCAGAGTAATTTGCTGGCTATTTCAGAGCTGTTCATCCAGTTTTCCAGAGGAAGTAGTGGTATAAAGAACTCTAGGAGGGCACTTAAAACAAGGTTAAAGTTTTGCAATGAGACAGTGCTGAGGAAAAAAAGGTGTAACGTATTAATAGAAAAAACCTTGCTAGGATTAGAGAGATGAGGAAAAAAAGGACTTTTTCCAGACTCCACTTTTCAGTTGAATGGCAGCCAATTTTTGAATTAGTCATGCTAAAAGATTATGTAACTTTACATTTGAAATATATTGATTTTTACCTTTTTGTCTTTTGACATTTATTTTTCAGCTTAGCTCAAGCGTGTTCTGATTTTTTTTTAATTTCTTAGCAAATTTTCACATACAGACACAGAAAACAAAAGCTAGGTATGAAAGTAGGAAAAAACAGGCTATGAAAGAATCTTTCTCTAAAACATAGGCAATATGTGGAGTCCATTGGCATTTTATATTTATTAAAATTTTATCTAACCACTTCTTGTCCAGAAGTATGAGACTTGAGATGCGTGACAATGCTTTGTTTAAACCCTACTAGAAGCATTATAAAGAATGTTAAAACTGTTGTATGCATTTTCTGTTGAGGTTGTAAATGACCTCTTCCTCAGTAAATCTTGATATCTTCCTAGAATTTCAAATTGAGTTATTGCTGTAATAAATACTGTCCTTGTGACCTTCTCAGCATACTGAAATAGTGCTTTCTGAATGCCTAGTGTTTTTATTAACATTGATTGGCATTTAGGAATGCATGTCTTTGTTAAGACTCAAAAAAAAAAAAAAAAAATTCTATTTCACATCAAAATGAAATGAAGACTTTTTTTCACTACTCATTTATCTTTGCTCTGGGAACTTGCTAAGACAAGGATTAGACAGGTTCAAGCGTCCATGCTGAACAACACCAAAAGGGAGAGTGTTGATCTTGGGTATCTCTTAACTTAGTAAGCACAGGGAACTCGTGAGTATTCTGAGATGTCATTCTGACCAGAAGTTTCATTCTAGACATGAAAATATCTCTATCCTCTCCAGAGACACCTTATCGCAGCCTTTCAATACTTACAGGGGGCTTACAAGAAAGATGGAGAGAGACTTTTTACAGGGGCATGTAGTGATAGGACAAGGGGTAATGGTTTTAAACTGAAAGAGGGGAGACTTAGATTAGATAGATATAAGGAAGAAATTCTTCACTATGAAGGTGGTGAGGCAGTGGAACAGGTTGTGGATGAGAAGTTGTGGATGTCCCCGTCCCTGGAAGTGTTCAAAGCCAGGCTGGATGGGGTTTTGGCAACCTGATCTAGTGGAAGGTGTCCCTGCCCGTGGCAGGCTGGAACTAGATGAGCTTTAAGGTCCCTTCCAGCCCAAACCATTCTATGACTCTATGTAAGAGGATCAAAATTGTCTTTGTAAGGAAGGATTTGATTTTGATAAACCTGCCTTCTCCAATTAAAAGAAACAATTTTGACACAAGCTTCTGGGCTGATATTGGTAAAGAATCAGCCATGAATGATAGGAAACAGATGAACTGGTATATTCCCACGAGCAGCATCTCAGAGGTGTCACAGAGATGCGGCTGAGCAGCATCTTCAGTGCCACATTGGGTGGGCGTTCAGCAGGAGCACTGTGGTGCCCAGAAGGTTGCATGGCACAGCACGTAGCCTGTGGTTGCCTGGCTGGAAGTATGAAACAAGGGTCCAGACTCCTGAGGGAGCATTTCATGTTGCAGTTTTGCTAGTTTCTCAGTTGCTTTCCTGAAAAGAAAAGATGACCTGCAAGTGGTAAATGTCTCTAGCCTGAAGAAAAGACTCCATAGAGCTAGTCAGGCTGTGCTTCCTTTCAGGAAGGACATTAGATCCCCTTCTTCAAGGCAAATGTTGATGGTCTTCACCACTCTTAAGCATTTGTTGCAGTATTCAGTCTTCTCGATAATCTGGAGAAAAACATCCACTCCAACTGCAAATGGCTACATTTATCAACAAAACCATTTATAAAAAAATTGACATTATAATCAATCAAGATGACAAGTTTTACAAAACTGACCTTTGTAAGCAAGAGAGAACAAGGTTGAAAGTCACTTTGCATGCTGAGTAACACCAGTAAACCGCAGTGCAGGTACTTCAGCCACTTTTACAGAGCGCACACAAATGATATGTGGTGTGATTTAGATGATAACAAGAAAAGTCTGTCTGTTCTTTCTATCCAGCCTTAAAGCTCTATAGGCTGACCTCAAAATTGAGGTTTAAAAAAAAATCTTTATCGTTAGCACCTAATAATATTGTGATGTTACTGTATTCTTTGAAATCGCATTGCAGGTTTATAGCACTTTATAATGATTTCACATTGATTTAGCATTGGAGTTTACCAAAATAGAATAATAGGAAAAACCCAAAGGTTATGTCCTTTCAGCAAGCCAGCATTTGAATTTGCTTCTTTGTCATACTCCCATCCACTAGCAAAAACCTGCCCTGGATTTTTGCTGGTTTAAATGTTTTAAGCGCTTTCAAAAACAAGGCTGTGAAATGATGCAGGTTAGGGAAGAAATTGGTCTAGAGTTCATAAGGTGACTACAGTAAACTACCTAGCTAGGATCAGCAGTAGCAAGTTAATTAGTCTCTGTCCGATGCTGGTACATTGATGAGGTGAAACTACAGGCTGCAGCTGAGTTTCTGCAACTCATCATTGATTAAGACAACATATCTTGGCTGCCTGAGTTAGGCTGGCGCGAAGGCGTGATTACTGGAAGGAGCAGTTCAGGCAAGACAAGCTCCAGCAGAGTCTTTCTGGTTTAGCTTGGTCTCTGTACCACCTACGCTGTTTCCTGTTGATCCTTTCTAACTCGAAGTAACTTTTTGTTTTGATTGATAATCTACTGTCCAAAAACAAATTATACACAATCCCCATCCCTGGTTTGCTGTGTTTTTGCTGTGGTTTGCCAAAGTTATTTTGAAATTTGAATTGTCCTGAAACGTCTATTAATAGAGAAAGTGAGCAGACGTAACAGCATGTATGTCCTCTAGCAAAATAGAAGAATACATCTTTAGCACAGGAGGTGGAAAAGGAAAAAGGAATGTGGGGACACCAGTAGGACTGAAACTTTTATTCCAAGTTCATTATACCTTAGTACTGTGGTTCAGCAAATCATCCAAGGCACAAACTTCTGTTTGTTTTCTGAGATCTGCAGGTCAATGATTGTCCCATATCTTCATCCAACTTGCTGTGAGTAGTCTTGATTTTTTGTCTAATATGTTGACTATCTCTGACAATTATTATACAGGCCACCAAAGAACGGATGTCTCTTGTGAAGTGGTTACAACAGAAATGCACCAAATGCCATCCTGTGTCCTGGAGAGGAGAGAAGCAGAAAATTCAATGATTTATTTCTCTGACACTTTCACTGCCTTCATTCTTTAAGGCTTTTGTCATTCCTGCTCCATTTGGGGAGGTGTAGTCCTATTAACTCTAGGCTAAACTGATGATATTTCACTAGTATCAACGGTAGCTATATCTGCTGAGGTTTTTCTTTTCTTTATGGACCAATTTTTTTTTTATGTGATGTTGCAGATGAATAGATGGACTAGATTTGTGGGTTTTTCAGGTTTATAGTACTTTGCTTCAATAAATAAAGAGCTTGTCTGTTTTTTGAAGGTACTGAAGGAATATGTCTTTGGGGAAGAATAAGCTGTTGTTGTTAGTAAGGTGGGAAATACCACCATAACACACAGGATATGCAGCAGTAGCAACAGGTCCGGTGCAAGAGTTAACCCTGTATTCATAGATGTTGCAAAGGAACGAACTTTTCATTATTTGTCTGAATGTCCACCCCAGAGTGCAATCCTGACATTCAAATCCATGTTTCTTTCACTTGAGATTTCTTAGCAAGTATTAATTTATGCTAATTGAAGCCCCATGGTATTGGGCTAAAATGATATCTCATTTTACACCATTCACTGAAACGAACTTCTCATTAACTTTTGGTTTTGATGAAATACCTGTGACACTATATTACACTTCACAGGTTGAGTGGACAGCTGGCAGAGGAGAGGATTACATACATGCTGTGAACTTGGTTATGTTGGTTCATCTAAATGAAAATGAAAAACAGGGGAAACATGCTGTTTTTCTGAAGTAAAATGAAAAGAAAGAAAAGGCTGCATTCAAACCCTAGTGGCAAATATGTAGCAATGCATAGGTCACAAGAGGGGCAAGGCCATCCACAGAGAAGTTTGTTGATTAGCTGTTTGGAGTAATTTTGGAGAAATGGGTAAATAAGAATCTGTGTGCTGAAGAATTCAAATCTAGTTGTCTGTGACTCGCTCCCAGCCTGTTTCTAGCCTGCCATGGTCTGAGTGCAAAAGAATAGCATTCCTTTCACAGAAATGCAACTTGGTTGACAGCCAAAGTTTGCTGAGAGAGACTTTTCTTCAAACAAAAATGAATCCCAATGAAAGCAGGAAGGAGAGAAGGGGAAATGGTGCAGCCAGGAGTGGGGCTTGCAGGCTTGCTGTGGCATGGCTGTGTTTCGCCAGCTGTGTCTTGCTGGTAAAAGTTGTCATCTGCCTGATGGCACTTTGTCACCAGCATTGCTTATCTTCATGCGCAGGAATGAAGGTGAATTCCACTTGTGTCACCTCTTTCCTGTTGAACTCACCTCATGTTGTGAAGACTCACTACAACAAGTGCAGATCCAGTTCGTTGGTGTTTGACTGCCCATTCTTTGCTGCCCGCATCTCGTTCAGTCAAGGTTTGCTTCAGAAAATATTTGGAGCAGAAAATGTAGGTGCAGTATTTCAAATTCAGTTTTAATATATATAATTAAATGTGTTGCTGTGCTGAGAAAAATGCCATCAGTATTCTTCAATAAACAAATAATGCCTGTTCCCCTGCCCAGTGCAAAGACACACAGTGTCAATAGAAACAATTACTTTGTTCTAATTTAATTTGAAAAACCACTTGCAGGCAAACCAGCAAGCCCTTTAGCAAGATTGATGTAAATGGTGGTTTATTTAGGAAAGATATGGATCCAATCTAAAAACAGGAACCTTCTACAGTGCATCTGGGACCTGCATATATGTTGGGAAAGATTTGAATTAAAGAAATAAAAAACGTTCAAAGATGTTGGAACAGGCTGCCCAGGGAAGTAGTTGAGTCACCATCCCTGGAGGTATTAAAAAGACATGTAGATGTGGTGCTTAGGGACATCGTTTAGTGGTAGACTTGGCAGTGCTAGGTTAACGGTTGGACTAGATGATCTTAGAGGTCTTTTCCAACCTGAGTGATCTATGATTCTATGTTTGTTTAAAACCTGTAGTTATGATGAAATAGTGCCAGGGTCCATAAATAGTCATAGCAAATTTTTTTCCAAAACTAAATTCAGACCTTGAGTTTTTCCAATACCAATCTAATACTCCATCAAGTTTTGCCCTTAACTTTGCTCTGGGATGTCTAATACATGACATCTATCTTAATCACGTGTAACAAGTTAATTTTAACATCATTGTTACTTCTTGAAACCATGATAACCCAGTTTTGCTAAGAGCTTATGTGATGGGATATCCTCTTACTCCATCCACAGTAAGTACAACAAATTGCTCTAAATAACTTGCCTTCAAGCAAACACAGAGGTTAAAGTTTCTACAAATCCTGTAGCCGCTCTCCCAGTGTTATTTCATCTAATAAGTTTTGGCTGATCTACAATTTGAGTATGTAAATGGTATGCCATCAGTTTTATTGGAAGCACTTTAAAGAATATAAAGTTTTTTCTGAGCCTTGCAGGGCAGCAAGCTTTATGGCAAGTTGTGCAGCCAGCCTGGCAATATGGTGTGGTTTTTGTTTTTTTTCTTTTTCTTCTTCCTGTCATAAGGCTAACTATAAAAACAATGTTTTAAAAAGGAAGCAGTTATGCAGATGACCCAGGCATAAAAACAGATGAAGAGCAGAGAGCATGCCTTACTTTCTGAAACCTACAGGTTGGTGCTGGCACCAAGCCCTTCACCTGGACTGTGCTACTGCAATTCCTGGCAATTAAGCACATGGCCGTTACTATTGCTGTTGGCACTAATTTGATACAGATTGTTTTGGGCAGACTGGGTTCAGGGTAACTGACAATTTTGAAAGCTTATCCTTGGGTACATTGAAATCCAGGGAACTAGGACATAAGTCTTGGAAATGCTTGCAAGTCTGCTTTCTTATAAACTGGCAGTTTGGGTTCTTATTTTGTCTTTAAGGCACAGATTAGACTGGGGTGTGAAGATGCAGAAGACCAACACTCTTTCAAAGTGACTTTTTTCTGCAATATCTCAGTTCCTTTTTTAAAATGGAGTATAAAGGCTTTCCTGTGTGAGGATATCAAGGTGATGGGCAGTGCGCTGTGAACTGTGCAGTCTTTTCTGCTCTACATACTCCTTCATGCAGTCTCTGTGTAAAGACCTTCCCTTTCCCCTGCCTCTCCCAAATGAATTAGTTATAAGTGATGGAGAGATGTCAACTAAACCTGAAGGGAACCTGCTATGATAGTTTGCAGAGCTGCAAACTGCCTTATTTATCCTGGCACAATGTTAATCAGCTGTCCGGTGCAATCACTTATATGTCACCCTTGTTAACGATTTAATTCTCCCTGTGAAAAAGGGAGGGAGAGGATGACAGATATTTATAGTTCACTCTCCGTGACCTCTCATGTAGCGCTGCCAAGAAGAGACTGCTGCTGCCTTCAGCATGAGCACCACCACAGGTGTCCAGAGACCATGCTGACCACAGAAGGCTAATGAGGAGCCTGTATGGGCTCCGTGAACTTATTGCAACTTGCATGCAAAGCTTCTTTTCAGCAAGCAGGGGTACTATTGTCATCCTTTTCTATACATATATATATATACACACCTGTAGCTATGCAGATATCTGCATTTCCCCCTGTTCTCTGCTTCCTGCTTAAAGAGTATTTAGCTGTACAATGAGAAACACCACTTTTAAGAAAAAAATGCCTTTCTGAACTGCCAGTGTAGGTTCAGTTGAATTCTAAGAAGCGGTGATGTTGCAGGCAGGTTCTTAATTCATTTAAACAAAATTTTAGCTGTTCTTAACACAAATAATGCAGTCTTTAGGTGTGACCTGATAAAGGCTTTGAGCTGGGTTGAGTAGAAGGAAAACAGGAATGAATGAGTTCAGATAGATGGCAAAGACAGTAACAAAGAGAGGACAAAATGGAAATATCCAAAGAAACTAGTAGAAAACATTGGATATGCATAAAAAGGCAGATTTGCAGGAACATGCAGAAGAGCTTGATGGCTGTAATAGCAGGGGCAGCAGCATCTGAGGCAGAAATGTGAGAAATGGTAGCAGATATGACAGGAACAGATGCCGAAATAGCAATAGCAGTAATATCTCCTTTCACTGTGCACCCAAACCACTCATTTAGGGGCAGCCAAATAGACTGTTACAAAGCAAATGGACCATTATGGTCTATTGTACAAATATGTATTTGGATAAATGTTGATGTGCAGTGGCATGGTGAAGCAGAGGTTGCTGCACGTGCTTAGCAGCCCCAGAGCCATGCTGTTCATTAGCAACAGTCCTTTCTGCAGGGGTACGTTTCTTTTTTCTTTTTGTAAGAGTCAGTAATCAAAGCACTCCATCATTTCCTTGTATGCGTCTAGTTTTTTAGTCATTAGTTTTTAGTTTAGTCATTCGGTTTTCTGTTAAGGGAAAATACTTTTAAGACACCAAATCCGTCCATCTTAAAGGATGAATACATTCCATAATACATTTCCTGGACTCAAGGATGGCTTTCACAGCCTCTATTTAAGTGCAATGCTATTTTTCTTTAAATAAATAAATAAATTGCAGTGGTCTCCTAGCTGTAGCAACTGCACATTCTCCCTTTGAATTGCGTTGAGCTGCAGCCACTTGTAACAGCAGAGAAACTAGCTTCTTGACTTCTAGGCATATTTACCTCTGTTTGTAAAAACAGTACATGAATTCTTTATTAAAAATTGATCAGTACAGTTACACCTGCTTGCTTTCCAGTGTGTTTAGGTTAGGGGTGTGTGTGTACGTACATGCATTCACAGAGTCATTAGATTTCCAATCTACTCCTGATGGGAGATGTTCACACATTTTTACAATCTCAATTCATTGCTTTTATTTGGGGGGAAAAATAAAATCAAAACCCCATACCTTCCAGTATAAAAAGGGTAAGAGGGTGCTCTCGGAATTGTCTGTGAAATCAAAATTGCTTTAAAGAAAATTTCTTAGAGGAGCAGGACCTTGATTCAGCAAATACTAAAGCAGTGCTTAGTTCTGAAATTAGGAGTCACCAGACTGCAACAGCAAAGCACTTGCTTCAGTTCTGTGCATGACTAAAGTCTTAACAATTCAAGTGTCCTGTTAAACAAAATTGTGTATCTATGCTGTGGGCATCTTCCAGCACTTGCTTCCATTGGTCAGGCTCTGACCTTGAAGGCACACATGCACAGCTCCACTGACATTGTTGAATGTGTCCACAAGGTTTCACCCACAGGTATAACCTAAAAATGTCTAATCATTTAAAAATAATAATGAAATTTGCCCTTGTACAAAGATGTCTGATGGCAACTTTAACCTTGAAGCTAAATTTCACATCTAAATTCTAATTTCTAGTAAACTTGGTATTAAAATGGGGACATTGATGCAGCAGAAGCACTGCCATAAAGAGAGCAAGTCACACACTTTATTGTAACAGCTTTTGATTACCTAGCAAAGAAATGCGTAATAAATAAACATTATTTTAAAAGGCTTGATAGCACAATGAATTTTTCAGTGGGAGAAACAGAAGAGAAAGTATTTAAAAATACATGAGGTTCATATTTGATTATAAGTCAAGAAGCAGCAGAAAGAAATGGCAGCAGGCACCAAGCTTTCAATCTTGAATTAATGAGGTTATTCATAATAGGGAGGGAGTGACATAGTGATTAGTTAATTACTGTGCAGAAACATACAATTAATGCACAACTGGAATTAGTATACAATGAATTAAACTGCCACACAATGCAAGCAACAAAAATTGAGAAGGAAACCTTGATTGCTGATTGAAGTTATTATTGCAGCAAAAAGTCTATTGAAGTCACAATAGTTTAGCTATCAAACAGTGTGCTTAACTTGTGTGATCTGATTCTGACCTGCTAAGTAGGATGGCTGGAGCGGATAGTGGCTTGTGCATTAACTGCAAACTTATATATGCATATGACGACAAGTGAAATTCATCCCAAGAGAAAACAAAGGGATGACGAGAGGAAACTCGCGTGCATTGTAACAGAAATCCGCTATGATATTCGACAAAACTAACAGCTGTTCAAGCAGGCTAATGTCGTCAGCTGTGCTGGACAGGACACCTGTACTGCCGTCGCTGTAGGGATGTTGCACCCCAGGCACAGGCTGGCAAGGACTGATGAGGCACAGAAGGCAGCAGTTACTGCCCGGGGATCGCACACCAGCAGCCCTATCGCATCTGCTCTACAAGGGTGGGATGGCTCTTTTGCTGAACGTTTAGTATCTTGTATGAGTGTAGTGGTAAGGAACGATTTGGCTCTTGCAGTGTAGATGTCCGCTCTGCATGGCCACGTACCATAAAGCAGGACGGCAGCTGCCAGGCCAGGAGCAAATGGTGTTTACCAAGCCAGTCCCTTTTCCTTTTGAGAGTAGGGGGAGAGACAAGCTTCTATCATGGAAGGGGAAGGAAATATCTCAAGGTACACCAGACCATAACATAGAGCTGCATTGGGTCTACTCTAAGCTATGTCAGTGAAAAGAGCTTTTTTATTTTCTGAGGCTTGCTATAGCATGCTGCTCAGCAGCACCCCGCAGACCACAGGCTGCACGGGAAGCTGCAGGCTCTGTACAGCCGTGCAAGCAACTTGACAGCTGAAAACCTTGGTCTGCCACTCCGTGTTTTTTACCCTATTGGCAGGTCATGTTTGCAGTGGTTCAGATAAGAGTTTGCAAGTGCATGTGGTTTTGTTCTATTTTGTTTTGGTTTTAACTTAAATTGCAGAAGATCAAGCTGTTAGCATGATTTTTTCATTCTATCCTCAAATTTATTATTTCTGTTTCCGTTTAGCTAGCAATGTACATAAAGGTGGTATTCTACATCTAAATTAAGATTTTGTTTCTATCCTAAGGAAGTTAAAATAGAAAGTAGGAAAGTAACTTATAATAATATGCATAAAGTTAACCTCAAGGGAATTAAGTAAAAGAGAAAAATTAGAACAGGAACGTTTTGCAGAAGGTGTTTTGTGCATGGGAACTCTTAAGTTATGACCATTGATTTATGTTATAGTATATTTGTTATGGTGTAGCATTTATTGCATTGCTACTACTTTATTTCAGCTGTATTTAAAAAACGGATGGTAAAGAATTTTGTTGGGACATAGTACTTTGCCCATATATTTCAGAATGGAGTTATGAAGAATCAGTTGCAGAAACGTTTAAAAAAAAAAAAAGAGAAAAAAAAGCGTAGTCAAGTGTAGTCAAATACTATTACATCTCTCTTCTTGTCAGTGCTAAAGTATCAGTAGGTATGTATTGCTATTGGAATCTAAAAAGGTAAAAACTTCTGAACAAAACCAAGACACCAAATTATTAACTGTGATAATTTTAAATCTCTGACAAGAAACTTAAGTTTTAAGGAATGGTCAAGAGTTAGAAGAAAAACTCAAAGTAAAAATCCAAGTGCTCTTCTTTCATGTCATGGGCCCCCATTCAGCAAAGCAATCAAGCATTATTAATTTAGTTGCTTATAAAAACTCTGCCAGATGAGTCAAGTTCTTTGAAAGCCTTTCGTTATGTCACCAGAAGCTGTAAGGAGGTCACTAATTTTTTCCAGGTCATTTCTGAAGGAGAACCTTTTAGATAATACTGTGTGAGAAAGTCTGCCTTTAATGAGTGCTTAAGTCTGGCCCTATTAAGTTCAGGGCAAAAGTCCCAATAACTTTACTTGCCTGGAATGGGAGCCACTGGGAGTTAGGGCAGCAGTGAGTTAGTGCTCCTAGGCTGTGCACGACTCTTGGAGTGTCAAATCTTTCTCTCCTCTCCTCTTCCAACTTTTCCGTAACCTACCACAGAGACTAAACAAAACAGACCTGTAGAAATATCCCCCAGCACAAAGCTGCAAATTGCCAGCTTGTCACTTGCAAGTGACTTTGAAAATACTTGGGCTTTTTCTTTTCTTCATTGCTTGGTAAAATTACTTTCATTATCAGATGTCTTTTCTTTACCAAGATCTGGTTAAAATTCACACGATGTCAATCAGTCTGGGTTTACCAAATCAGAAGAAAATTGGGTTTTATTCAGTCTTATCTTGGATTTTCTTTTTCTTTCTCTCTCTTCTATCCCTCTCTTCCCCTGCTGTTCCACTGAGAAATTAACTCAGCCTTTCAGGCTGTGTGTGAGCCAGGTTGGGAATAATAGGAATACCTCAGTTACTAGGAAGGGTATTAGTTTATAATAAAGTGCTGATCCTTGAAATGCCATTTTCATGTTTAGAGACAGTAAAATAAACAGCAATAGAAAATCAAGTAGTCTGTTAATTTAAATGGTTGGCTTGTTAATATTTACAGTATTCTAAGCAACAAAAATAGCTGTCTGCATGTAGAAGTTCAGCCAGCAGTATTTGCTGTGAAACACCATGATTGTTTCATGTTATTAAACGGGTACGAGGCTTCTGGAGCTCTGTGGTGTAGCTGAGGAGGTGGGAAGCCTACCAGTGTTTTCTAGTCCTAGGCTTCTCTCCTCGCCTGTAAACCTGTAAAATTACTTACCAATAATTATTCTCAAAATTGCTTATTTTGACGTGTGCAAAGCAGAACACCGTGCTGATCATCTTCACAGTAGCTCTCTACCTGGCCTTTTCCTAGAGCTCTTCCTATGTTTGTTGCTTTGCACTACAGAAACCACTCCTTTCGTTACAGCTCCCTCTTTGTTGTTTGGTGTCCCTGCCCTGGGCAGCTGAGCATTTGTTGATGCAATGAGCAGGCACTCACTAGGTAGCATTTGGGACCACAATTATTTATGGTGCGAAAATGTCTAGTAAAATGAAGAGTTGGTTCAAACCATGTTTGGAAGATTCACAGAAGTGAATGTGCAGAGTTGAGGGCATAATACGTGTGATGTTGCTGGTAGCTCTTATTTGTGTTACCTTCTGCATCACCCCTTATTTAGTGTGGGAAGGGCAGCGTGTCTGGGCTTGGTGCAATTCCAGGTAGAAGTGGATCTGATTCAGTGTTTGCATTCAGAGAAGCAGTAAGATCTGGATCTGTAAAACACACCTACGCAATGATGCTGACTTAAATAAAAGGCCTATGAATCTTTTTTAATATTTGATCAGTTTGAAGTATGATGCTCTTGACCATTGGCACCCCAAGCATGGATGCTATATTTAGGCCTTAATGTTTTCTCCATGAAGTCAAATATTAATGAACCTCAAAAATTCTTTTTACTATTGTTTGTCATTTCCATGGTTGGTTTCAGCTGAGATCAAAAGATAAGGGCTAATTTCAGAGATCAAGTCCAGCATTCGCCAACAGTCTCACAAGAGACAAGCGATATTTCAGGCTGTAAAGGAAACTGTACTTTTCAAAGCATGTGACAAAACTTTTTCTTTTGGTAAAATCACTGTGTGTCACTTTGAAAAAATTCTTGTGCTCCATTGTAAGAAAAAAAATATTTTACCCTAATGGCAAACTGAAAGAAGTTGCTACGTGCTGAAGAGCAGGACAGAGAGTGAATAGGGAAGGCTTCTGCTGTAATCTAACAAGAAAGGAATTATTTTGCATGGCTTCAAATGTTTTTTTTGTACAGCAAAGAGGACCTGTGTCATGAAACACACAGTGGTCTGAAGGGTTTGAAACTTTGCACGCCACAAAATGCAGGTCTGTCAAACATGAGTGAGGATTGTGCCTCTTTCCACCTGGTACGGGTAGGAATAGGAATAGAAGTTGGAATTTATCTTGGGTATTTATCTGCAGGAGTACAACTGATACCTGAAGGAACATTTTCTTCTCTCTGATGTGAAGCTTTAGTTCCTTCTTCTGGAAATGCCAAATCTGCAGGCAGATTTGGAAAGAATCAACATACTAAATTTTCTTAATCCAGCAGGCACTGAATATGTATCTGGCCAGGTGGGCACTGGGATATTAGTTACTGAGGCAGTGGATATGCGGTTTAGTTTGAGGGCAAAAAAATTAACAGTCAGTGACCATGATCCATGTCAGAAAACCAAGCACCTTGCCAGCACTCACTGTTACTGGTATTTTAATTGCAAGTATGAAATTACACTTGCAGCTTTTTATTATCAATTCAGTCTGCTACTTCCATCCTTGCTTCTGTATTCTCAAATTAAAAAAAAAAAAAAAAAAAAAAACCTCTTATTTGTTCCAGAGAACGAAAGACAAAGAAATGCCATCACCCTGTCCCAGCAACATTTCTGAATAAGGGGTGGCGACAAAATGCTGCCAAAGCTTCATGAAAGCTGCAGAAAACCCAGTGTGTTGTTTCTTCTGTAGCTTGCCAGACTGTCTGAAAATATTGTATTCAATTCCCTGAGTTATGGAATTATAACAACATGTCATAAATAGATGCCTGGCAATGCACAGCTCTGCTAGACAGTGACAGAACCGCATGACAAGGCTGCCCCTGGTGCATCTCCACTGACATCGTTACACCCGGGAGGAGTTCAACGTAGATAGTGCAGGAGGGAAGGGTCTTCTGCTTGGATAGGCTCAAATCCCAATTCACATGAATAATTATAAAGAAAATCATCCCTGTGAATATGTAGTTTGTAAAGTTTTAGTTACATGTCAAATGTTGTTCAAATACCTTCCAGATGTAAAAAAGGCCTCAACGGAATGTTGAAATAAACCCCTTGTAAAAATACCAGTTTGGGGTTGTGGCAGACAGGGATTCATAAGTGAGTAGTTTGATGCTCCATGTATGTGATTTTGTCTGTCATTTCTGGGGGAACTGAGTGCAATAGGGCGGAAATGCTCACCTCTTCAGAGGCGAGTGATGAGGTACAGCTACGGTCAGGCTCAGCAGTGCCCCATTGTACCAGTGGGGAGTGTATTCAGAAAGTACAAGTTGTTTTTTAACATAGAGAGGAAAAGAAGTCAAGACGTCAAAACATTGAGAAGTACTAAGTGGCATTTACACAACAGGCTTATCCTCCAGGCTCCTTGTACCATTTTTGAAAATGTGCTTGAGTGGGGTTTTTTTCCTCTTTTTTATCCATTTTCCTCCATTTATAAATGCATCTATTTTATCTGTTGGTTTTAGAGTACCTTAACATTTGGCTGCAAGTTTGACAGCAACCAGATGTCACTACTCTGCCGTTTCCTTTCCTACATGTTATGTTTTATTTTACAGTGTCGGAGGAATACAGAGCAACTTTTATATTAGCTTTAGTTTTTCTCTCTCCTTTCCATGCCGTGTGAGGGTAGTATACCTCTCAGGATATTTTGAAATAACTCCAACACTTTCTCTGGGTAATTCCACTTCTGAATGCCTGCTCACATTCTCCCCTCATCTTTCTGTTAATATCTCATATTTTTCAAGGATGGAAGGCAACATTATACAGTAAAAACAGCTGACACTTTTGATTTCTCTCTCTTTCTCAGTGGAGGAGGTAGCATTTGTCATCCCTGGGCAGAACAGCTGTTTACAAAGCTTTATGGTGAATTGTCTGTGTTTACAGTACTGCAGAATGGCATTTTTAAAAATCTTTTCCTTAAATTGCTTATTGCAGAGTCCTATCTTAAGCTCTGCCTCTACATACACTCTGAACTGAACAGAGCGGTAGTCTCCAGCACTTAGTGCCTTGTGGTAAATGGAGTCTGGTCAGAGTGCTGCTGCCATTGAAGGGCTTTCTCCATTAATGTCAAGGGGCTGCTGATCAAATCTCTGTATATTAAGAACTGGAGCTCAGTTTCTCCCAGTGAGCAGCTTACTGTGTTTATAGCATTTAGGAGTGCGACTTTTAACTTACAAGATCTCCTTTGCTCCAATAAAACGTTATGCTTGGCTTTTGTGAGTATATTTTTCTAATATCTCTCATTTTCAGATTGATGCCAGTTACTCAGATGCATTTGTATCTGCTTCTGGCACAGTTAAAGCTTCACCTCCTGCAGACTTGCTCAAACAAGGTTTTTCATTTTTTTTTTATTTGTTGGGATGGGGGATGGCTTGTGCTTTTGACTCAAATATTCTTTTAATGCTCCTGGCCATCTGGGCACTGAGGCATGACTTTGTATTAAGACTTGGATTTCAATGCAGTGCTCTTTTCTTGTTTTTTTTTTGTATTTTTTCCTACCCTTTTCCTTTTGTCTTTATCTGATTTCTAGACTGCTAAGCTGAGTGTCTGTTTCTTGTGCAGTGCCAGTTTTTTCTGTTCTTTTCTCTCACCAAATAGTACTTTATATCTCAAGCTTCCCCATTAATTTCAGTGAAATGAAATTATAAAATAGGTCATGCTTTAACATGATACAGATACTACTAGCTGGTGGGTGTTATTTACCTCTGATCTTTAAAACACAACAACATTCCCTGAATACCTTCCAAATCTCTTGGAATTAAAAGTCTTTCGTTTGGCTAAACCAGATCTAACACGAGAAGCTCCGTGGGATGGACTCTCCTTAGTCTCATCATGAAAATGCAGTGTCACTGTTAGGAAATTCCTCAGCTGAAGCCGCTGTCCTGCAAGCGAGCAGCATCATGGTGAAGATATGCTGATGTCTTAGATTAAGATCACATTCAATCAGGTTTCTTTTTTTAAGGTATATCATCTTTTTCATTTCTTTCTTTAAATCACTACTTTGTCTTTTTTTGTAGCAAGAATTTTCTGTTATTGAGATTAGAGGAATTGGTAGGAATTAGAAGAAAGGTCTACATGGCAAGTTATCAGTATTTTGAAATAAAACAGCAATTTAAAAAATGCACTTATTCTGCTTCAGTTTACGAGTTTCCCAAAATTTTGTTACTAAACCCTTCTGAATCATAGCTTGTAATACACAGTGCAGTCTTTCACAGATGCAGTGAAGTTTTTCCACCCTCACTAGTACAATGCAAGCTTGCATCCCTCCAGAGAGAGCATTGAAATACCAGAGTGAGTGGTGAATTGCCCACTGTCTTTTAAGTCTGACCTTGGATTGTCAAGTAGCGTTATAGTGTAAAAATGAAAAAGGAAAGGATTATTTTGTGATTCAGATGAAAGCAAGAAATGAAATTAAGGTGAAATTCATAGGAGGAATTGCTGACCGCCTTCTCCAGGAGAATCATGTTATCTTGCGTGCTGTGCAGCCCATTCACAGTGCGCCAGCCAGAATCACCCTTCAGTTAGTGCATCTCTTATGAGAATTGGCTTGTTACTGTTTGTGCTCTTGTCTCGCCTGGCTTTCCCAGTATCTTCTCCCATCTGTCTCTCTCAACATCGTGTCATAGGAAGGTGAGCAATGATTCCAGTTATTAGTTTGGGAGGATCATGACCAGCTGTATCATTAGATCCCCCTATTTCTTTCTAGAATGTCATTTTTTTTGCTTTGTTTTCTCTTTCATTGTCCGTAGTTGCTGATAGTTGCTGAGTTGCTAACTACTTAAGTGTGAATAGTGCAGACATACTGATTTTCATCTGTTCAGAGAGGAAAGAAAGGCGAAGGAAGGTTCCTGAGGAATTTTGACTTCACCATAGCCCACAGGATGTGTCTGGGGTACTATGGAAGGCAAAGAAGTTTTTGTCTGCGAGCAATGACCATCCATAACAGACTCTATGCACATAGTGAATAACAGTTATGGTAAAAAGCCACAAAGATTAAAGTCCTTGTCATTACTGGCCATTTTCCAGAGTCAAAAGCAGTGCAAATAGATGCAGAAATGCTATCAGTTCAAACCCTTGCTCTGTATGCTGAAATATCCAACATGTGGAGATTTCTGCTGTTTTGAGGTAATTTGGTAGGAAGGAGAGTGTCTTCACATCCCCAGGCTATGCTCAGGATCCCTCCTCTGTTTGTCGAACATTGACGGCCCCTTGGCTAGGATGTGACCTAATGACGTGAAGGTCTCTCTCAGCAAATTTCCTTGCAGGTAGGCTGTCCTCTCCTGCAAGGTTTGCCACTGAATGTTTTTCCTTCAGCTTTGTGGTACATATTTCTTTATTCAAACTGCTCAGAACCAGAGTAAAAATGAGTGCAAGATGCAGCAGGTGGTGCTTTCACTTGTTTCCTGATGCATACTTGCCCGCCTGAGCATACGTTCTCTCTCTGACTCTCCTAAAACTCATGGAGCACTCTGGGCTGAAAATGCAGTGAAGAAAATGTATGGTCAAGCAAAACATTCACTGTTATCTGAGGTCTACTGAGTCTTTTCCTCTTTATCCAAAACTGTCACTGTACTGTTAGCCTTAAATGACTGGTGACTGCTAAAATATCTATAATCTTCGCAAACTGGAGACACACTGTGGTTTGCCGACTTCTCCACATAATCCAGCATCTCTGCAGTATATAAAAAGCCTCTGTGAACACTCACAAAGGGCCAGTGCCTCAGCTGAGGCCCATTGACTTCGCTGGAGCTTTGCCAGCCTCCACCAGCCGAGAACCTTTATTCTTATATTTTGTAAAGATACTATTGGGAAAACACTTTTGAAATTCTATCAGCAAAGTTCAGTTGATTAAAAATTGAGGAAAAAAAAGTATGTGCAGCAATGGAACAAATCAAAGCCAGAGGTGGCTGAGTGGTGCTGGTTGATGCTTTTTTTTCTGTCTGAAAATACTAATTTGGCAAAATGGGAACTTTTCATAAAAATGCATCAAGTTTTATCAGTATGTTGAGGGAAATCATTGAAACCTATTGTGTCAAAACTAGAATTTAGCATTTTGTTTTAACTGTTCAGCAATGAAGATTGAAAAATCCTTCTGGAAACAAAGCAATTTGATCCTTCTGAAAGAAAATACTTCTGAAATCTCATTTGGCTGTAAATTATGACATTTCAACTTGTTACTCAGATCTGGCAAGAAAATAAATGCCAAAATTCCTGATGGAAAGGTGATTTAACACAACTTTAATAAGAAGCTGTTTTAACAGAAATTACTGCCTCAGAAAACTGTGAGTGAAATAGGCACCCTTATTTATAGCAGAGGTATGCATTGCAAGTGAAATCCTCACAATCACTTTATAATGTGAAATGATATAATATTAAATAGCAGCACAGCATTTCAAGACAATATGCCATTTTCCTCTGCCTGTATATAACCACCACAAATTTCACAAGCTCTCAAACTGCAGAATATAGATATCAGGTGGACTCAGGAACAAAGCATCGGCATAAGCATATCTGACTTTTCTTTACAAATTTCTAGGTGGCATGTAAGAACAGGCAACGTAGGATCACAGGTAAGAAGATGTCTAGGTCTGCCAACCCTGCTAAGAGCTGGGATGAGGGGATTGTTCCACTTAAGCACCCTCCACTGAGAAAACTGGGGGAGATCATTAGCTGGAGTATTCAGCACTTGAGTTTCTGGTATTTTCATGCCTTTTCCCCACAGATTGTTTTCCTGTTGGTAAACAGTGTGGGAGGAGATAATACAACATCCCTGCAAAGTTACTCATTCCAGAAATTTGATCCATTCTCTGAGATGGGCTGTGCTGGAAAGGCAGGTACATTTAGAGATTTTGTATTGGACAGGATGATATTTCTTGATCTGAATAATGTAAACCACATTTTTTTTCTGCTTCTGGAGAGAACGTTTTCTGTAACTTAAAAAAGGCAATAAAAATACTTATCTGAAAGGCACATTGCACCTTGAAGGTGTGTGAAATTCTTGTACCAGAGCTCCTTTGGAGCGGTTCCACTGGGAGATTTCCCTAAAAACTGCAGGAAAGGGCCCTCCATTAAGAATAAAGGTAAGTCCGAAGTGTGCTTTCATGACCTTGTATTTTGAGAGCCTCCATTCACCCAATATGGGGATTTGTTCCTATCTTCTGTGTTGATAAAGTCTCTTTTAGTTCAAAGGAAGTGTATTTGTATTCATGGTACTATGTCAGAGTTCTCAATGTGTAAGGACATTTGCATACTGAAGTGGAACTGATTTTTGTTCTAATTCCACTCATTTTATTTCACATTTTTTTAGTTGTAAGGAGTAAAATACTTTAGATCAGTGGATCATTACGGAATGCAAGAAGCTTAATATTCTCCTTCTGTTTCCTATACCTACAGCATGGAGGGAAGATGAAAGTTAATCTCTAGCCATTACACTTCCCTGCAACCAGGGAAGAATCACTGAAGCATCATTTGTGTTTGTGAGCCCCTCCTGAAAAAGTGGGTGAAGCATCAGATTCTTTCACTTAGTGAAATTTTCCTGATTACTTTTAGTTTTGTGTCTATTTATTTGGTAGCATCTTAAATGCACCTGGCTTGGTCTGGGAAGTGCATGGAGTTAAACAACACTACAGCTGAATCGACTGTGGCGTGGCCAGTTCTGTATTCACACCCCATCATGCATCGTGGGCATTTGTGCCAAGAGGGTATTTGAGAAACTCGTCTTTCTCTGAACAGCAGATGACCACAGAAAACCTGATGAGGCTTTTCTTCTGCTAACCTCTAGGTGGGCACTGCTATTCTGGAGATAGGGCAGAAGCGGTACCAGAGCTCTTTGCATGCTGTGAGTCTTCAGGACTTGCAGCTTCCCCCGTTCAGATAGGATTTGCTGAAAGCACTTCAGGCAGTCATCATCGTTGTCGTGCTTGGTTTCAGGGCGGGGGAGTGTTGCTCATTTTGTTGTGCTTTCGGTAACTACGAGAAATTGTGGACTTCAGTAATTCCTTTTCTGAATCAAAACATTAATCCTGGGCTCAGTTATAAATATGTGATTTCACAACCCATAATGTCAGAGCATTCAAAAACTATGCAGGAAATGAAGCTGAACAGTACTTTTTTTGTTCAAGCCTTTATTTCTAACCCATAGCCCATCATAACCAGAGGAGACAAAGATGACTATCTATCTCTATATACATACATATTTTATTTATATATTTTTGTTAATTTATGAAGTCTATCATGTATATATATATGTAGTGATTATGCAAGGAACAGAACTCCCAAGTGCTGGCGCTTTTTTTGTTTTGTTTTGGTTGGTTGGTTTTTTGAACTTAGAAGGATGACTCATAATTTCCTGAAAAGTAAATGTAGGCCATAAAATCCATATTTATTCTAAATCAGAAAATGTTTGAGGAATATGCAAGAAATAAAGCTTTGCCTTGCTACCTCTTCCTAAACCTAGCTGATATGGTACTAAATTAAAAAATAGTTGAGTGACCCCCATTTGCCTCATATGGCTGTACCAGGACTCCACGGATGCCCACCCTCATTTAATTAATGAACCCTTTAGGGATTATGCAAAAGTCATTATTACATAAAATATTAAGGGAAAAGGTCTTGTAGTGCAAGGAAGTGGATGCAGGCATAGATTCTATCATAAGAAAAATATGTGAGAACAGGGTTGCCTGTTTGGCTTAAATAAAATCTCCCTATTTCTATAAATTTATAGTATCGACAAGGTAAGTATTAGTTTTAAATCTGATTGAAATATAGGTTAGGCTTTCCACAATGTTTTGTCTCGGCGAGCAATGTCAGCATGAAATTCCCCAGGCATTCAAGTTGTTCTGTCCCATCCATGGGCTTTACAAGAGAGCTCTCTTGTCAAAAGTGAGCATTTTCACTCGATCCCTTTTCACAGCAAATCTGAAGCATTCAGTACTGCAAATGGCTTTTGGAGGGTTGTGTGCTGTAGCAAGTAAGGAGTAGGACTTTGGCAACAAGCTGTTGAATGCAGATTTCTGTGCTGATTCGTTCTGTAGGTCGTTGTTGATGGGGAGCTGTTGTTCAGGATTTTATTATGGATTTTTAAAATGTATGTGGTATTTTAAAACTTGTATTTTATACTTTTAAGAAGTGAATGTTTCTTTATATCAAGACAGTTGTCTCAATCTGCCTTCTGTTGGAAGCTGATATTTTTCTCCTCTTGAACCCCAGCTTTCCTCTTCCTTTTCCTTCAGCTCGGGCTCTGTCACTGGATTCTGGGGTAGAGCCTGTATTTTGTATCCAGTAAGGCCCGTCCATGTTTGCTTTATTGCCTACTAGCAAATGCCCTATTTCTGATTGCTTTTGTGACTGCACAAAAACTACTAACAGAGCAGCTCTGACATGAGCAGAGATTTTTGTTAATCTTACAAACATTAACTAGTGAGTGCTTCAAGAACAAGCTGAGATGTCTCTTTTGAGACTGTCACTGTAAATACTTCTTGCTACTTGGCTCTATCTTGAAGAAGTCCTCAGTAAAGCTTTTTAGACATTGTGGTTTTATGATGATCTATTATCTGGGGAGGGGGTGAGATGGGATGAGAACATATATGTGGAAGTTGCTATAAATGAAGCTTCCAGAGTGCTGGTATGGCCTCTGGCAGTTACCTGTGGGCAGCTCGTTACATTGCCAACTTCCAGCATCCACCAGGGCTCTCCAAGGACATTATTAAAGGAGTAGAGAAGCTGGAGTGCCTGTTTCTTTTGGCATAGTAAATCAATTCCCATGACTTTTGTCGGATAAAAGCAGTTTTTAAATGTGACACTTACTGTTTGTTTAGCTTCCCATACAGCTTCTTGGCAGCTTCAATCTATGTTAAAGGCTGAGGCTGTGTGTTGTGTGTCAAAAATAAGTCTGGTACAGAGCAGTGTGGTATGAACTAGTTTGAAAACAAGGGATTATCAGAAGTTACTTTGACTTAAGTGCTTTCCATAGGAATTCAGTGGACAGCTCCCACCACAAACTGTCTTCATAAGCAAACATATAAATTTAGATAGTCAAATTAAAACAGTTGCAATGTTTGATCTGTTTATAAAAACACTAGAATAAAAAGAAGGGGGCATTTTTGTTTTACTTTACTTTTAAGCAGACTGACCTCTGGCTGACAGAAAAAGATGCAATTTCACTGCAAAAGAACTTATTTCATTCAAAAGTGATGAAATGTCATTGCTGGAAAAATGCAGGAAAGATTGCATAGGACAGATTCTGGATGGCTTGTGTAGGGCGGTGATCCCAGATGGCCCTCTCCATTTTACAGCATCACAGCAGTGTCATGGAGGGGAGCAGGAATCTTGACGTCTGTGTCAGCTGCAGATACAACAACTGCATCTGACAGACGGGTCATTCTCTGCAGTCCTGCAGTAAGTCATTGCCATTTTAAAATTCTTGGGGTGATTTGGAATTGGTTAGCATCCACCACTTGATAGGCTGGCCAGTTATTAAGTTTAGCTTCAGACGTGCTTTGATTGAAATACATCCACACTGAGTTGTGAACTGCTGAAGTTCATGGTTGAGAGAGACCATCTCACATAAACCAGTTTTTTGGCCTTGGCACTGACCCCTCTGCTTTCTCGAATTGCCTAAGGGGAGCAAGCCATTCGCTACAGCCCTCCCAACTGCTGCAAAATCCCTTGGCTGTTTGCATGACTTTAGCCATTGGAAATGCTCAGGCTGCGGCGTCCCTGCTTTCTCTTCTAAAGACAGCAAAGTGA
Organism: Chauna torquata; assembly: GCA_013399475.1. Classification (NCBI taxonomy): domain Eukaryota; kingdom Metazoa; phylum Chordata; class Aves; order Anseriformes; family Anhimidae; genus Chauna; species Chauna torquata. Next base: position 185,279 of record VXAL01005387.1, on the reverse strand, counting down.
AATGACTGCTTCTCTCCTCTTGTATTTCTGCATGGGCAGTGATCATTAATTCACTGGCTTTTCTGGGCTTGTGAATCGTAGCAGCTCTCATGCTGCACAAGTGCAGTTGCTTCAGGCAATTGATGCAAGAATGCTACAGCAGGCTTTTGTAGATAGTACTCTAGGCTGCATGTCCCCTGTTTAGGCTTTATTTGTAGTAAGGTTATTTGTGTCAGAGCTGAATTTTGGCCTCTCCTGCTAACGTTGGTTGTCCCAGTCTGTTTCCCCTAAATGTGGATTTAGGTTGCCTCAGACTCGGTTCCTGTACCAAAGTTTAAACAGAGAAGAGGATACCACCAGCACGTGTGAGACTTGCTCCTCCAGACTGCTACATGCTTCTGGTGGGAGGAAGGGTTGAGAGCTAATGATCAAACATAAAGTGCAGCTGCAACCCTGGGCTCCTAACTGCATGTTTAACCACCATGGTATCTAAAGAAGAAATACCTAAGTTCTCCAAGTAGATTAAGTAATAATTCTTTTTTTTTTTTTCCAGAACATATTTATTGTGGTCATTAAAGCCAAATCCATTGAGAGTATTTGACCTATGAACTAATTCTATCATTGAATAAGCCAACTAGATTATTTTTCACAAAGCAAAAATACAATATTTGTAGTTGATGTGAATATTCAAGCAAGCTAGAATGGAGATGAGGCTTCCTTTCCAGTACTTTTCAGGATCAGAATTGAGCATTTGTCATTCACAGTGATCTAGATGATTGGTTTTGGCTGTCTCTCACTAAATTTCCTGTGATTCACTGATTTTCTTCTTTTGCATGCTCATCACTTCTCCACACACCTGGTTACTGCTGCATTCATCTCTGCTCTTTGAAAGAGCAGAGACCATACTGTCACCCAAGGAAGTTTTAGCATCGCTACAAAGTCTGAGAAAAGAATTGTATAAGGAAAGTAATATGTCCGGTACCCTTCTGCTATATAATGAGAATTGGAAAGTTTGGAGCACCTTCTCCTGCTTGTTCTGGTTATTGGTATGGTCAATGTGTTTTAAGCAAAAAGAGATGCAGACCTATACAAATTTACAGGAGATAGTGGAACTGAATCAATAGAAGAGAGATGTGAATCAGTTCTTGAATGGGCACGAAATTTTTTGCAGTAGTCAAGAAGTGAAGTCCTTTGTTCATTATTAAATCCAGCTGTACTGTATAAAGGAACAGATTGCTGACATCTAACCAGTAAAATAAACACCCATTTTTCATGGCAGTCATGGATTGATGCCCCATGAAATATTCTAACAGTCCAAATCTAGCAGCACACAACCATAAATTGTTCTATTGACACTACCAGTAGCAGTTTTACAGATGCGCTTAAACTGCCTCAAATAAAATTTTAATTGCCTAATTTTGTGGAAATCATGGGCCCAGATCCAGTCATTTACATCTGCAGTATGGTATTTGAGAAAAAGGACTTGTACTTCATTCTGTAACATTGAGAGAGGTGTAAATTTTGAGTGCTGTGCAGTTGCTAAGTCAACAAAGTTACAAATCATTGAAGTTCTTGGGAATTAAGGCTGGGGAACCTGGAGAAAAAATATCTGAAAGTGACTGGGAATAACAGGTTGAGCTTGCTTGGCTTGCTTCTAGCCCGAGCTGAATAGTTTCGCATCCATGGCAATGGCTTTGGGAACTGGTAGTGTACGTTTCCTGCTTAAGTTGAACTGAGATAGAGGCAACTCCCTTCTCCCAGATGGATGATGTCTGGAAACTCATTTCATGGGCGTGTAAGAGGATTTTACAAAGCAATTGTTCTGTCGATTTGTGTCATAGTGATTTCCAATAATTCATAGTTCGTTGTACATGGAAATCAACTGCTTCACTTCAGGCAATTAATTAAGGTTGAAAAAGAACATTCACCTTTTCAGATGGCTTTATTTTCCCTTTTTTTTCTCCCCCTTCTCCACACTTCCTCCTCTTGATCTACAATACCATATTTTGAAGGATTTGCTAAGTTTAGCAGCTCTGTGCAGTCCCCTTGGGTGGGGCTCCACTGAACTCTGTACGGACACTCAAAGGTCATGTTGGGAATGCTTTCCTCAACACTTAGACTTAAATGTTTTCATTTGCTAGGGCATCCACTAGAACAGTTTTCCCTTGGAGGAGTCTCTTTCGTTATTTGTGCTTGAAGCAAAAGTTAGTGAGATGCCTATTGACCCTTTAAGGCACCAATATTCAGCTATTTGCTTGTGGTTCTTTACTTGATGAATTACTAATTTAGAGTGAAATCATACTCTTTAGTGGCTCCCTGATCATAAATCACAATCTGACATTTTTTCTCTGGGGGAAAATTGCTGTTTGCAGTATGCTCTGCCACCAGAACAGATGACAATATTAGTTTATCAGGAGAAACCTTTCTTTTAAAAACAAATCCTGATGCAATAAATTCCCAGCTGTCCATATTGCTGCTTGAATGTTTTTATTGCCAGACTGTCTCTGTGATCTTGAGCTCAGAAGCCTTTGTGTAGAAAGCAGAGAAATCCAAAATGGAATGTATGATCAAAATGGACAGAAATGGGGAAAACAGTATTTCAATCTGACAATGGTTTGACAGCCTGTACAGGTATTATAGCAGATTAATTATGCTGATGAGAAATCACACAGCACTTTCAGTTATGCAGCATTTAATCGAGAATAAGATTTCACAAAAGCTGGAAGCCAGCATTTTCAAGAATCTATTAAGCTGTTCATGTTTTAAATTGCTACCACAAAATTTGGGACTAGATTTTTAAGGGTGTTTTAAGCCCCCAACTCTTGCAGAACTGGAGCCTTATATTGATCTCATCTTTCTGAAGGTTGTTGTCATGATCAGAGCAATAAGAAATGGTTACCTGTTGGAACAAAGACTCGTGCTCCAGTGCAAGTTGCCTCATGAAATTAGTTTGCAGTGCAGTTAATGTACACTGGGTTCAGTTTGTTCTCTGTTTGTCTGTTTAAAATGTCCCTCAGCATAAGAACTTAAGTGCATAGCTTTAGCATTTGCAAATTTTATTTGGCAGCTAGAACCCTCTTCAATGTTCAGGTAGGCAGGGGTATTACCATTGCCAGAAGGAAATGTAGGCAAAAGAGGAGGAGAGGGACAAAGTGATAGACTTGTCCTTGGGCAGTATCTTTTTTAACTTCGCTTGCAAAAAGTCATTCTATCTCCTCAGAGACAAGGTTAATGCACCCAGATAGTTTGATACAATTGCTGTTCTTTTCTACTCATGATGTAACTCGTAAAGATGTCTTGCACCATTTATGCAGAGCCTGTTGTACTTGACATAAAAAGGTGGAAAGCAGTTGTTTCATGGAGACTGTGGCATGTTCCTCTGGGAGTCATGAAACTCAATTTTCCCTGAACTTAATTAATATCCTCCCCATTATGAACTGAGGGAAGGTCCATGTAGTCCGAAATGGCAGCAGACTAATCGTCAGAAGAGACACAGGGTGGAGAGAATCATATGCTGAGTATTCATTTAGAAAATGAACTTCCAGAAAAATCACAGAGAGATAATAACGTCAGGCTTTACGGCTGTGCTGTAGTACCTAGACAAACAAAAGATGCAACTTTCACTGACCTACAGCAGTTGTTACACAGCACAGTGGGTTGTTTCAGCAGCACCACTGTCGTATTCCAACTACACAAAGGGGTCCAAAATCCTTCCTTGACATGGTCCCCTTCGCTTTTGAGGAAGCACCACAGCTGAATGTGGCTCATGATTTCTGTGAATGGGAGCCTCGCAACAGAGATGCCACTATTAAAAGGAGAGGTCAGCACAGCATTCGCCTCTACACCCCCCAAAATGTTATTGCTCAGTAATAATGGACCACGGCAGTTATCACCAGGAAGCCGTGCCCATCTTTTTGTCAGATGAGGGGCAGGCTGGCCAAAGCCTTCAAGAGCGCAGTGCCCCTGGTGGCTGACTGGGGAGGAGCATGGCCTGGAGCAGCTGGGAAGTCCAGGAAGGAGCTTTTCACTGGTGCCTATAAGTAAAAAAGAGAGGAATGACTGAATAGGCCAGATGTAGTTTGCATTCTGTTTGTGTGACATTATGGGGTGACAAAACAGCACATGGCCTTTGCGTGAAGCAATGATTAGCAGCCTCAAGTGGCAGTGTAGATCAGGGAGGAGGTGCTGTTTGATCTACCAGAAACCCAGTGAGGTTAAAATCTTATTTTACTCTTAACCCTTGAAACACAGCCATGGCAGTAGGGCAGGGTAGCATAAGCCTACCCTGGATCAAGAGTTTGTCAGGACTCAGTGAATCTCTGGGGCTTTTCCTCTTGTTTTTCCAGTAGGTCTCTCTTCTGGGCAACTCAGATATCACATTCACATTCCCAAAAGTCAACACGGGGCCAGATATTCTTCACCAGGTTTGAGTGCAGTGGAACTGCACTGCACCAGATGCTCTGGGGCTCATCTGCTGCCCCTTGAATATGACCTGTTTATCAGTTTTATCACCATTTTCTGATCAGGGACATTGGACAAAACATTCTTCAACATTCCACCACAGTAAGTCCTCTAAAGAGGTTTCAGACGTGTGTCTGATGTCTTCAGTCAACTGTTAGACTTGATATTTTGCTTTTATAGAAACTCTTCTCTGTGTTGTTCTGGATCCTGCTGGCAACAGCTCTGAGCAAGTTCGTGGGGATTAGGTGGTGATACAGACGTTGTGAAACCACAGTGGAAAGCTCCGGCAACATTGAGAGTGAGTTTGATAACAAAGAACATATTTACCAATGGGGTGAGAAATCAAGGCCCTTACTGTGTATTCTGACTGAGCCTCTGAAATGTTTTAATTCTATGAAGGAGACAAACCTGTGACTGTGTGCTCTGAGGCAACGGCCTCAGACAGCCTGTGGCACGACATCAGCTCAGCCTTACGAGTCGGCAGCCCACCCGTGCGCAAGGAGAGCTCTGGGAGGGACTGACTTGCAAAGGACAAACAGTGCGGGAGTCTGGGGTGGAAGTGTGAGGTATTCCACTCAGTGTAGCCACCTCTCCCTCTTGTCTTGTTCACTCTCTAGTAGCTTCAGGCAATGAACTTCTAAAGTGTCAAAACTTTGATGGATTGTAGCATCTCAGTGTGGCACAGGATACTAATTGTTCACATCTCCCATGGAAGCCAAGGAGAGTTCAGCATGTTTTAATTCTGTCTGGCTTCACAAATTAGGACCGAGTCCTTTACTTACCAGTTATCTGCACTTGTCTGATGGTGATCAAGTCCACTGGTGTTATCCTATTTGTATAGGTCAACAGCATTAATTGGTTTTCGCGCAGCTTGTATATTGAGCATGCAAAACGTGGACTGTCTTGCCAAGAATAGAAGCAGAGGCAAATTAAAGAGTGCTTATCTTGGGGTAATCATAAGATGCTTCCAGGTAATTTTAATAAATTAGTTGTTCAAGACACTCAGAAAGCACTAAATTAATATGTCTAAAGCAATGTGCTGTATTTTCTATCAGTCATTTTTTATTTTTCTTAATTATATTTCCTCTGCTTTAGCTATTGCCTTCTAGCTGTGGAACCGTTATACTTTAGCTGCAGTAGGTACAAAGATTAGAATACAAACAGTGCATTTAGCTCTCAGCAGGAGACTGAGTTTAAAAACGGTTCAGTGAGTGAGTGTGCAACAGCGTTAAATGTGGAGCCTACAGATCAAGGAGTGGTTCTGAGAATCCTGTTCGGCTAATACACAAGGAACGTACCCAGGGCTGAGGAGTATGCAGAGGTACTAGAAAAGACAGACCTGGATACCTAGTGGGCTACTTCTTTGTAGGTAATGGAGGCCACTTGGCTTTTGCTAAACATCAGAGCTGAATATTTTTAATAAAATAGGTTATTTTCAACCTAGTGGAGACTTTCCTCCTCTGCACACTGGTATTATCAGAAGTCCTTGCAGCTAAAGAAGCCATGGGAAATGTCGCCTGCATGCCGTTTTTCCCTTTCCCTGCCATTGATGTATCAAGACCAATCCCCATGAAGTCCAGCCAGTTAGACTGGCAGTGAACCAGTCCAAATCATCACTTCAAGGTGTTAACTAAGGCCCTGATGCTGCAAGTACTGTCCTCACAGACATCTGCTAATATTCTGTGCAGATTTGCACATTGCCTGCTCTGTGGTCTTTACAGAATGAACTTCTCCAGTAACATTTCCCCAAAACTTAATGTCTCAGCATGATTAAGCACTGGAATATGTCTGGGATTTCAGGCTAGTGAAACAGGAGGTTCAGCAGAGAGTGCTGAAGCACACTAAATGTACCAACACAGCTTTATTAGCTCTTTTTTACTTCTGGAGACAATGACTTGGCAGGGCATATGCAGAGAGATTTGGAAAAAACTGGGAATGAAATGCAGAAGCCCTGGCTTACAGCAATGCCTCATCCAATCCTGCGACTGGAATACGTTTTCCTTGGGTGCACTCCAAAGCGAGGGGAAAGTCTGATGTACTTGGCGGGAGCTGGGGGAGGAGGGAGTGTAAAAGCACAAAAATTGCAGAATTGGCACAAATGTGCTAGAGATATGGGTGAGCAAATCATTCTTAACTGATACCAGTAAAACCTTTACAATGGAATAGCTATATTTAGCTATCTTTCTACTTCTCCATGTATTTTCTGTTTTTCCCCTTTTCTAAACCTGTGATATTATAAATTTTTTTAATTGATATGAATGTTAACACTAGCCTGATGGATCCATTAAAACAAAATCAATGTGTTGGGTGAGCCACAGCAAGCACCTTAATTTTTATTGTTTATATGCATAATGTCAATTCAAGTGTTGCATGAATATTGAGGCCCGACCCTACAGTCTGGATTAATTGTTTGCTTTTGCTAATTCACTTTATATTTATATATGTTCTGTTGGGTGGTACGTACCTAGCAGAATTGGACTGCTGTTCATATATCTAGTAATCTGGCTAAAGATAAGATATATAATCAAGCTGTAGCAAGCTCTTGGTTCTTTAAAAAAAAAAAAAGTCCTGTTTAGCAGTGCTTCACTTGCATCTGTTTAGTTCAAGTGCTATGTTTCCAATCAGATTGCATGATGAATGTTTAGGGGAAACACCAACCTGGTTTCAGCCAAAGTGCATCTTGAGTTTGAGTTTTCTTTGCTGTTTTTTCATCTTGCTATGTATCTTTTTCCAGTATATCACTCTGAAATATGTATGAATGATCCCAATCATGATTTCTGACCATCTGTGCAGTCTACTGGGGATTTTATAGTCTATTTCTATTAAAATTTAGCATTTCTTATAGATTTTCTGGAGGACCAAATTTTTACAGGAGATACTGGAGGAATGCCCTTGTGGTTCTAAAGTCCTGAAAAGAAGAGCACATGGAGAGCAGTGCAACAAAACAAAATCTTAAGTGCCAGTCAATTGTCTGTAAATAGTTGATAAAGCTGAATATACCTTTCTGTAAAGCAAGACAACGTGTGCCTAGTATTGAAAAGAAGTAGACTATTGAAAATGCAGATACATGTTATCAAGAGAAATATTTTAAAAACAAGATCTGACTTCTTGGGAAAGGCTCTCAAGAGCAGAAGATTCTTTACACAGTTCTCTGCAAGATGAGATTGGTCAAAAATAATCAGTCTAGGCTCAGTGCTGCACTAACTAGGTAATGGGAAGACAGCCTCGGGTCTTTTCTATGTCTAATTATTATGCTTCCATGAGTATTCTCCAAATTCAGGTCACTCAAATCATTAGGTACTGATCACAGATGAGCATTTCCTAGCCTATTTGCATTTTGCAGTATGTGCTCAAAGGTTTAACAATTGTGGATGCAAATTAAGAAGACTTGTGGATGGAAGCGCTGAGCTGATTCTGCATCTCGTTGGAGATCTAAGGCCAGCAGTGCCCAATGTGCCTGAAGCTCTTGGAAACACAAGTCCTAATTTCCCATAAATGTATTGCAGATGCTTAGTTTTGAAACAATGATTCCAATCTTCTAATTTTAAAGCTTCTAAATTTTTTGTTTACAAGTTGGCCTTCTAGAATTTCTCACACTTAGCAAGAGTAAACCAGCTGTTCCCACAGGCACAGTACTTACAGCTCAGCATACTGGTTGTTTCATGAGTAGCGATGGAACTAATAGATCTGTTGCTAATCTAACCCTATCTGACAGAAAAGGAATTTTCAAAAGTGTGGTCAACAGACCTGTCATTTCAGTATGTTGTTCCTAAGAACCCACAGACTAGTTTAGTGTTATACACGCTAGCATCCCATTTCAATAAACGCTTTGCTATGCAAGGACTGCTTGCGTAGCAAGCTCTTTGTCTGCTGCGAGAACACTGTTAGTGTAAAATTCTCTTGTGTGTTCATTGTCCTTTTCCAGGCTGAGGGTGGGCTTAGATAATTCCATGGCAGTTAATAAAATGCATATGTTATCCTACAGCGGTTTGGTTTCCATTTCTCATTGTTGTACTTAGCACCCAAAACCATCTTTGTACCCATTTCATATGGTAGTTGATTTTTAATTTCTTCCTTGCTGGTTTTTGTTGTAAGAATGAATGCCACCTCAAGAAAAAGCTGTTTTTGTGTACTTTCAGTCTAGCCAAAACCATCTTTCATTTCAGTTCAGTGCTGCTAGCACGACCCCAAAGGCTCTTGAGATTTACAGTAAGGCTTTTGTATGTGGCAGCTTATAACCATTGGGAATATCCAGGGGGCTTTAGGACATGGTTTGAAAGGATCCTGGAGCTGTAGTTTTTGCTGTTGATCTCAGAATGAGTACAAAGAAACTCTGTTTGCTCTAATGATTCATGGTAACATGGCCATGCACCAGAGTGAGAAGATACCTCAGAATATTTACACTGCAGCACTCATTGAAGCCCCACGGACAAGGGAAAGCCATGTAGAAAGTACAGTTATGAAGCTAAACATTCACCAAAAGGTGACTTGAGAATTTTTGGTGTTGAATTTCCATTCGTGAGGTAGTGAGAGGTTATGCAAGCAGGAGAGGCTTAAAAGGCTCTTGGCTGCTGAGGCTCTGAGCACAGCTGGCTTAGAGCCTCCTGAACACCTACCACAATGTGTGATTCCTCACCCTCTTACTCTGCCTTTAACACAAACATGCCAGGCTGTATTTTCTGTTTAGAATAATAATCCATAAAATACCACGGGTATCCTCTCCAGCTGCTCTGCCAAACCCAGCTGTCTTGTCTGTGACCCTCACAGGGCATCAGTCACTCCAATTGTTCACCGCTTGCCAAAGCTTTTATTTCTCTGTTTTGTGACAGGACTTATGGCTCCATTTCAGACACAAGACCACCCCAGGACTAACCAACTCATCACTGAACGCTCTGAAGAGCAACAGAGAGATGCTCCTGTTTGCTTAGCCAGAGCTCTAACATCTGGCAATTACAAAATTGCGTTATGCAACAATTCTGCAATTGCAGAGCTGGGTGATGTCGCATGCTGAGTTGCTGCCACAAATTGAAAGGATGCTTTAGAAAATTAGTCTCTGTAGAAGTGGGTACTGATAATGCCTTGGGACTGCAAAAGCTCACACTCCCCTTTCAGATCTAGCAGTGAGAAATGGTACAGTATCTTGAAAGATGATCTGAGCTTTAAAAACTAATACAAAACTCATGCACTGTCCATTTTTTAAAACTACTTGAAACATCATGTATCAAAGCGACTGGAAGCTAAGCTGAGGAAAAACCTTTTGTTTTTTTGCTAAGCAAATTCATCGCAGCCTAACTGGGAAAAGTTCACAGGAACATTTTTCAGAGTGAGACTGTTGCCTAAATTTGTCACGTTTCCTGAATGTGCTGTCAGGATGAAAAATGTCACCAACAAATCAGCTACAGAAATTCAGGAACATGGGAACTGTTTAGTTTATTTTTTGTTGTTGTTGTTGTTGCTTTATTATTATTATTTTATTTTAGTGGGAGAAGGAGCCAGGGTTTTACTGCTTCTGAGGTTTGTGTCAGCTTCCTTGTAGCTTGAGTTAGGGGTAGCAGTGCCAGCCAAGTCAAACCTGGGGTCAGGCAGCGCAGGTAGTTTTCTGGCTCTGCTGGAATCACAGTGAGTTTAATTTCAGTAAAACCAATGTGACTGTTTAATTATCTGTCTGTGTGCTACCTAATATGTTAAGCTCATTGCATTCCCGGTAGTGTCTGGGGGTGATGGATACCTGGTTTGAAGTTGTTGCAGTTCTTTGGTACTTGATGTTGAGTGTTTGCCTTTGACTCTTCAGTGATTTCACCCGAAAAGAGCTTGGAAATTCACTCGTGAAATCAAAGGAATTTTCATATTGGCCTTCAGTGACTGCTGGAAATAGTAGATAAGAAAGTACTGATAGCAATTTATGAATGTGCTTTTAGCTCAGAACTATGTTCTGAGAATAGAGTCAGTATATATGTCATTCCCTTGGCCTATGTAGAGTTTACAGAGACAGAACGTAATTTTTTTTACAAAATTTTTTTCAAGGTTGTAAAAAGAGCCTTTCTAGGTGTGAAATCAGGGAAACTGATATAGCTTAGCCTTCCTTGATCTGAATCTGTTAAGTGCAGGCTTCTTTTATCTAATTACCTTATGTGAGTTAGCTCTGAGGCATAACGGCGATTCCTTATTCATTATTATTTGACTGTATTTGAGTTGATTGCTTTACCAAATGGGATGAGGAAACATTCAAATCCACAAGAGTTTTAGTAGATGCTAAAAAGAGGGAAGAAATGAGAAGAGATGTACAGGCAGAGAAGATCTTTTTTTAAAAAACAAAAACAAAAAACAGAGAAACCAACACAGACTAGCTATCATCACAAAGCTGAGCTTTGTGGAATCAGATATGATATTAATATGTAACTGTTGGGATAAATTGTTTTTTTACTGGAAGTCCCTGTTCTCCATGCAGACCTTTCCCATCACCATGAGGCAGATCGCGTTTGGGCTGAGAGGGTCAGAGTACCCCTCAGTGCAGAAGCTGAGCAGCAGATGGTATCAGCAACAGAAATGGCGCCATTTTACAAGGGACTTTGATCTGAGTGGAGGACATCTGCATTCTGTAAATTGACTCTGAAAAACCATCAGAAGAGTATTCTCCAATTACTCACTGAGTGGGAATTTTTCCTGTTTCAGTAGTTAGTGTCTTTGACATAAAGCTGTGAGAGAGTCATGTTATAAAGTTCAAGTATCCTATTTATATTATTTTTTTCAGGTCTGTTTCCTCTACCTTCTGATTAAAATGTGTAGCCATTGTGATAGAGGTGCGCTGCTGGAGCTTCTTCTTTCATATGAATGTACCGATAATGTCAGGAAAATAAATGGAAGAGAAAAGCTGTCTGATTGAAAGTAAATACTTAGAGCAGTTTCAGTGGTCCTTTGGGTGGGAGCTAATATAAAGTTGCTTAGTAAATCAGTAAACAAGTTAGAATGTGCACAAAAAAGATAAAGAAGTAGAATACCATCTGAAATGAAGGGGCTCCCAGGAAATAAATCAATCAAATATGTGAAGAGCTGGACAGAATCTCAATCACTTGTGCTGCAGAAGGCAGACACAGCTTTCCTCTGACACATCCGCATCTCTGAGGTTATTGGCCTTGACTGTAAATAGTCTGGAGTTCTGTCAGGACTTGCTTAACCTTTATGGCCAATGTGCCTTGATGACAGTCTCCTCGCTGGAAGATTGAAGATGATTTGAATCATCGCCATTAGCGTTGTAGCAGCAACTGCTGTGCAGCTGATGTCTATGTTTGTGTATTTATAAGCCTACAAGAGATGGAGATAAATATAATTATTTTAAAGTTTTCAGAGCTCAACTTTTCTAAACTTTGCAAAATGCATTAGTTTCCACTAAACAGGTAAAGCTGCAGTGAAGTTATGTCTCTAATAGGACTTAGACTGACAAAAGGCAAGAAATCTGTAGCTTAGTTTCCACAGAAACTGGGGATTCAGAAACCCACTGTGCACCTTTGAGAAATATGTAATAATGCTTAAGCTGCTGCTGCCCCATTTTTTGCATCCCTGGCAGTCTTATAGTTTGGATTGGGTTTATATATACCTTCTGGGTTGTAGGGGTACTAGGAGGCATGTAGTGAGTCTTATTTCAAGTGTTTGAAGCTAGGTGCTGTTTCCCATATTTATCTTAACAGAATATTCTCTCATTAATAGTCAAAGCATCATGACAGAAAAATGTTGCACGCTTGTGTGGTTATGAAGTGTTTGCAGTTGGGATGATTTTCACTTTGATGAAACATCTTCAACACCACATTGGTTTTACCTGGCTCCCGTGGATCCAGCAACACAGGAAAAGCAAATTCAAGTTTAAAACAGATGACCTAGGTGTCCTCTTTGAAGACCTGTAACCAGTGGTGTTGACCAACAGCTGTTTAAAACACGGGATTTTTACTTACAGACAGATCGGGGCGGGGGTGTGGGGGGGAAGGAGGAATTGTAAACAATTGATTCAGTGTGCAGTGTGCGTATAGCCTTGTCCGATCTGGTGCCGCAGCACATGCTGAACATGCTTCCCTCTTAAACCAGAAGGAAGGTCTAGGCCAATCTGCAGTCAGCAGGGGCTCACCTGCTTACTAGTAAAAGTTGTGCTGCGGAATGTTCCCGACAGAAATATTGCTGCTCAGGAGCACCAGACAGACATGATTTTCCTGATAATATTTGCCCTCATGGTGTCTCATTAGACTAGCAAATAACATCATCCCTATGTTCCCAAGTTATGAGCATCACATACCAGCTTTGAGGAGATGCTGGCAGCGTATAACCTTCCCTACTGTTCCATTGCTCCCTTGTCATGGAGGCTACAGCCTCTGCTACAGCATGCAAGTGCTGGATTTTGAATTTGATCCATTAAAAATCCTTCTCTGCAAAGTCACTCTACATGTTCATTTCCTGCTTCGTGCATTGCCAAAATCCAAGTGTTGTTTTGTTTTTCTTTACTGTCAGTGTACCTCATATATCTTTCAAACTGCAAGCAAAAGTAAAAGTTGTTCAGCAGCACGTCAAAAAATGTTTTTCTGTGCTCTCTTGTATCCTGACCAAGCCGAAGGGGAAAGTGCCAGTCCCTGAGCACGCTGTACTTGCGTCAGCCCAGGATCCAGGCTTGATAGCGATTAGTGACCCCTGCGCCCATCATATGCATCAGAAACTTTTCCTAGACCATAGAATTAAACTTCTGTCAAGCCCTATGTGAAGCAGTCAGTGTGGCTGAACAATTCTGCCTCGTTACACCCTAAGTACAGACAAGAATAAGTAAACATTCGGGGCCTTTCAGTCAGCAATAACCACACTGTTAGGGAGTCAACGCAACTAGGGACTGTGGCCAAAGCCTTTAACCACTAATCCAAACCAATTTCCTCTCTTTCTCAAATCTCAAATGTTCAGTGACTTGAAAGCTTTCTGAACAAAGAAGAAAAGTTTACAAAATACCCCCTTTCTAAATTAGTTTAACAAAATCCTTGCAGAAAGTATGATGAGTGGTATAGTCATGTTTTCTAAGTCAGTATGACTGTGCATAAAATTGTAGAAGAAATGTAAATCTTCCTGGTTTGAGCTGAACTTGAAAACGTTTTAATTAGGAAAGGTCTTTTGGATCCAGAGGCGGGGAAGGGAATTCCTTACCGCATTCTGCCTTTTTTTTTTTTTTTCCTCCTTGTATTTCAGCAGGCAGCAAGTATCTAGATAATGTGCCAAAACTATGCATAGGCTATGTAGGTGAATTGTATGTTTAACATATCTCACTTTCAGAGGTTCAATTGCTGTAGGACTATCTTAAGTTCATTCTTTGATTATCCCTAGATCATGAAGTAGTATGACCATGGCCTTGCAAATTTATTCTGAGCATCTCTGTATTCATTAATATTGAGTATGCATACTGGGCTGTTGCACTTTATCTTTTAGTTTTTCATGTCCTATTTATTTTTGCTGCACATCATTGTCATTGAGCCACATCACTTTCTGCTTCCTTTTATTTGCTTTCTTCATTCCTCAAAATAAAGTGAACTGAAAAATGAAATCAGTATCTGTGCTTACTACAAGGCAAATCTTGCCTCTTGATATTATACACTTCCCAATTAATGTTAATGAAATGTAATGGACTGGAAGTATTCAAGATAAGAATTTGGTTCTGTGATTGAGGAGAAAATAATTTTGTCATAGAATGGCTAATTTGTAGAGAATATTGATCATTTTTAAAAGTTTTATTCTCTTTGGGATTAATGACAATTGTGAACCAGCTCCACAATTTCCTAATCTATTCTGCTTTCAGAAATACTTGATAAATACTACAAGTAAAAAGCTGGCAAGCTGTGGATTGTTTGTGAAGCACGAAATTTTGAAATTCAGTTTCAGACTTTGCAAGTTTATTCATGAAAAGTAGTTATTCCTTTTCTGAATTCATCAATGAAATCAATCACATTCTACCTGTTAGGCATAACTTAATCAACAATTACATAAGGAGAAAAAACATGCTCGGTCAGATAAATCTGCTTGTGCCTGCTGTTGCTTCTGTCTGGAGCTCCAGGCAAGTTTTATAGCGCACCACCATTTCAGTATCACCTGAATATTGAATTCTCTATGTTTTCATTAGATGTTAGCCAAAACACTTGCTAAAATCCTGCAGGAATTTAGCAAACAAATGAAAGGAGAAAACAAATTTCTAGTTAAGTATTGAAATGTTTAAATAGGCAACCATTTTTTGACTATCACATTTTTGGGAATGGAAATGAATCTTGAAGTAGGATTTTGTTCCTGTAAGTACATACTCTGTCATGAATTCTGATCCTGCTTTCTTTGCAGCTCTTTTTTTTTTGCTGGCATAAGACCTCAGAACAGAACCTCAATTTGTTTAACGTGTCCATCCTGCAATGGGAAAGACAATTCCATTTGGTAGTTATTTCTCTGTTTTAATCCCGTCTATTTCAGAATTAATCCCAGTTCCCATAGACTTAGGTACTATGTTCTGACATACAATGTCTGGGTAATCAACGTTCAGAGATAATCCTCTTTGCTTCAGGCCTTCCATTCAAAAATATGCAGAATGACATAGAGACCTTGGTGATTTTGCCATTGTTAGTTTTTTTCCCCTTCTTTTCTGATGACAAAGTTAACCTTCCTGTTATTTTAATGAGGTTTTAGTTGGATGTCCTGCCTCATCTCCCCTGCCCTCTCTGTTCTGGGCAGCAGCTCCTCTTGGCTTCTGGCTGCGGTGCCACAGAGGCTGGGTGGGCTCCGCCAGAAGTAGGGCAGAGATTGTCACCTTCTCCTAGGCCAGGCGCAATGAGAGCTGCTTTGCCTGTTGCACATTAGGCTTTTTGTTTGCATGTCACTAGAGCTTAGCTTCATGTTGTAGGTCTTTAGAAATGGTAGTGTGTTTAGTGCTGATCAGATTAAAGTGACAAAATTAATAAAGTATTTTAATATGCAGGGAGAAGAGACTGAAGGGAATTGAAATTAGGGAGACAGAAGAACAAAGGCAGTTCTTAAATGAACATTTTTAGCAGTAGCTTAACATTATAAAGATTAATAGGAATTAATTTGCATATATAATGCAATGTACAGAACACAATTCAAACTGACTACGGATTTTACAAACACTATTATTGTAAAAGAAGAGCAACATAAAATAGACATATCTGTTTTCTTTCCCTAGCCCAGTAAACATGCTTGACTAAAACTGCAGGAGGCACTGGTCATTCTCAGACGTTCTTGTGTCATGTGCCTTCGTCTTGGACTGTACAGGCACAACCATACCTCATGTTGATTCTAGTGCGACTGACTATTCTTATTTTATAGCTGATCAAAGCATACATAGTCATAAGTAATGATAACACCAGTAATCAACATTTATGATAATGTGGAGTCAAAACAAAGTGATCAATAATCTACTGGTTGGTTGCTCAGGGAAGTAAGAATAAGTAAGTCTAAGGAAGACCCAAGGAGTAGTACAACATGAACATAAGTTAATTTTTTGCAAGCTGGCTTAGCTATAACAGCACATGAATGTCTAAGCTTCAGCCCAAAACATACCAGTCACACTGAGCAGGAACAGCCTCTGTTCCTCTGAGCATTCCCTGCTCATCTTTTCTCAATGTAGTGTGCTATAGGGATGTGTTTTCTGCCCAGCTGCAACATTTATCTGTAGTATTATTGGAAGGCATGGGTCTAGGGAGCATGAAGTCCAGACTGAGAGCTCTCCTAAAACCCATCAGCTAGGGCTAGGATTACCAAACATGACATTTCCTGTATTGTCCGTTTGAACTTCATGTATTCAATACTATAATAATAAATAGGATGGTATTTCTTGTATTTCTCTAACATCTGCTGTTTCCTTCTGTGCAGAAAAATGGCACATCCTAAAGTTCCAAACCTTCCTGAGGTGTATATATGATGAGAAATGTTGCTTCATCCCTTGTATACTTTGGATGATCTCTGGGAAAGGGAAGAGAGAAATGCCTGAGAATCAAAGATAAGAATAAATGTCTTTAAAAAGGAGCAATTGCAACAGAGAAGTGATGACACCTTCCTTCATCCCCACACAAGCTGCATACAGTGGGACATACGCTGCTGTCTGTCAGCCCAGTGTAGCGTGTAATTTAGCTCACTAGGTTGCACTATTTTGCAGTAACTACAGGCTGCTGTCACTCTAGGAGGTGGAGGCAGGGGTGCCGATACCACAGTGGTGCTGTCCGTATGCAGCAAATTGAGAACTGCCGAGATGGGTGCCCACAGCATGCTCATACAAAGCACACTGGAGAGCAACCAGTGGGTCTGCTTTTGTTTGTATCTGCCCATCTGGGATTGTGCTCACTTGCAACAATACCCCACCTACAATTTGTCATTTCCACATGGCTTCCTACTGTTTCCAAATGCTGTCAGATAATGCAGTAGAGGAAGTTGGTCTTCAAAATTTAGCAAGTCTCCCTTGAAACCAGTGCTTTACTTGATGTCTGCAACTGAAGTCTAAGACCAGGGAATGCAAAATTCAGTTCTGAAATCAAATTTGAAGGAGGTGGTGTATTTCAAAAAGAGGGAGTAAAATTGCATTTTAAAGTTTTCAGAGCTCCCTGTCACTTGTCCTGTCCTTAAATTGATGCTTTTTAGACTGCTCTCTTAAGCAGCTTCACAGCCACTAACTCTGTAAGTACGGTGGTGAGAGAGTTGTGTTTCTCAGGGCCCACTTTGAAGCCCTGCTTTAATTCTGCATCACGGTGATAGCATGTGCTTGTATCAAGAGTTGCTTCTGCTTCCAGTCTGTACAGAAAATGTACCTTTTCCAAAGGAAATGTAAAGGAGAGAATTGGGTGTGCAGTTCTAGATAGAGTGAAGATGTTTGTTATGTGTGCCCAGGGGCAGGCATGTGTAGTGCATCAAACAGAATCTTTCCACAGCCCCAAGTTTGAATTTCTCGTTTCAATATTTAATGAGAGCTCTGAAAATAAGCCAAAGGTGGTGCTCCCCCAAGGAGTGGTCTGGAAATGAGGCAGCATGGATGTTTTCGGCACATGGGCCAGTTTTGTCCTATCAGCAGTGTACAGACTTCTGAGTGGAGTAACCACGTCCTCTAATATGGTGTAGTTTCCAAAATTAATTTTAGTGTCAGAAATAATGGTGATTGATTCTCATTACAAGAATTGTGTCAAATTCCAGTTTGGGACAGAAAAGAGGACACAGGCTCTTTGCTATGGAAATGAGCGAGCTCATGTTCATGTATCTGTGTGTTTAGAGAGAGTACATTTTTAAGTAAATTCAGCTCAGAAGGTGATTATTTGAAGTACTGGCAGTCTTGGAAAGAATCCCTGCCTTCAGTAAATGCACTTTGGGCTTTTGACTGGCTATATCAGGGCATGTTGTCAAGGCTAGATAGTCCCTTCTCAGAAATTGGCTCAATTCAGAGTCTGGGTTTTATTTTTGTGCAAGCAAAATAAGGTAGAGAAACTATTGTTTTTTAAATCATTATTTCCTGATTTTTTTCTGTAATCCAACTATGTTACCTAATATTGCAGTGCACCCTTGATCAAAGACCTACATCCTGCTCCTGCAGGGAGGTGGATTTACTGGCTTGGTGGTTCCTTCACATCCTTCAGGATGCTCTAGTGCTTCTGCATTGGCATCTACTGTCTTGTTACCTTGCATGGGGGGTATTGGTTCTGCTGGTACCTCAAAGGTGTTGCATAAAAAGCAATAGAAGGAAAGCTGGAAAAAATCTCAGGAAACTACTAGCTGACAAGCAAGAGGGCTGATATTGTGTGAGGCATGCAGACAACCCTGAAGGACAGCTTGCAGTAGTAACATGCTGCTAGAAGGTGCTGTCTGTGTCATCAAGTCACTGATAATGGCTTTGAAAGAGTGAACAGGTTTTAGCCCACAGCATGGATAACATACCAGCATCATGAAGTACTATTGAGTGGCACTGGAGTGTCTACAGAGACATTTAGCATCTTCAGAGATCACAATTTAGCCAGGTGAAGGCTGCTATACCTATTTGGAGTTACTGTGGGTTTGCTTACTTTTCAACCTATTTGTTGTTCTGTGGTGCAGCTCAGTGTTAACGGATAAAAGCTTCTTTGAGCAAAATTTCCTTTTGGCTCATCAGAATTAACATGTCCACAAGGCCAGGACTTGTCTTCCCTCGTCTTCAGCCTCTGTGTTCAACAACACTTGGAGTGGCGGTACTGTCACACTTGGGTGGAATGGCTGTGGCCTCGTTTTTTTTTTTTTCTGAATTTATCATCACAGACAACATCTGGAGGTTCAGTAGGTAGCATTGCTGTCCTCAGCCATTTTTCTGCTCTGGAATAAGAAATCCCATAAATCCAGCCAAATATGGAATTCTGTCAGCGGATTGATCCAAGTTTGATCACACCATTAAGGATATCCTGTCACTTACAAAAAGGGTTTGAGATTGGTTTGTTTCCTGCAGCTGGAAACCTTCATTTCATTACGCAAATTATTTCTCTGAAAGCTGCTAAGAAGGATTGTGGTCTATAATTAGAATAATACCCCACAGGATTACATTCACAAATGTAATTATATAATCATTTAGAACTAAATTGTGCCATGAAACTAGAGGATTTTTCAAAGCGGTACTGGCATTTCAGGAGGGTTGTTTTTAAGATTTTCTCTTGTAAAGCAGTTGCCACAGGCCAATTAGAAAGACTTTCAGTTCAACTGAGAGCCCCACCCCGCTGCTTCCCCTGTCAGAAGTTTGACATTAATCAACATCATAGTCTATGTTCAGACATCTGCTGTAATTCAGAACCAGGTAGGGGCACTGAAATCAAATGCAGGTGTCTAGCTTCCAGTATTTTAGGTAAGATGGTGTAAGCTGGAGCGTGTCTGTTGAAAATCCGCAGAGGAAGGCAGCTTTACACAAGCTACTTTGGTACTTTGGTGCAATTAGTACTCTCATTCAGAAGCAAGACGGCCAGTTGGTGGAACAATTTGGACTTCAGGGAACCTCCTGTCACGGCTCTGTGGCAGGGTGGCAAAGAGCTGCCTTTGTGTCCGTGATACTCTTAGAAGACATCAGTGAAAAGGAGGAGATTCCTCGCTGTCTAGTGCCAAACTGGTTGCGCTGTTTTTCCCAAGGAACGTTGCAGTATATTGCTGTCACGCGGTGCAGTACTGTACTCCTTGACTGTATGACTGTACTCCTTGCGGTGGTGCTCAGGATGGCGTACCTATGGTTTCACAGTGATGCAAATACACTGAGCTCTCTTTTGATACTTGAACCTGCGTGAACGTGTCGGTGCAGTTCACGGACAAACCTTGATACAAAGCTGTTTCACACAATTCATTTCACTGCTCTTCTGCCTGAAACGATGAAACATATAAATATGAAATAGAGCAGTTTTAATGGCTGATTTTCTTCTTCAGGTTTGCAAAGCCCTTTTAAATGTCTTTACATTGTTCACGTGGCATCGTCGCATCCTTTTTTACGTCAGTTTCCTCAATTACAGTGCCTTGTCTCTTGCACAGACAAAACAGTACCAGAAAGTTTGCTTAATATAGCACGTTGTACTGAAACTCCAGAAGTAAAAAGCAGTGCGTTGCCCTGCTTTATTAGGAATTCATCCACTGTCCTTTCAGGTTGCAAACCCCTGGTTAGTGGCCAATAGCAGGATAAACTAATGAGGAACTGCAATATTTGCAACCTGAGAAAGGCAAATATTTCACTGAGCTCTCCAATTATCTCTGGTAGCCTCATACACTTCTAATGAGCACAAGGTAATCAGCCTATCTCTTCCAGTGTATTGACAAGAGATGCTTAAAATTCTCCAGGATTCCTGTGGTGAACTGAGATGTGGTCCTAAATGGATAAATAAAGAGGTTGTGCAATTGCTTCTTCAAGGACTTCAAGGGCCTTGCTCTGCCATGCTCTTTCCAGTGCTGGTTGTCTCTGCCTGTGATGTGTTTTGTCGATGTATTTATTGTATGCAGACTAAAGAGACAGCAATTTTGGAATTGCAAGGGTGCTTGAGCAGCAGTGTAGTCTGGTTGCTGAGAGACTACAAAATCATTCTTCTCCAAGTCAGCATCTCCTAACAAGGACTCCTCTGTGCTTGGCTGTGAGCTCACATCTCTAGCAGTGCAACTGGGTAAGAAATAGGGTGGCAGAAAATGCAAACCTGCAAACAACAACAGTTGCTCTCTGGGCTTTCACCGTACTATCCCACATTAAGAACAGGAAAATCTTGGGAAGCAGGGAGCACAGCATGATGGCCATTTGCTTTGGGAGGCAGAATCCATTCCTGTAACCTCCCACGTGAAGGAGTCAGCAGGAGGCAGGACGCGATCTGGAGCTATAGAAATAGGAAGCACAAGAGAAGTGTGTGGAATGGTAGGAAGAGCTGTAGCTGTTCTGCTGTACTGTACCATAACACCCAGGGGACTAAAGCTGAAGAATGCAAAAAAAGAAGCGTTTGTTTCTGATCAGCAACAGTAGCTGTATTTATTCAAAGTGTTTTAAAGCAAGGACAGGAGAAATTGTTACTCAAATGTATTTTGCCCGTGAGGTTGGAATGTATGCAGATTTGTTAATACCCAACAGAAACTTGGAAAGGAAATAGAATTTGAGAACATTCTCCCATCCAAAAGTCTGTGCCATAATGAAACCCATTCACAAGCAGATGTTTATAGGAAAAAAATATCAGTCATTTAAAAAATGTAAACTGACAGCCAGTATCCTTTCTAATTCCCTAATCTGCAGCTGTGCTGAATTCAAACATTCACTTTTGGATGCTCAGGAGATTGGTACTGAGAGATATTCTTCCACTTTTAGTACCTCCTGGCCTTAAAGTTGCACCACATGGTTGTATCTGCTTACAACTCGTATTACACAGTTTTGTAGCAGAGATCAGTTCAGTATTTTTGTAATCATGCTGACACCCTCAGCTGAGCTGTAAGTTCAGTTAGGGGACAAAACACTGAGAGTCTGCTTTTCCTGTATGAGAATCAAAATTGCACAGCTGAGTTTTTAACTAGCGTCTTTGTCTTGTGTGTAATTAGCATAGAGATAGCCTAAAACAACTGTCTTGAACCAGGAGACAGAACTGAAACATCATTCCTGTTTCCATGTCTGATGTGAGGTTTGGGCGGTATTTCAGCTCTCAGTGGGCAAACGCCTACATGACAACACCAGCCCTTGCTGAGGCTAAGACAGCCAGCAGTTGGTGCATGGTGACCGACCCCTAAGTCACGTCTGAGCCTTTAGTAAAGCTGTACAATCAAGGTTGCTTTGCCATCACCAATCCTGGATAATTTTGTCATCCCTGGTGTGAGGGGATGAGTACCTTGTAACAGTGTAGTAGCTCTCGTTGCATACTTGAGAAGAGGGTTGTGCCATTGCCCTGGTTTGTGGGTAGGACCTGAGGTACAGAGATGCGAAGAGCTCTGTACATCTCAACCAGCCGCAGCCGGTCATGCAGGAACCCCAGGAAGCTGACAGCTAGAGTGTTCCTGCAGCATCTCCTGGGGCTCTCCATCTCCTTCCCTTGGCTAAAGAGGGAACCAGAAGTGACTGTGTTCCAACCTGAACTGGGCCCCATGCTAGCTGCATACAACCAAATGGGTTCTTTCCAGCGCCATTAGTCCCCTGTGGTGGCCCAGGGCTCCTGGTCCCCGAGCAAGGACTGTCAGGAGCACAGTTGCCTCCTCTCTGCTTCTCCTGGCTGAGGGGAGCCCTGGGAGTTTTAGTTAACATGGCTGCTGGCTTCTCACAAAATACCAAGAATGTCAAAATTCTGTTTAATGTACAAGAAAAAGCTTCATCCGGCAAGGTGGCAGCTTCAGGATTTGCTGCAGAGAAAGGTCAGCGCTGAGAGGCAGCTGGAGAGAGTTGGGAGCGCAGTGAGCACCAGCTCTGAGGGCTAGCATTGGAGCCAGTAAGGGCAGCAAACCAGGGAAGGTAAGGAGAGAAATAAAACAAATATTAATGTGAAAAAAGTGTTGTGCCTGTGTACAAAACCTCAGCTGTAATCGTGATACCTGTTCTTGTGGCTTATGATGGCATTAGGCTCTCTAAAGGTTTATTATGTGCAGCTGGATGCACATTAGTCTATTTATTAGTCATCACAAGGTTGTTGACATTATTTCCACAGTGCTTTTACATTAAGAGCTTAGTGAAAGGACAGATTTATGTTAGGGTACCGAAGTAATTTCCTCATATCAAGACAGCTTAGAAATACAGGGACCTAAGCTGTTGCTGTAATGAATTTTCTGCCTCTCACAGGGATATTTATCCAATCTGTTCTGTAAATAGAGAAATTAGTTCAGACTTGTGTAAATGCATTAATTACACTTAACTGGATTAATGGCTGAACTCTGAGGAAATGCTGTTTCTTCAGACAAAACAGTCTGACCAGGTCATCAAAGTACATTTTAAATTCAGCCCGGTGACTCTGGAGGGAGCAGGCCTGTATGAGCTGGGCTGCTGGGGAAGCAGTTGCTTCCCTGGGCATTTGGGTGGGACATGAGGGTCTGTGACAGAAGGGGCTGCTCAGAGGGATGGGACTGTGTAAAGAGACATTTGCATTTAGAGTCTGTGCCACCTCCTGTCTTCAAGCCCACTCCTCTTGGACAGAAGTTAGTCTTTGGAAACTCATCCAAACTGTGGCAGTTTACAGTCTCTTTCTTCCCACATGAGTGAATGATTGGCTGCAAAGTTTTATGGTGAATATTTGCTGATCAATTATCCGAAGGTGAATGCAGCAAGTCATGGCAAAGGCTTCGGATCTGTTTTCCTTGACCATATTGTGTTAGTCTGAGCAGCTTGCTCAGAAATTCGATGACTTTTGGAGATGCTTTGTGGTTTGGTGGCATCTGTATGCCATTCCCCTTAGAGCAGCCCTGACTACACCTACAGAGAAACATGCTTGCACACCGGGGATGGACTCCAGGCAGCCTGGCCCAGCCGCAGCTTTCTGCATCCTCCAGAAATGCCCTTTGGCCCTGAGAAGGATTGGCTTTCTAATTCCACCTTGCAGTAAGCTCTTCATTAAATTGCAATAGCCAGCTCTCTTCTCAGTGTGCTGTTTTCAGTATTGTGCTGAAGCGTTTCTATTTTGCTCTTCACCCTATTGAAACCAAGTACAGTGGTGGAGGTCCCACTGGACCAAACAGCAGCATCTCTGAATACTTGATTCAGTTTTGCCCCCAGGAGCACAGCATCCTTCTGGCCTCTCTGTGCACCCCTCTGAGTGAGCGCCTGTGTTAGCCCTTTGCAGAAAGTTGCTCATCGGTGTTGACAATAAGCCCTGAGTGTAAGGGAGCCTCCTTCTTCCTTCTCAGACTTCAAAATGGGCATACAAGCTAAACCTGATGAGTGTGGTCCGAGGGCTCATGGTCGTAAACAAAATGACGCCTCCCACTTGCACCCTTTTTCACCTTCTCAGGGTTCTTTATAGAGAAGGTTTCTGCATTTTCCATAGATATGGAAAACGTTGGCACAATTTTCACGAGTTCTAAAATTTACTTATTGAATGGTAATGTTCAGCTTTCTTTTTTCTTCTCTGTTTCTAGTAATATATGCTACTGCAGCTCCCCCTCTTCTTTTCCAGCCCTTTAGCCATTTAGCTTGGTAATAATAGCCAAGCTATAGGTAATAGCTTGGCTTCCATTTTTAATTGCCACTGTCTGAATGAGAAATACTGCAGAGCTGTGGAGTTTCTCTGCTTTGCTGGAGTCCCCAAGACCAGAATTCCTTCTAAACCACAGCTTGCAACATGAAGGTCTTCATGGCATATGTCAGCAGTGTCCGTGAAATTTATTCTAATTAACTCTCTCTAGTAAAAACATGTCTGTTGTAAATATTAAATGTACAAGTACATTTCGGGCATAGGAAACTGTAAGAACTAAAAAGCAGTTGTATGACAGACTGAAAAAAAAAACATGCACACACTCTGTACCTCCTTGATATTGTCTTTAAAACATCTCTTGAGGCTTTTTCCATATTGTTATTTCTTCTCTTCCTTTTGTGCTTCTCCAAGGTTCAGGATCAGCTGCAGAAAAACAGACCATAGAAATAAAAGGGTTTGGTCAATTTTGCCCTGCGGTTTCCTTGAGCATTGCTCTTAAGGCTATCCCAGACTGATGTGTTATGAACTTAACTTTCAGGATGTGGGTGCTAATGTCAGGAAGACCAACTGGGATCAGAAGTGCCTGCAGGGCTGGGTTCAGTTCTCAGGGCTGAGACATCTTCATGTTCAGTGCAGTGCCCGACTGCTCATCTCGGTTGCGTTATCTTTCTAGGCTTGTTCTGTGTACAGGTTTCACCTAATACATCGGGGAGCGATGAGGAAATTCATCTCCAACTCTTAACTACTTGGGGGAAGAACCTTCAGAAGGTCCCAGTGTGTTCTTGAGATGAAAAGCTGTTGATATATGCAGGTGACTAAGTGGGAAAGTTTAAAATTCAGGTTTCTTTCAAGCTGTCCTCTTTTCTGTTCTTCTGTGTTTGTAACATGTGTCTCTTCATGCAGTGTACAAGAAGCTGTGTTCTGTACAGGACATACAATTTTAGTACATCCACATACCCAGTTCCATACAAAGATGAATGTTTGACTCATTTTAAAAAAATGTGTATTGAATCTGTATTTTTCTCAATATTGTAAAGATACTGTTTCTACAAGGACAGCTGTGAGCTCTCTTCTGTTTAAGGTTTGAAATATCTCTGCACAAAACATGAAAATGCGAGGGTTGTCAGATCCTGCCAGAAAGGAAATCGGCTGTAATCAAACCATGGCATGGCATTAAATCTTTCACCTCACCATGCAGACGATGCAGAGCTAAACGGAATCTGTAAATTCAGCAGGTGTCAATTCAATGCAATTTAGAGTTCAGTGCAAGTTGGCCCTGAGTCTCTTTTGATTTAAAATATTCTTGATTTGCATTGGTTCACCTCAAGAGAGGGAGTCTTCCCCAGCTTTTTAATATTAACAGCGAGTGGAGATGCCATCACCATTTATCATTCAAACTTTGCTGACTACATTACACTGCAGATTTCATTGCTCCTTCTGCAGAAAGGGAGGAGACTTGTGTTAAATGCCCCGTGGTTGCGCCAGGAGGCTCCTAGTGCTCCCACTGCCTGGGGCTTTCTCCACAGGAGCAGAAGTCCTCTCCGCTCTCCCTGCGTGGCTGGACAGCCCAGAGCAGTGCTGGAAGATGCCCGGAGTCACTGGCTCACACTGTGTGGTGGGAAACAGGCTCAGTAGCTCCTGCTTCACAGATCTCCCCTTCCAAGTATTTGGAATGATATTCTGGTGAGCAGGGTTTATTGGGCAGGGGAGAACAGTTGCAAAAGTTGGTTATTCCCACAGCCAGCACACAAACATAGCCCTGCTGCCGGGGGGGCCGCGAGTGAGCCGGTTTGTCCTCCTGCCTCCCAGGGTGGAGCAAACTCGTTGTCTCTTTCTCAGCTTTTCTCTCCTCGGCAGAGAGCACAGTAGTTTCCTGTAATGCATGTCTTCCAGAAACGGACCCACTCCTGAAAAAAGATTGTGAAGAAAACCAATGGTACCACACTGATTGTAAGACATTAAGAACATGATGCTCCTCCATCCGTCAATAGTGTGTTCATTCATTTCATCTCCCTTGGTGTTTACAAGGACATGTCTGGCTTTTGATTTCACTTTGTCTGGCTTCAACTCCCTGATATTGGTTCCTTTCACTGTCTTTTTTTTCCAATAGATTAATAATCCTGTTAGTGTACGGTACTTTCTCACCTCAAAGGTGACAGTGTAATTCAGCCCTGGGAATGTGTGTAAAGATTACACGCCAGCCCATGGGTTCATTATGGGGAAGAACTGGATCTCACCTTATCTTCAGACCTTTTATTTTCTTTGGGCTATTGCAGCCAAATAGCAGAGGTTAAGCCTATCACAGAAAGGATCTAGCTTTCTTTGAGCTGGGCAAGGCCTATGTGGACGTTGCTTGAGCAGGAGTTTCCTGGTGTTCCCCATTTTTGGCAAGAAGGGCACTCTGGGAACAGAAGAGACAACCAACCATCATCCATCATGTAACTGATTGAAAGGCAGGCTTATTCTCATTTCTTTTATGTCAGCAGAAATAGGAGCAGTTTAACACCAGTCAAAGGAACTGCACTGGCACTGACTGGTCAGAACAGAGAACTGGCTGTCCATCCGTCTGTAAAAACGGCTGAGTAAGAACCTGTGCATTTTTTTCTTAAGTTTAGTGTTTTGTTAAAAGCTACTGACACCTGAGGAAATACTGTTCTGAAAACTGAGACGAGTAGAGCATTTAGGTTTTGCATTTGAATATGTAGTGCAGATTTAGTTCATGGCCTTAATTTCCAGTTAGTTTCTGGAAAGTTTGAAACAAGCAATTTGAAAGTCACCTGCATTGCTTCTTGTCATGGCAATGGTGATAGGGGAAAGCTTGCAAGTAAAAACTCAGTTCAGACATGCAGAGGATTTCTCAACACTTGTTATTTGGGTTTAGATAGTGTAATCACTTGTATTATTACCAGAAGACAAATATCAGTAAGGTTTTGCCAGTTTTTACTGGGCTACCGAAAGCTATATCAGATAATGGCATGAGTGAAAAATAACACCACCGAAAAAAGAGTCAGTGTTGTCCATTGGTACAGAGGCAGTGTCAGAAAGAGCTAAACACCAGTTTTCGTGGCAAAATTGTTATTTGTTGGTGAATCAGTTTTATGCATATAGAGAGTGCTTGGGGATTTTGCTCCCATGCATGTTTGTTTATGAAACGGAAAAAAGGCAGAAATTTTGAGTAGTCCCACCGGTATAAACCAGCACTGAAATGTAAAGATAAAACAAAAGAGTCAGTGATGCTAATAATAGAAATGCAAGATCTCTGAGAGTGAGCGCAATCGGTGGGGAATGCCAGTGCTGTTGTAATCATGAAAGAAAGGTTTCTTCTGCTTCACTTCTTTCCAAAAGTTTTGGAAAGCTTTTCTTTGTTTTAAACTTGTTCTTCACAAAATCTGGTAGCAGTCACAACCCGAAGGAGCAGGGCAGAAACAAACCATGAGCACAGCAGAGCTGAATGTTCAGGGGCAGAAGGAACAGCCAGTTTTAGGCTTCGTGGCATCAAGTGGCAGCTGGCAAATCTGTTCCTTCTAGGCTGGCATTGACTCTGTGAGCTCACACAAGGTGGAAGGGTAGTGCTCCGCTCCCTCTCCAACAGAAAAGTATGACTTTCTCCAACTGACAATGTGAACAGTGAACAAATTTACTGGCCCAAAGCATGCCGCATCTCAGCAGCAAAACAGCACAAACGCTAGGAAGCTCCCCAGTGAGGGGCAAACTCCTCCCTGCTTCAGTCCCTCCCCATTGGGCTAAGATCCTTTGGTCATACTGACTTCAATTTCCCGTGGCTTGCGTGCACTCTGACATCATTTAGCTTTGTCACTGGAGTTGCATCTGCGTTTGTTTGTCTCTGTGGCAGTGTTTAATGCCTTTTTTCAGCTTAGGTTTCTCTTCTTTCCCCTGTTCCTGTTAGCTCCGCAAGCAGCCTGCCGTGCCTCTCCTCCAAAAGTGGTATAAGCACCTTAGCGCACTAAGCGTGCATGGATGGTTGCTCCTGTTTCACCGAGTGGAGGTGGAGATGATAGGGACGCTTTTTCCAATCCTATTACCTCCTCATGCTCTTCTTATAAAAAGTGGGCAGTAGGGGCAAGTTGGCCATGAACAGTGCTGTGCAGGACATCAGTACAGTCATGATTTAACACAATCATTCAGCGGATATAAGCCACTAAAGCTTTCAGAAAAGCTGTAAGGCTTAACCCAAAGCACTCTGAAACAAGATAAAAGCTTAAGCATTTCCTCATCTCACATTCGCACCTGAAGATATGTGTGTACTGACCTTTCATATTGCTGGAATCGGTGTGTAGTGAAAATCCCTCTGTAATTTAGCGCTACAAGGAGTGCAGTCTGACTCATCTCTGAAAGAACATTTTGTCTGCCACTCGGGGTCCAGAGTGACTAAATGTATTATTTGTCTATAAATAAAAACACCTAATGAAAATTGCATTCTAGTTGGGGAAAGCAGACGTGTTTGTTCCACGTGATTATTTTGTCCACAAAATACAAAAACTGGGGAACTGTGAAGCTGCTGTCAATTATCCAGCTCTCTCCTCGCCAGCTCCTGCTGTTGCTTTGGGCACGTTGAGGTGAGGAGGAGCGTGCTATGCTGCTCCAAGGGTATTGCCCACTGATTATCACGCTTTCATGGGCATCTCTGGGGGGTGTTGAAGCGCGCCTTGCTGGGGCTGTCGGGAGGTGTTAGACTGTTGTTCCACTGATGAATCCCAGCTGCACAAAGTTGCACATCTGTCTCCTTGGTCCTTTTGCCAAGGTTATAGCTGTGTCCCTGTTCTGAGAGAAGATGAAGGTCTCACCATCTTTTACCAAGCATGGTGTGCCACAAAATTAGGGTTTTTCTAATAACCCATAAATGGTTTTGGTTCTCTTGCCCGTGTCCTCATTGAGCTCCATATTTTATGGCTAATGGAGCTACTATACATCTCTGTCAAAGCAGAACTAGCAAAACAGTCTAAAATTCTTTCACATATTTTCAAGTGTCCTGATGACATATATCTTCATACAGTTACTGAAGTTCAGCCGCACTGAGAGATAGAAAATCTCTTTGAAGCTCGTTAGCATCCATGTAGAAGGGAATGAGCTGGCTGGTTAGATTCTGTTCTCATTACTGGGGTATGAACATTGGCAGAGAGGCAGACCCTGGGCCCAGGTGGGCTGTCTTTTTAACTCCCAGTTCAGGTAGCTACACTGCACCTGAAATCAGTGTATTGGGCGGATGGTATTCCTGGCATTAGACAGTCTGCAAGGGGCTTAAGAACAGCAGGGCAGAAAATACGGGATGATGTCCCATTATGTAGGCAGTGGCAGGCTCAGCAGCCAGCTCTGGTGTCATTAGGTCTCTATAGGCAGAACTGCTATTTACTCTCTCTGTTAAATAACTTTTGGTAGCAGCATCCCTGATAATGTGTTGCCTGCAAGTCTGTGGCTTTTCTGGCAGGGGAAATATATTGGACTAGTCAGATTGTCTTCTGTGGTACCTGTCAGTTTAAATTGTATGACCTTCTAGCGAGCTCTGAACCTCACCTGTCTAAGTCAATTTAATCATGTGTCTTTGTAAGGCTTCGCATTTTCAGAGTTCTTTCAGCTGAGAAAACTAATTGAAAAAAGTTGGCAAATACTTAAGAGTAAGTAAACTTGGAGGAGAAATATATCTTCTTCTGCATGGATTTTCCTATATAGTTCAACTGCATTTCCTTTAGATGCCTTCTGCTGAAAATGTTCACCCCTAAAGCAGCCCTTTATCTTTTCTATCTCTGCATCTGACTGGTTCTCAGAAGCCAAGATCTGTGGAAAGTAATTAAATTAGATCTTTTTTCCTAATTGGTTTGAGTCTGTGCAGTTGTTGTCCATTTCCTTCAGGCTTCACAGCACAGAAGGAACTATTTCCTCCTGGGTTTGAAGTCTTCTATTTTCAGTCGCAGCACTGACACGCTATATTTCACCTTCTCATCCTGGCAGTTTGTTTGCTTTTTCTGACCTGTGTCAGTGTCCGTATATCTCATTCTGAGGAGAGACGGTCCCTCAGTTTGTTGCCCTTTGCGTAAGAACTGCGAAGAACCCTCTTCGGGCCCTGCTGTACTTACTATGACCATGCCTTACCCTCCTATGGGGCTTTTGGCTTGTAGCTGGCTGCAGCAGCAGCCGCGCAGAAGGGAGCACCTGCCATCCCCTGCCTTCGCGCAGCACCCCGCTGCTCTTGCACTCTGCTGTTCCCCCGAAGGCAAAGGTTTGGTTTGGTTCCCCTGTGGCATGTGCAGCACCCAGCTAAACATGGGGGTGGCAGAGGGGGATAAGGACTTTGCAGTGTCACAGTCCAGGAGTACCCACTGCAGCGCAAATGCGCACTAGGGGAGATGCAACTGCTTTTGCTGCCTTTCACTGCGCCAGCTTTCCCAGGCGATCCTCCTGCCTCATCGGCAGTCCCACTGCAGGTCACTGAGAGCCAGTGCAGGTATCAGAGGCAAATGATGACAATTTAAGTGTAACATGGTTGACCACAAGAAAGGTTTAGACTCTAGTTGCTAACTATCACCAGGCCAACAAGAGCCCCTGGATGCTACTTTTATTGGGAATGGAAGTGTCTACCTAATAATTCCCAGTCTCAGGGGCCTGAAAATTTCCAACCCTAAATAGTCTACTAAAAATGATACTATGTTGTGTCTCAGGACTATGTGCTGCTGCATCCACTGCCTGTGTTACAGGCTAGACACACTCTTTGGAAAAGAAAAAAATGTTCAGAGAATGCATATTCCCAATGGCACAGAAAGATCGCCATTTTGACCAGCCTTTGCAACTGATCCTCATACTTTACTACCCTGCAAGAAAAAATGAAGATTCCCATTCACGATAGTTCAGAAGTTTAGAAACCCAAACGTATGTTGTGCAGGAAAAACAGAGTAGAGGAGCAATCAGCGAAGTTCTTTAAAAAAAAAAAAAGGAAAAAGCTATTCTCAGCTCCTACACTATGGCTGCCTCTTTATCTTTGGGTTTAGCAAGGGGGAAGAGGCTTCTCCATGCTGCTCAGCATTAACAGTGATACCAGTGTTCCTGCCCTGATGGACACATCAGTTCTCAGTTACATGATGGGGTTACTGAGCGGTCCAATGCTCTGCAAAGCATGGTGGGACTGGACACGAGACCAGGCTGAAAAGCTCTTTTGCATGATGAGTTTTCCTAGGTTTTGAATCTTCTTTTTCCATTGCAAAGCAGAGTTGGGCTCAGTATTTCAGAGAACTGTGCACAGAAATATATCAGAGGAGGGCAGTGACACATCGCCTGCTGGGGAGCCCATCTCCCAGCAAAGATCTGGCAGGGAAAATAGATTGAAGGTAAGTAGTGCAACCTGAATTTTTTGACTTGTCTGTGTGGGGAAGAAAGGGACTAAGAATATAAATCCACTCATAATGCAATCTGAATCCTGGAGTCCTGATTTAGTAATTTATCAGATCACATTTGGATTTGTAAGAAGGGTACACGTGGGTAAGCCTGGGAGAGCTGCGGCTGCGGGCCGTAATGGCATGCAGCACTTGTGATTTCACTCCATCAGCGATCACTCAGTAGCCGCTCAGCAAAGTGAATAAGAAAAGGTCTGGTGTAATTGACAGTAAAAGGCCGCTGAATTGAGTTACTCCTGCTTTTCCTTTTAACGTTTCTGATTAGAGTGTAATTGCTACTCAGTAGCAGTCTCCAGCAAAACTGCCGTTTTTCCTTGTAGGTGTATTTTTGACTTTCTGATGCTAACTTTTGTCAGAAGCAGCTCAGTAATTCTGTGCCTTTGGACTCGGGGCTGGGTAGGCCCCTCCTGTTTGTAATTATTTCATGATTCCTAGTGCTCATCTGGGTTGACTTTAGCAGAAAATATGGCTATTGACTTAGAATTCATTGATAACAACAAATAGGAGAAGGTTAGAATTTGTCAAATGGATTCGCTGGGCACCAGTCGTGTTTCTGCTGCCTGATCACATGAAGTTGAGGAGCCAAATGCACGATGGGCAGCGCCCCAGGCAGGCAGCTCAGCACCGTGCAAATGCCCCAGCAAAAAGATGGCATGCAAGAAGCAGCAGCATAGCAGGATGGCAGTGAAGCACTAAGGAATGTCAGGCTGGGAGGAACACTGTCTGAAACTCCGGCAGTTCACCATGCAAGTACAATGTATGCACTTATGTGAAGTTCAGACAAAGCATAGTAAAAGTTTTTTTCTCTACAGAGGCAACCAGGTAGAATGAACAAAGAAGAGAAATAGTCTCTTAGAAAGATGGGAAGGTTTCCAATATGCCTCAAAACCATTATGGTTTTATATGAAGCAGTAGTGGGGCTGGGGGAAGAGAGTTCTCTTCTAGGAGATCTTTTCTTAAGGATATGATAAATGATTAAGTTACACAGAGAGCTTCAATAGTATATATGTGAAAGTTCTCCCTGCATGGGTTCGTTGTAAAACAAATGTGCTGCTTTAAGGATAATGGCATGGTATTATTTATGTAGACAGTTCCAGCAGTTCCCAAAGAGGAGTAAATGCTGTAATCATACCCATAAAGGCCTGCCTGCTTGCTTGCACATTATTTGGCATTAATTTTAGTACAGAATAATTATCAAAGGAACATTTGGATTTATTATCTGTAAAGGCAATTTTAAATGAGGTATGAATTCAATACAATAAGTGTTCTCTCAGCAGTGTGAATCCAAAATAGAGTCGTTGTCTTTCACCTGATAAGTCGAGCTGTGCCTGGGCATATGGAGATTTTCATAATATATTCTATTCAAGAATTAGAAAGCAGTAAACATTTGTGAAAGTGATAATCAGCAACTGCTTCTGAGGGCAGGGACAACATACTGTAAGATTTGGAAACAAGTTCCTGAAGTCGGTGATCCTGTACTGGATGCTGAAGCCTTGGCTTGGTTTAAAGGTCTTTCAGAGGAAAGAATGACACAGGAGAGCAAAGTGTTAAATGCTGAGAGTACAGTTTTAAGATGAGAACCTGAGTAAACGCTACTCAGAATGATGATCACCTGCAGTGAAATGTTCACCTAAAATTCCAGTGCTGCCAATTTTCCGCTTCTAAAAGTAAATGGCATAGGAGGTGGCACAAGCCATCTGTATTGCAGCAGACCGTAAGTCTTATTGGACTCTTTTTGATCTCACTGGACTAAACTCTGCTCCTGGTTTGCTAGATAGCAGTGAAAAGAAGTGTCCTTTTCCAGCTGTCCAAGCCAAGTAATTTATTTTGCTCTTCAGGATCGAAATGTGCTTTATGGCCTCATCACATCAAGGCCTGACAGTGCTGTAATGGGCATTATACACCACTGACCAGGAAAGCCGTGTTCAAGAATCAATTCAGGTCACCCCACTTCTTGATTACAGTAAGCCAGCAAAAGCATAAAATACCTTTGCTTTGTACACTAGTGTTTGCTAGCACTTGCAGAGGAATCCCATGTCACTAAGAAAATCCTGCAAGTATTTCCAAGAGCCCTTCAGCAATTGCATCTCCTTCAGCAATCCCCTGGGCTCTGGGAAGAGCTCCTGGGGATGACTCCTCCCTTGCAGCCAGGAGAGCCCGTGGAGCCCGCTCTTATACCTGCCACTGCCTGTCAGGTCATGAGTCTGGTTCAGAACAGATCGGATATTTTTCTGTCCGTACAAACTGCTATATTTATTTGCTTATCTATATATTTATTTGATAGGAGTGGTAGATAGTCCGGGCTGGCAAACGTTGGCCTGTCAGGGTGAAAAGGGCCTGCACACACATAAAGTTAAAGAATGATGTTGAGCAAATCAAAACTGGCAAGTGCTCTGGACTTGAACTCCATTTGGGACTTTTTCTAGTAATAAAATTAACTTCAAAACCCCATAGGGCATGATAATGTTTTAGGTAGGAGGAGAACAGTACAGCAGTATTAATGAGCTGCACTGCCAGCCATGAACTGTACTTTGTGGAATTTTGCCTGAATGTGGAAATACGGGCAGGAAAATATAGTGACCTACCTGAACAATTTTGTTTGTTTGTTTTATTTCATATTTTGAAGTAACTGAATAGAGCATAAACCTTGAAAAGCTAGAGTTATAGTGCTCACAATACTAATAGTAGACATAGCAAAGTAATTGATAGAGGATCAGTTAAATCATTTATCCCTTTTTTCTCTTCATGGTTTGTTTGTAAGCGGTGAAGCATTTCCCAAGCATTTCCACCCACTTGTGGAGCTACAGATAAATGTCTGCTCACATGGTGCTCATTTTTGTCATTGGTGACGTCCAGCAGGAAGCAGCTAAAACACAGAAAGACCAGCAGAGACCCTTCCGTAGACTGTGCTGTCATGAGCGAGATAGCGGCATCTCTCCCTAAAAAGCAGAGCCAACAAGTGGACTTGGTCAAGCCACCACAGAAGATAATGTGACCATGAAAGGGAAAGGGCCTCGGGGCAGTTTGCAGGGAAGATGGTGAAAACTGATAGACAACTTGCTGGGATGGAAAGATAACAGCAATTGGAAAATTTAGGGGAGATGGGTCAGGGAGAGAAAGGAGAAGATGTCACAAAATAGCACAGGAAAAAAAACTAGGAAGGATGAGAACAACACTGGCTTCACTAAAGAAAACAGGATTCATGGCACCATAAAAAAAAAAAGAAAGTAGCAGACCAGATTTTTATGTGCTGTAACATGGTGCTGTGACCGTGCTAATTTTCACCAGGTGAGGATCTGTCTCACTTCTCGTAAGGGGACAGGTGGGCTTATCTAGCTGAAAAAAGTCCTGCCACTCTGCGAGCAGCGGTGGTCCTGACGCAGGAGTTCAGGGCCGAGGGGAGCACTCACCAGCACAGTGCCGTAGGTCAGAATTAGATGATCATTATTTTCCCCTCTGGCTTTAAAATCTATTAACAGCTATTTTATGATGCTGATCATTTATCAGCGCACCACAGACTGCAAGACCAGGACCACCATGATATACTTCATAGTTAATTTATTTCCATTAGTTCACAGCTAAACTTAATTTAAAAGAAATTCTAAAAATTGGATTAGAAAGGAGAAAACCTGGAGAGTTTCCAGTGTAGAACTATTTGAAAAAAATAAAGGAATTTCTAGAGCTATGAGTTGGTGCGGGGCCTCAGATGCAGCTATTTGACGCTCGGTTGTGGCACTGACACCAGCCTGTTCCAGAAATGGCACGTTTCCCAGCACATAAGATTAACAGGGGTGCCCAGACAGGCACATGCTCAAGGCTCCTTCGGCATGGCTCTTTGTGGCTGAAGCTTTGTTAATGAAACACCTTTTGCAGCAAGGACTGTTACACAGTTTAATTACCTTCTCTTTGTCCTTCTGATGGGTAATATTAACTGTTCCTGAAAACAAAGCATGTCCTGCATGTTCTGCATGCCCTGCCTCTTCTGTGAACCCGTCAGGGCTGAGACGCTCTGTCCCTCCGTGCGCGGCATCCCTGGTGTATGAAGATGGTTAAATGGGTTCTGCTGATGAAGATGAGACGGGCAACTTGCTCTGTGACTGGTGTGGAGAGGAGTGGAGACATGCTAGATGGAGGAGGAAAGGAGTAACTTGTTGCACCATTTTCCCTCTGTTCTACTGAATTGCTCTCTTCCTTCTCTCTTTACCTTTCCTCCTGTCACGACCTTGCTGCAAGATGGGGAAAAAGTGATCCTTGAGGAGGTGGCCTGCTCACTTCTCCAGCATAGCAGTTCTTTTTCAAGCATTGCTTCAAGCACACATGCTTCCAGGAACCAGCTGGTTTTAGCTCCAGGTTAAATCTCACTACAAACCCCGGAGCAGCATTGTCTCACAGAAGGATGGGGAAGTTCTTCTGATGATATAGCAAGTTAACATGTTTTTTCCATTTGCATATGTTACAGTGATTTTTTTTCTCCTGAGAACTTAATCTGCTATACTAAATTAAGTCAAATAATCCTCTTGTCACTATAAAAATAATTACTGTAGCTTTTTGAAAAGAACATAGGAAATAAAAGATTTTTCGAACCCCCAAACCCACATCCTTTCTTTCCAGCATTATTTTAATGAGCAAAACAGTGTTAGATTTAAAACTGCAATTAAGACAAGAGTACAGAAATGACCAGCTTTATTTTTTGACCATATCTGCTGTTGTTGAAGCTGCTAATAGCTTCCACCGTCGCTAGTATTAATTGGCCTAATACCAGATAAAACTAGATTTTGTTTTAGGCAGATATTAAAAAAGATGAAAAGAGAGATAAGGAGAATAAAATCTCCTTGTTCTTTAGGAATAAGAACTCCAGAGAAAAGAAAGCAACTCCTCCAGGCCTCTTCTTAGTATCGAATGTTCTCCCCTAATTTCTGTCATCAGGCCAAGCTTAGTCTCCCCCAGAGAGAGTGCAGAAATAGTCCCAGTGGGAACGGAAGCTACGAGCCTTAATTAGTAATGTCCCTTTGCATCTGGTAGAAGAACTAGCACTGTTCTGAGTAGTTTTCCTTGTAAGAATTACTTATATTCCTGTGCTCTTTCACACAGATCCATTAACCAAATGTACTTCAATGTCAGATGTAAGACCATTACAAAATACAAACTGAACTAACATGACAAGGTTACTAATTGCTAAGACACACGGGGCCAGGTTTTTAATTTCCACTGGGTGAAGCTCTCTACTGCCTGTGTCCTTAGGCATTTTCTGCATTGGGACCATAAGCCTTTAACGCGACTTCCCAGCGCAATCCCCAAAGCAGAACAGATAAAGCCAAAATAACCATGACTGGTACCAGAGCAGTTGTCCTGGCTATAGACAGAACCACTCTTCAGATTAGCAAAGACCTGAGTGTCTGAATAAATCAGGACAGCAGGAATTGACCCAATATTTGTAGAGTGCATTTTGAATTGAAAACTTTATTTTCTCCTATAAACTCTCTTGTTCTGCACTGTTAAACTGCAAGGATTTTATTGCACTGTTACTAATCATAGCAGCAATTTCATGACAGTCCTGAAAAGTGTCCTAACTGAGATCAGTTCATTTTGCTTATACAGTCCTTGCTTCTTGCCTTGCAAAATGGTTGAAGTGAACAGGTTTTAACAGTGACTCAACACACACGTTGCTTTCCAGTATCAGGACATCTTGCTTTATTCCCCAGCCATGGCTAATGATGTCTCCAACATTGTCTGCGCAGCTCTGGGATTTGTTCGTTTGCTTGTTTGTTTATAGCAGCAGCTTCAGCAAGAAGTGGGAGCATAAGGCATGGTGTAGCTGATGAAAAGAGAGCAGGAGTCTTTTGTAATTCCTTGTAACTCTTTCAAGTACATCTAGTTGTTTGCCATTGACGCAGTTGTATACTTACTAAAATTTTTACAAAATTTTTGTATTTACAAAATTTGTATATTTACAAAACAGTTTAACCAAACACATGAACAAAGAACCCAGTCCTGAACACTCTGCTTATTCAGTGTCTGAGAAAGGACTCCCAGACATTCCTGATAGATATTTAAACTGTTTTTATCTAGAGTTGAATTTTGGACCTAAAATGATTGAGTGTAGCTCTCTACCAGAATATGAAGCCTGATGTGAAGGAGAAAGTTTAATCATCATGCTGATACTCCTAGTAGAAGCTTTTCTGAGATATTTTCACATCCAGGAAAGGATGCCAGGTTTGTACTCCAATTACTTCTAAGATATTCTTAAGCCTCATCCTGCAGATTTATTAAAGTGAAGGATGAGTGACAATATTCACATTGCTTTTGTGGAGTAAAGTCTCTAAACGTAGAGGCGATTTTCCCTGCTTTTCATGTCATCATCTAGCATCTCCCATGGTTTTCTGTCTGTGTGGTATCACTAACTTAGTGATATGACACCCTTTTATATCATTCCAGTCCATCACAAATTCTAAGCATTGCTCTTTTGTGTGTATTTTGCTCATTTATATTTTACTTAGATGTGCACAAATGAATACTGAATTCAGGTCTAGCACCTAATTTGCACAGACGCAAATCGTTTATTATGCCTTTAATTTGCAAGCATGGTTAGTATAATTAAAGGTATTTGTGCTTTTTAGCCACACAATTGCACATGGCTTTTTAAAAAGAATGATCCTCGTGAAGGATTTTTCCCCACTAATGAACATAATGGTTGAACATCAGGTGCAGAGCCATTCCGCAGGCAAGAAAGTGATATTTTTGTAAAATAAGGTATCTCATGTGTGTTGGTAGTCTGAATATAGCCCTATTAGCTATATAGCCCTATATGTGAACAGACCTGGGTTTTGCTGACCATTCTGACATCATTTTTTCTTTTGGGTGATGGAGGGGAATGTACCAGAGGACAAAGGTATAATATTCCATAAATATAACACTCCTTGATTAAGTCATCTTTTTAAAAAGTAAGAACTTTCCCCCAAAATGCTTTAATACCATATAATCTATTCCACTTCACATGTAACAACAGAAACAGCTTAAAATTTTCAATAATTTTGTGTAAAGTATTCCTGAGCTAGTAATTTGTATGCTGGGTTTCCACTTAATGCAATATGAAACCGCGAAGATACCTTATCGTACTCTGAAAGCTGACATTAATCGGCACTACTTGGAAATATTGCATAGCTTTGCATAGCAAAGACCATTCAGCTGAGCAGCTAGTGAGCATCCCATGTTTTTAAACAGACACCTTTGCTGTTTCAATACTAGTGGAAGTTTGGGAAAAAAGGAATCCAGCCCATAATATTTATATAATTTTTAAGTGTGGCGGGGAAAAAGTCTAAAACTGAAAAGAAAAGAAAAAGGGAGAAAAAGCAATCTAGCTGGGAAAACTTCAGGGCCTCAGTTCTTGCTTATCATCATTTTTACCATGGTCAGGGTCTCTTTTAGCGAAGGGCTGAGCAAATGTCCTTGCTTCGCAGAGATGGCAGGCTAATCAGATGTACCAAGCACCTCCTGTCTCCACGCAGGAGAGCCCTGAGGCAGCGGTCCCCTGCACGTCGGGGCCCATGGAGCTGGTGCTGCCAGTGCGGCTGTGCCACACCGGGACTGCCCCTGGGCAGGGCACCCATTGCAGCAGCCCCTTCTGCCCTGCGCCCCGATGAGGTGGCTCGGCCAAGGCCACCGGCACGGGGCACGGTGGGGTCCCACCGCCGGGACAGGGGGCTGCTGCTGCAGAGCGCACCCTTCGGCTGCAGGGCTGGCCACTAGAGACCGGGGAGCATCAGGGGATGCGTGCTCCTGCGCAGCGCGACAGCTGAGCAGTGCCGGCTCCCGTGGCCTCCCTTCACGGCGGGAGCTTACAACTGCGAAACTCACTCCCAAATGCGTTCGTAACTCTGCTAGACGTCGGAAGTGCAGACTGCCAGTATCTCGGGTAACTTCGCACCACAGCAGCCGTTGGCATAAGATTTGTCAAAACACACAGTAATAAAAACCAAGGGTTTCTCTTTAAAAACAGCCGCCTTTGATACAAGGTGTAGATTGGTTTTGGGTTTTCATCTTTCTGCTTAATGTAAAACTTGATATTTAAATTGTGGCTTCCTTAGGGAAGGCTGCACTTTCAGATAGTTCATGTTTTCCAAGATCTCAAGTTTTCCTGAAGCCTTTGTCTGGAGTTGGTTCTGAATTTCACCTGGAATCAGAAATAGTGTTTATGTAGATTTAAATAAATAAATAAAAACCAACAGGTTTTAAGACATCTCCCAGTGGCTAAATCCTGTGCTTGCTGGTGATAAGGAAACACTTTTTTGCTAGTTTTGCTGCTGTTTTTCATGGCTTTGTAAATCTAAGCTTTAATATTTCTTCCCATTGGTGTTTACATCCAAAGATGTTAAAATTGAACTATTGTAAAATTAATTGCTTTGGGAAACACAGCATTATATTTCTCCCATCTCTGATGTTCATATTGCCACTCAGAGAGGGAGAGAGACAGAAGGGGAGGTTTCTGAATGTTGTAGTAGGCAAGCTGCTTGTTTTCTTCACTGATAAAGAGCGATTCCTTCAAAGAGGAGTAGAAAGATGGCTCGGGACTTTGGCTGTGAGTAACACCACATGCGGCTGCATTAGGAGAGGAGTCAGTAGCATGCTTTGTGGGCCACTGGCTGTCTGGGAATGAATGCTTTACAATTACATTTAGAGGAGGCTAAACCAACAAAAGAATTTTATAAAAAAAGAATTTTATATTTATATGAAAGACCTTTGGAGAATGTATTATTTATTCTGTGCTAATAAGAGGTGTTGTAAAAAATGACTGCAGATATACATAGACACATAAACACATCTAGATGCAGATCTGTGTAAAATGCAGTGGAAGAAGGGAGGTAGGTTTAGATGTGAAAGCAAGAGGAAAGGAAAAGCTAAACATAGGCGGACTGTTGTAGCCAGAGAAATGAATTAGTACTGCGTTTTTCTGCCAAACACAGAACATGCATCTCATTTTTAATTGTCTCCTGAGCCATGGATGTGCAACCAAATAGATGTGATAAAAGGTCAGGGGTTTTAAGCTCCACACTGAAGCCATAAAGAGAGAGAACTAATTGTCCTGAGACATTTTGCGTCTCATAAGAAGGACAAACAGGGCAACTTCAGTGTGGTAATTTAGACTTGATCTTGTCTCGTGGAGTTCAGGGATGTACTGCCCTTTCCCTGTCCCACAGAGGACCAAGTTTCTTCCTCACCTAAACATTTACAAACTCTTTGCTCAGACACGTCCCAAGCAGGATGGGTGGTTAGAGCACACCAGAGCTGACTACGATGCTGGTGAACTTCAAACAATTTAGCCGTTGGAGGGTAAGTCCAGTGGCTGGCTGCCTTGTGCTGGCCTGCGTGGTCGCCTGCTCGCTTCTCCTTGACATTCTTCCCTGATGTCAAGCTTTCCCCTTCCCACTGCCTTCCCAAGAGAGCTTTCTACCTTCCCTCTCTCCTCCAACTTGTGCCTGTGCTGCCCTAGCCGCAGGTGATTGGTTTTCCATCTTTGGCAGCAGCAGTGATGGCAAGTACCTTTCTCTGTTTCAGTTTCCTGGTGCTGGAGGTAGCTGTCCTGCCGGGCTGTAACTCCTTTTGGTGTGCTGCCGAGGAAGAGTAAATTTTGGTAGACTCTGTGTCAGCTACATGGCAGCACTGAGGGCTCATTCTGCTCCAGACTGCTCCCAGTAAAAGTGATTTACTGAGGGGCATCTTTGCCCAAGATGGTTTTAATGAAATGACCCTGATATCTATATCTATGTGTTTAGGGATACACACACACATAAAAAGAAATGCTAAGATTTTTTTAATGCTAGACATCATCAGTGCAACAAATAGACTTTTTTCTTTTTTTTTTTTTTTTTTTTAATTACTGTCAGATTCCCTGGACTACATTTCAGCATTACTGTGCATCACTTCATTTATCTTGTTTAGTGTTGGAGTAGTGTAATACTGAGAGAAAGTTATAGAAATCTGAAATCTGGAAGTTTTTTATCCATTTTAAGAGCTGCTCAGAGTCATCCTAAAGTTAGGAATCATGCAGAAGGTGTATCCTCTGGAAAAAGCAAACTTTTCACTTGCAGTCTGTTTATCCCTCCTTGTTTACAAAATAGTTGTCCTTTCACACAAATAAATAGAAAAATTAATGAAAGCTTTTTTTGGCACCCTGGCTATTACTTTTATATAGCTGTCAAAAGGAAGTGTGAACAGGATTGACAATTTCATTTATCTTTGTGATAGAAATGCAAAGTAAAGAATTTGTAGCAAGTTGTGTGCACATCATAATAAAAGGGCAGCCAGAAGCCCTTTTCCAGCCACCACAATTTATTTACCTCTTTTCAAAATCAGTTTCTCATTGTGTGCCTACAAATCTGCCTGCTCTGAATATGCATTCAAAGAGAAAGAAAACAGGACAAGTTTGAAAGGATATTACATAGGAAATTGCAAAAAGTACTTTATAATTACTCAGTAGTTTTTTTCAAATTGGACGGTGTATTTTTGCGCATTTCAATAGGGTATAAAAATGGACTCGGCTGATGACTGTGGAAGAGGGAAGCCAGCGTGAGACTAGGGTGGTGCGTAGGTCCGGTCTGGCTTGTAGCTGTGCCCGTGAGGGTGTCTGTCCCCAGTGAAGGTGAGACTGCCTGCACGAGGTCTCATCTGCAGAGAGTCAAAGAACGGAGAAAGTGATGACCTGGAGCACAGAACTGATTTATATACGCTGTGATTAGATATTGTTACATGGAAAGGAGCATAAGATGGAGGGGCTGAAACTAAGACCTGCTCCATAAGAGTTACTTATGGACACGAGCAAGGCAGTCTTTTTAAACATGAATGCCGTAGTGCCCAAGCACCTGCCAGAAAATTTCAGATAATCGGCCATGAGTGGTGAATCATGACAATGAGCAGCTGGGTGAAAAAAGGGGTGTCTGTGCCACGCAGGTATTTCCATAACGTCCTACCCAAGGAACAGATCCCCACCACTGTTGTTTACCTAAAACAAAGGTTTATGTGGTTCTTCCAACTGGAGGTTTTGTGAGTCATTGGTTTAACATTCTTCTGTGCAGAGACTGTATATTATCTCCAGGACAGAGGCAGGGATAAAACCAAAATCATTGCTGAGTCCAAGATGAAAAGAATAATTGGCATTTAGTTTGGTAGCACTAACATGCAGTATCAGGAGCACCTTCTTCCTTCCCTCCGTCTCTCAGCACGACAAGTCAAATGTGGAAATAATGGTAATTCTTCTGTAGAAACAATGTGGTGTTTGATATGCTTTCTCTGTCTCGCATTTCATTGAATTTGCAAAAATCTGACAAATCTAACCAACCATTAAAATCCGTAATAAAATGATGGCAACAAAAAAGCACGCTCTGTGGGAGCGTACACATGTAAATGAAGATGGTGAAGAAACAGAAGCAGAATCTGACTCATGATGAAGAGATTGAGTAATCTGGTCAGACTGTTTTAGTAATTCGTCATTTATTCATTAACCTGTACTGTAGCGTACTCTGATTTATTTTGAGTGCAAAGGCAAAGTACAGCTGCACAGACTGAAGGCAGAAAGCTAGCTAAAGGATAGTTTTAGGACAGATGGTATCCTAGATTTGTAAGAAGGCCTTTCTATAATTAACGGTGGATTCACCACATGCAAAACATTTGCTTGTGTAATGTGCCTTTGTGTATTATCAGGGTTATACTAAAACCTATCAATTACTTTGCAGAATTCATAAAAATATAGACATCTAATATATTTGAAGAGTAAAAAGTGAGTCATTAGCTGCATTTTTATTTAACAAGTTTAATTTTATAAATAAGATTTTTTCCCCAGGCTATCATTTCTAATTATGCACCTATATACATTTGTGCTATGGTATTAACATTTTATAAACTGCAAAGGCGGTTTTCTGTCTATGTGGAATAGGGTAGACAAATTTCAGTGCAATACAACTTGATATCATATGAAGTTACAACCCAAACACTTGTTCAGTGTTTTTAGAACCCGCTCTGTGTCAAAAGTGCAGCTTTTTTTCTACCCAGCTAAGCCACAAGTTCAAGTGCAATCAGGTGAACATTTTAGTCTTAGCTTAACCTCTACCATTAGACAGAGAATCTCAAAAGCTATCGGCTACTGCTCAGGAAAAGGTCAAAAATAACTGCCAAAGAGACTGAATTCTTTGTTGCTGTATGTAGGGGTTGATCCAAAGTTAAAACAAAAAAAAAAAGCCTTGCAAGAAAAGCTAGATAAAGATGACATATCTCAAAAGCATAAATTATTGCAGCAGTTACATTGGAGGGAGAAATCTACTTTCTTCTTTAATCGTCTCTGGTAGTAACTTTAGCCCTGGGAAGGTGAGACCTTTCAGAGGCTCCATGAGGGTATGCGCCCACGGGGAGCGCAGTCACCCAGTGCTCAGGAAGGCCACGATGGCCTCACTGCCTGCCCTGCCTCCCCATGTGAGCCCCAGTGACTCTCTGGGAAAACAATGAGCTTCATTTTTTTGGTTTCTAAACAAGTTCTCCTGCCCTTCCCTCCCCTGGGTTGCTTCAGGTGCTTGTAGCTGTCCACACACGCAGAAAGCCGCAGGTTATTCCAGCAGATCCCTCTTCTTCCCACAACACCTCCCCCTTTCTGTAGGGCCATGCCATGACATGGCAATTATTTTGAAATCGAATTAATACGATTTCTTTTAGCCGTGGCCACCATTGCCAACTTCAAGCCTCTGGTTTCCAGAGATTTGTTTCTGTCTTGATGGTATCACATTGATAGAGAAACTATAGACAACAGAAGAGCTTTCTAATGCAAAAAGTGTTGCTTGTTATTATCAGGATTTTCAATAAGCGT
The DNA here is from genome assembly GCA_013399475.1 of Chauna torquata. NCBI lineage: Eukaryota > Metazoa > Chordata > Aves > Anseriformes > Anhimidae > Chauna > Chauna torquata. The sequence goes on along the minus strand of VXAL01005387.1, from coordinate 140,967 downwards.
TAGCTAATCTGTGGTTCACTGTGATGTACTTCACTGGAGTCTCATTAGCCAACCAAGCCTGCATAATTGACTTGGCATTTCTCATGCACACAACAAGGGCATGAAGCGGGACTTTGAAAGACTTCCTCCCTGACAGTAGAAAGTATCCTGTACAAAATCATAAGCAGCAGCGAGGAGTCGTCACCTGTATGATAAGAAGAAACCCATTCAAGCAGATAAGATAGTGCTGGTAATCAGTATAAGATGAAGCATGGCGAGGTTATGATTTTGAAAGCCAGCTAGGAGTGGAGGTTTTGGTAAATCCCACTCAAAGCTGGCTTTGAACTCTTTGGTGTAGTGCTTATAGCAAAAGCCATGTGCATCATCCAGGAGGAAAACACAGAAAATATTTTGGTGAGGTTTTTGGCTTCTGGAGCAGGTATCAGAGGCACAACCAGATAGTTCGGGCAGCGCCAAGTGGCCTCTCTCCAGTGCAGTGATCGTCCCCAGAGGGCTCATCCCGGTCCCTGTGCCTATTGTCCTCGTGCCAAGAAAGCAAGGCATGCTCGGCCCTGGCGCGCTGCGGCCAGTGCTGGCAGCGAGGAGCAGGACCGGTGCGCCTCACTGCCCAGGTACGCAAAAGTGCTTCTGACGTTTCTCCCCATTTGCTAGAGCAGCCATCTGGCCAACGGACTTGTTCTGAGGTATAAAGCACAGCTCAGAGAGGCTTTATTACTCAGATGCAATAAAAATAGATAAGCAGAAAACATCATGTGTAGAGCTTTCGTACACAGAATAATAATGCTGGGGAAACAGACTGAACTTCCACATACGATGGCTTAACCATGAGCGCACACACAACTATAAGAAAAATGCCGATTTTGCTGGGATAGAAAACCCTAATCAGTGCCTTCCTCGCAGTGTTCATCTGCTAAATGTTGTGCTTGAATTAATTCTGGTTATCACTGCAGTTAGCATCTTCATAACTGCTTTCTGGTTTCCTCCTGAAAACCTAAACTCCACAGTAGCGGAAACTACACCGGGTGAGTGTTAGCAGGATCCCTGCTGTACGTAAAGAGCTCTAAGGGAGAACACACATTACAGTCAACTTTATACAGGATTATGAGGCTTATCTCCTAAAAAGGATCAAAATAAAATTGAGACCTTTTGAACAATGGAAATCTCTATCTCTAACTAGCAGTGTAGTCAATTTATTTAAACAAATATCTATTTTTACATGGTGGATTAATCTCAGATTAGTGAAATAAAGGCCCTAATAGTTAAGTAGCTGTAAATATTTGAGTTCTAACATTTTTGTAGAGTTATTACTGCTTATTTCAAATACCTTTCTGCTTAATGATGTAATTTATTCTGTGGGTAATCAAATATACACCTTTAGTTTCTTCCTGTTGGTTGTAATGTGCTTAAAGTGGGTGCTGATCTGAGCTGCCTGCAGCTTCCAGGGCTTGGGACAGAAGGTGCCTTGGCACAGCGGGGTTAGAGCCACTGCACACTAGCAGCATACCTCACAAGTGTCATCCATACAGCCTGATTCCCAGGAACACAAATTAATTCCTAGCATGCTATGAAGCCTGTCCTTTCCAATCCACCTGGATACCTGCCCCTGTGTTTGAATGACTGCTTGGAGTGAACTGGAAATGAATGAATTACAGCCTGAGAAATAATCGTTCTGCTCAAAAATTTTCTCCCTGTCGAAGGCTTAAATCAGAGCAAAGTCACACCTGAGTACCAGGACTCTTACCCACGTAAGAGACAAGGAAGTGAGGAACATGTTTATACATCCAGGCTTTGTTATCTACATGGTTGCATAAATTAGCCCCCTGACAGGCAGTAGAGCTTTCAGAGGGCAGCATCTGAAGACAGACACGTGCTTATCCCTAACAGGAGCCACTTTGAACAAATATGTGTTGCAATTTTTTTTTCTAAGAATTTCTATTTCTCTGCAAATAGAACAATTTGTCCATTAAACACTTTGTTGGAACTATTTGTTCACCTCAAAGGATTCATTTCATGAAGATCTTTTGTCTCAGACTTTTCCAGGATGCTTTTGCAGATTAACTGCTGGAACTCCTGTGTTTCTACAGTGGTCATTATCAGTATTTTAAACTGGCAAAACCTTATTTAAATTTTTGTAAGTCAAGCTCTCCTGAGTATTTCACAGAGTCCATCTTCCCATATGCTCATTGCCTGATCTGAGTACTGGGCTTTGGTTGTAGCCAGTATTTCTGCCCACCGTCTTTCCACTTGACAAGCTCCTGTCTGCTGAAAATCAATTCTTAGGTGCCACTCTGTAATGCACAACTTCTAATCTGCATATACCCAGTGTGCTGCTGAGGTTAGGTTTTGGTGTTCCCTATTTTAATCAGTATAAAGGGCTGATGCAGAAAACCCTTTTAGAAGTTATCCAGTTCAGATCTGGGGAGGAAGAGAGGAGAGGAAGGATTATTTTTAATCTCGTTTCCCTGTGAACACTGAGAAAAAGATCAGAGTCCGCACAGGAAGAGTGTTGAATCAAGAGCCATCTGCCTTTCAGCTCTCATCTTCTTCCCTTTGCTCGTGGCAGCATCTGCCCAGGTCTTCTGGTGCCACAGTCTCCTTGGAGGGTGGGAAGAGGCTCCAGTTTCTGAGCCACTTGTTACTGAGCAAGTGACTTAAATCCTATAAATTCTTGAAATGTTGTTGGTCCTTTGGGGCTGAACAACTTCCTCCTCTTCTGGGAAGAATTGCTTTCGGCTTGTGGGCTGCAGAAGAATTACAGAAGAGAAAATTCAGCCTGTCCAGGAGCGGGCTCTGACCTTCCCAGCCAAAAGCCCAGAGGCAGAGAAGCATCGCTCATGACTATTGGTTTCTCAGGTCACTTGCCAGAGTGATCCCTACTTCCAAGCTTTGAACATAGCCTTTCACAAGTCACTCTGCCAGCATCTGCCTGATAAACCTGCCAACTGGTTTATTCCATTTGGGGGGATAAGCAGTTCAATTTTCTAGATGGATTTTTCTTCAGTGTGAGTCCCTCCTACCAAGGCTATAAAATGTTAATGTATCAACAGGCCCCAGCCAACCCTCCCCAGTGCCACATCCCAGATCAGTACTTACTCCTCCGCGTGCATCAGCCCTGCGGCTTTCTAACTACAGCGAGCCGTGAGGAGACACTAGCAAGTAATTGATCCTGCTTGAACAAAATAGTCATTTCAATTCTAATTTAGGAGCCATAGTCTCTAGCAGTCTTTTTGAAACAGTGGTTAGCGGGCTGATTCACCAGTAGACTGAGGAGATACATTATTGATGAAAGGGTTATCTGCTAACCAAAAAATACACGTCCTTTCACATTCCCTTCTCCGTTCCAAACACGCATGCTGTGATGAGGGGTGTGTGGAGGTGAGCCCCTGTCAGGCAGGCTGCTGCAGAGTTGCTCCGCTGGCATCTCCGTCCAGGCTGGCTTCTGGCAGTGGCCAGGGTAGATGGGAGGAACAGGAATGGAACAGGGAATCCGGCCCAAAGTTTCTTTTTATTTCATAAAGAGAAAAGCAATACAAATGATTAAGTCAGAGCATCTAATTCATCTGTACGGTACTAGGTTAGGTGTTTCAGCTGATAAATGAAGACATCGACTTATTAGCCTAGTTTTGGCAGAATTATTAAGAGCATGTTTACATTCAGGTTCATTAAGGGAGACATCTAAAACCAGAAGCATCCAAAATTAATGGATGCTTTTTGAAATTGTTGGCTTCAATAAGTTGGTTGCATTCTTTTTTAAGTGGATAGGTTTTTGTGGTTTAGGCGGAGAGCAGCTGGGGATAGTTCCTTAAAAAATAAAAATACAGTCTCGAGCTTTAAAGGAAAATTAATTGAAAACTTAGAAGCCTTTCTGTGCGTCAGCCCAGATATGGTGTGTTTAATACAAGATGTCTGCGCCTACTGTAATTTTCTGTGTTTTATATATAGCATAACATTCTTGTTCTACTTGAACTTTTCTTTTTCCTGCACTCTCTTCTTTTATGCTCTATTATCAATTGGCAAGACAGGATGTCTGTACATGTTCTGATTACGCTGATTTAACAAAGGTCGTGATTTTAGCTATGTGAACTAACCAGGTTCACACTATCAACACCTTTTCTCTTGCTATCTCACTCGCCCATGATTCAAAGACTTAGAAGATAGGCATGCCACGTACTCAAATCCCTAACTAACTGTTGCAGTAACTTGCATCCATTTGGAGTATTTCCCTACATTCACACAGCTTAAGTGGCATTTACAGAGGTATTTAATGTAGAAAATCTTACAAATCACTTAAAGTACAACCACATCCAGCCCAGTTTTAACTCTGAATACTGAATGTCATATATACTATACAGAGAGAGAGAAATACAGCTATATATAAAAGAACATGTATTTTATTTGAAACTGTTGTTAAAACAATGGATCCTGGCAAAAGGACCACAGATGAGCACAGGAAGGTTACCCCCATACCTGGATAGCCAGTGTGGTGAGGCCAGGAAACAGAGGCCATCCTGCTGCAGAGGATGCTGCCTGTCCTGCTGCCTCAGCACATGGCAGCTTTCTTCCTCCCTTCTTCTGCAAGAGCAGTGTCCTCTCTGCCATAGCTGCTGGTTTGTGTGAGCTCCCGAGCAGCTACACCAGGAAGTCTAAAGCAACAGTGCTTAATCAAAATGTTTTTCATGCCAGCTTTAGCTTCAGCCCTTGACAGGAGGGATGCAGGAGATGACTTTTTAAGAGCAACATTTTCTCCTCCAATAGTTTAACAGGTATTTATTACTTTTAAAAAAAAAAAGTGAGAAGAAAAAAATCAATGCACTCTAAACAAATAAAACTCATTTCCCCACCTCCAGTTAATCAGGCTTTATTTGCTTAGTATCTGTGATGTTGCAGTAATTATACTAATTCTCCAGTCATCCATTGAGTCTCTCTTGAAAAACTGGATAGATGTGACTTGAATTTCTAATTCTTTTGATTTTTTAGCTTTGTACTAGTAGAGAGCCTAGCATGATGTGATCCTGGCACTGCAAATAATAAAAAGGAAAGAAGAAATAATCTCAGCTGCTTTTAAATAATAAAGCAAACTTGTCAATTTTACACATGGAAAACATGCATTCCTCTTTAAAATCTTGTACAGTAGGTTCATCTCCTCAGCTCACTGGGAGTTGAGATTACTGACAAACTTTTATTGCAGCTCACACCAAAATGTCTGCAGAACTGAGGCGTAAGCTTTTAAGAGGTTGCTGCAGATCTTGTCTGATCTGTTGGTTTCTTATATGGATTGTTTCTATATGAGATGCCAGGAGTTCTGTAAGGTCAAATACATGTCTATTTTCTGTAGGGGAGATATTAGTTTCTCTGAGCCCAGTGGAAAATACAAGGCATTGCCTAAATCAGTGGTGTTCTCTCTTGGACCTAACTTTCTTTTTAGTAAGATAGCTAGTGTTTGTTAATAATATTTTGGCTCCAATTCCCTATTAATTATACCAATTTAAGAATGTGATGAATCGATGAATCAGTATGTTGGTAAACGCTTGTTAAAATTATTGTGTAGGCCCAGATGTAGACTTGGCTGTATTTGGGTCCATTATCTGAGTAAAGGTCAGGTGACAGAAAGCCAACGCAGACAGCCCGGCCAGAAATGTGGCTGGGGGCAGCCGCCTGGCCAGGTCGGTGTGGCACGCTGGCACGTGGCGGGCGGCCCAGTGCCAAGCGGCAGAGGTGAAGTCGCTCTGAGCTGCTGCAGGATGCCTGTCCTGATGGATGACAACTTTTATATGTCGTCTTCTCGCCTTTGTGCCATCGTATGCTATTCCTGTCTAAATGTTAGGCAGTTGGTATCATGTCTGTTATTAAAACAGGCTATACTCCTTAAATTTCAAGTACATTTTACAGTGTGGAGTGATTTGATTTTCTGACTGCTTTTGACTTTGTTGTAAGCACGGTGTACTAGAAGATGAGTTATTGTTGAAGTATTATGAATATATGTTGCCATCTCTTTCTGTATGTTCTTGCATGAGTGTCTCATACTGTTAGATCATTTAACAAAGAATATCAGATAAGAAAGCTAGATAAAGTAGAAGCTAAAGGCAATTAAAAATGCATTTGCTGCATAAAGCAAAAACTGTGCCTAGGTGAAATGCAGAAACATGCTTTCTACCTCAATCAGTTTTATGGACAGTAAAATGAAGCTTTTTGGTGGAAATGTCACTTGTCCAGAGTATAAGAATGAATAAACCTAGCAAAACAGATAGCACAGTCTGACAGTTTTAACCCTGAGTTTCCTAATATAAGACAATCAGTTCTTTCTCAAATACTGTGCTAGACTTCTGCCTGTCACCTAGGCCCTGGAACAGCTCCAAGCCAGTGCAGCCCTCTGCTTGCGGATGGGAAATAAGAAAGCCGCCATGTATGTTGCAAACAGTGTAGACCCTTTTTGAACTTGCAGCATGTACGACCTTTTCCAAACTTCTTACAGGAACACAGATATGCTGTCAGATTGGTTTGGGCCTGATCAGAACTGGAATTTGGGAGAGGGAGGTGAGGGGGAAGGAAGGAAGAATGCAATTATACTCCTTGATTTGATGTTAAACCAGTGACATTTTAAAGGCAACCGGGCCGGCAGTTGCCAGTCTATTGTTACGAGCTACTCTGAGGCAGAAGCTCCACAGTGAAGGTCACTGTGCTGGAAGCAGAGATGTGAACATTTTAGCATCTCTCTCTTTTGCTTTTTTTCGTTTGTTTACATCCAATGCTTGCTTCTGCCCCTCCCCTATTTTCTAGAGATAATACAGTTTTCAGAAGCTGCTCAGCATGCCGTCAGCGTATGCAGTTTCCTGGGGAGGCTCCCTGAGCCCTGAGCCTGTCTGAGCTGAGCGCTGCTGAGAGCTGCGAGCGGCGGCACAGCCGCCCCGGCTCAGGAGCGGAGGGCCAGGGCTGCCCCAAACCCTCCCAGGAGTCATCTGCAAAAGCATTTACTTTCTTTTGGCAGAAGCAAAACTGGCCCGTGTCTATGAAAATATGTCAGTATAATGAGAAAAATGAGAAGAAAACTGTGACAAAAAGCTAAGAATAGAGTGCTGAACAGGACTTATTTCTGCTAGAGGATTTAGGGCAGAGATGAACGTTGCTTAAATACGGTAGAAATACTGAGTCTCGTCAAGTACGTTACAGCGCTTTTACACCAACTCAAAGTAAGTGTCTCATCACATATGCTTTGTGTGTATAAAACTGGATGATTTTTTGCAGCGTTCTCCTTGTCAGAGGTGACCTGCACTGTTTTAATTTTTGAATGGATTAACTCCAAAGAGCAGGGTATGAATTAAAGGCTCCTCAAGCAGCCGTTAGGAAGTATTTTGGTTATTCAAATAATGGAGTTGCTAGTCATTTAAAAAAATTACGGGGAGAAATGGTCTTAAATGTCACCAGCTACACGGTGCTGGAATCACTTATGGGATTTCATGAGTTGCTATAAAACGTGGTCCAGCAACAGCAAGAGCAGTCTCCCACTACCACTCCCGCAAGTCTCAGTGTCTGCTTAAAGCACCAGATACTCATCCACTGTTAATTGCCATCACCTCCTGAGGTCAGCGATGCTCCCACATTTCATATCAAATGAGATTTTGGGCTAACAGCGGACTATGAGAATAGGACTAAGAGAAGACAAAGGTGACTGTCCCTTCAGGAGGAATTCTGCTGGTTTCATCCAGTGGTCCCTTCAAACTCCTCCTGGCTTTCCCAGAAAGGTGCTCAGGATCCAGGAAGGGGACTTCAGAGCTTCTCCCAGCCACCTTCTCTCTAGGGGATGGCTTAGGGATGAAGTCACTTGGATAAAGTGGCTAACAGTCCTGTTGCCAGAGCAAATGCTCTGGGTCTTGACTTATCCTATAGCAGAGAGAATCTTCTCTGCTAAAATCTGATTTGGAACTGGAAAGCTTTGCAGAAGCCACAAGATTTTTCTATAAAAACAACCGATTTCAGTTTTCCTAGCTGTAAAATAATGTTACCTATATGCCACATGGCTTACTGTAATATCTGAGTGACGGTTACAGCAAGAAAATATTGTCATCAGCAAAACATAGCCTTCACTTCAAGCACCTGAATAGTTTCCCTAATTTCACTGAGAATTGCTGGTGTGGATGATGTTGCAGGATCAGCAACTGCAAAGGGAGCTTCTCCCTGTGATATTCCGGCTTTCATCAACTGTTCAGGGCATGAGTGTAGGCAGGCGATAGCTTATGCATTGTCGAAGTCCCTTTTGTTGGCAGGACTGAATCAATAAATGACTTCAAATGTTGTTACGACCCTAAGAGCAAAATGATTTGCACAGAATACTTGCTAGTCACCTTCGAGCACGATAGTCCCCCATTATAATTTTAGCAGAAGATGAGAACGTAAAAAGAGTCTTGTTACTGCTCTAAGTTAAGACTGAAAAACATGCTCATGTTCCTAATTCCTTAGTTTAATTGAATACAAAGACATCAGTGCTTGAGTGTTCAGCTGCTACATATAAAATCAAATTTGGTGGGTAGTAAATACAGTAGAACTGAAGGTTTAATGTTATAAACCAAGGGACACATTCAGGATAAAACTGTCTTCACTTCAGCAACACTATTACTACAATAACAACGTTAGATTTATTAAAATAGAACTAAGTTTAAGTGCATTTACCTTTCCTTTTCATTTTTATTACTTATTTTTTTATATCTAAGAAACCAAACTCACTTAACGTGAACTGGGTACTTTTACATTCCAAGCCTTTATAAATTTTCACAATGCTGAAAAAATGCAGAAGAAATTTTTAAACATCAATTTTAATAAAAACTTAAGTAAAAGTTTTTCAAATATGATTTGTCATTATTTCACGTATACACGTGGTAATTTGACACAAAAAGCCAACTGCATTCTGAAAACATCTAGTTAGAGGTAAAAAGAGATTCCTTTGAGAATTCTAGTTAGTAACGAAGCAGAAGAAAGCAAGCTCATGTCAAGGCCGCCAACTTTCAAGAGCTACAGTTTATCATGTGTGTATTATTTGTCTTTGAATGTTCGCTGTCTGATGGTGCGTTTTGCTCATCCACAGGTGTTTTCTAAGTCCTGCTGAGGAGAGCCCAGAGTCATGGAACTGCCTCACTAGCAGAGGACCAGCTAACCCATTCCAGGGACTTGACTAAAAACTTCTGCCGCCGAGTGTAGTCGCTGCTGGAATTCCTTTCTCAGGTATGTCTGTGATGCGGCCTGGCAGGTGAAGCACTACACGGCGACGCTGGCAAGGCGGTAATAAAACTCACTGCAGCGCTACATGGCTTGAGGCCGTGTATGTGCAAAGAAACGATGATGCTTACTTACTGTGTGAAGCACACTGAGCTTTTGGGTGGAAAAGCAAAGCATCAGTGATTATTAGGCTATTTGATTAAATGGTGTTTAATAGTTACTACAATAAAAGCTTTTATGGTTGCACCTGCCCGGGGAGCTGGGCTCTGCCTGCTGGCAGGATTCAGGCTGGCAGGGGTTAGGCTCCCGATAAAACCTGTGGAGAGAGGCATGGAGCTGCTCTTCAGGCAAGTTGTCATAGACCTACCAGAGGACATGGTCAGGAGGAATAACTTGAAAATGCTCCGAAGAAAAAAATTTCCAACAGGAAATACTGATTTGATGCAGTTTCAGTATCCTTCGGGATCGTGCGAATTTTACTGAAACGCCCTGCTGGAAAGCCTGCGGGTGGGCTTTCCCAGCAGCTAGCCCGCAGCTGGCAGGGCAAAGCCGCGTCAGCCTCCAGGTCTGGCCAGGCAGGGAGCTAGCTGGGAAGCTAGATACTAGCACCCACTTAAAAAGTGGTCTTAGTTATTCCAAAAATGAATGTTTCTAAATAATTTGTTCCATCGAAATCTTCATGAATCCAGCTTTGCATTCTGGTACAGAACTAAACCTTTAAAATTTAAAGGAAAATTTCTGTGGGTCATAAAATCCACTTCGTATGCCATCCCAGTGATTAAATAAAGTTGTGGCTGAATAAAATGGCGGCTTAATGGAATTTCAGAGGAAAAAAAAAAGCCGAAGACTTGAGCAAGGCACCTCGGATTTATTAAAATACTGTTTCCCCTCATTACTTACTGCAAAAATCAAACTATGCTTGTGGTTGTAACTCACTGTAATGACTTCACTGACTTGACTTGTGAGCACTTCTGTTTTTTAATTGGGACATTTGCCTGAGAAACAGCTGATCCACAGAAACAGTTTATTTTTATGATACTGTATTCTAAATCAATAGAGTTGGGGTTGGTTTGTTTTTTTTTTTTTTTTTCCCTTAATGTATTTTAACAAGTAATAAACATAGTGAGTTTGGAAGTCTGACAGCAACTAACAATCAACTCTGGGCACGCACCCCAAGAAAAGACCCAGGCTCGCAGCAGCATGCCAGCAAAGAGCAGTTAGCTTGTCGCTCTTCCCTCACGCCCTTCGTAGCTCCTCTCAACCCCAGCTTGGGACCGTGAAAAAAACCACGAGACGTATTTGACGAGGGCCGAGGAGCCCAAGCAGCGCAGAAAGCACCGCGGCGGCGGGAGGGAGGGAAGGAGCGGGGCGGAGGCAGGAGGCGGCAGCAGGCAGGAGGCGGCAGCAGGCAGGAGGCGGCAGC